>JAGDQO010000140.1:0-205764 GCA_018342035.1 Solanum appendiculatum | reverse complement strand
AATCAATAATGTAACTCATATCAAGAATTCTCGAAACTAACGGTATAACCCTAGATTAAACTTTTACTGACTGAATTGAGATGTAGGGCGTGAGGATGAACTTAGTCCATCACTATGAATAGACTTATATACCTTATTATGAAGATTTTAGAACAGAAACTTTGGTGGAGACTTGATTTATCTTGAGCTTGAAATCTTGGGGCTTGATCTTGAGAGAAGAAACTTTTTTATGGAGTTCTTAGAGTGGAAAAACTTGGGAAAACCTTAGGTGGAAGGATTCTATTAGTATCTTGTATTTTTGACTTGAAGGTTTTAAGGTTCTTGATGGAGAAGAGGAACCCTAGGTGAGTTTTAAGAAATTTTCTAGACACTTGAAGGTTTAGATTAATGATTTTGAGAGGAAAACTTGTTACTTGAATGATATACATCGTTCAAACACTCAAAAACTACTTAGAATATGGTTAAAAAGCTCGAGAAAGGTCTAAAATAACCCTAGGACGTGTGCAGGAAGTTGCTGAAAAAGTATTGCAGAAATCCTTCACGGAAGGATCTACCATTCGTCGAAATATCTACCATTCGTAGGTCTAGTCGTAGTTCTACGACTGCTTGACAGGGCTTCACTAAAACACGCAAAACATTTTACTCTAAACTCGAAATAAGGCAAACTTGGTGACGTTGGAAAGAGGATTCATAGACCTTTAATTTGGTAGGTGATGGGCCACCTAATTCATTATGTGCTAAGAGATGTGATTGTTTGAAGTTGACTCAAGTAGAATCTTATGTCAAAACTTAATCGGTAAGGAAACTTTCAACTCAACTTTGTGCTAGAGGGTTCTTGTGACCTTAATTCATATCTAAATTCATTCCCACACTAAAGAATTGACCTTTACACATATGAACAATTTAAGAATCATCCGATATGACTTTAAATGTAAATGAAGAAAGGTTCGAGTCTTAGCTTAGAAATTTTTGGGGTGTTACAATATACTATCATAATATTGATGTCTTGTTCAATCCTTCAGTGATACCTCCATAATACCATCATAATATATCTATATACAATTATGGTATCATTGATTTCTGCTTCAATCTTTCAGTGAGACCTCCATGATACCATCACAGTATATATGTGCTAACATGATATCATTAAGAACTATTTCATATAATCAGTAACACTCCTCAGATAATGTATGATACCATTACAATATGTGAATATACTACTGAGGTAGCACTACGGTTTCCGTCATTCATTCATTCACAAAACTACTCATTGATTAATGATACTATAACAGTATAAACAACATATTCATATACTGCTATGGTATCATTAAGGTTCCTACATTCATTCATGTACAACCAACTCATTCTTCAATGATACAAACATATTGTATACATAATAGCATGGTATCATTGACTAATGAGCAGTTCTTTAAAGAAGGAACTCATAGTTTCTTAATGATAACATCGCAACATATCATATACTAATATGGTATCATTAAAGACTATTTCATATAATATCTAACACTCCTCAGATCGTGTATGATACAATCACAATATATCTACATACTGTCATGGTATCACAGATGTATACTTCAATACTTTAATGAGACCTCCATGATACCATCACTATATATCTACTGACATGGTATCATTGAGTTTACTTTAGTCTGTAATGATATCACTATAGTATATCTATATACTTTCATGCTATCATTAATGTTTGTTTCAGTCCTTCAGTGAGATACCTCAACCCTTCATGACACAATTACATTACATCTATATACCGACATAGTATCATTGATTCCAACTTTAATCCATCAGTGAGACACTCCACATTCTTCTATGATATCATCACAATATATCCATATATTATCATGGTATTATTGAGGTATGCCCTAATCCTTCAATAGCTGATACAAACGGTTGCTTTAGTTGTGGGAAGAGTTGTCACAAGTTGAAAGATTGTCCGACGCTTGCTATTAAGGGAAGGGATGATAGGTAAGCTCAGCCTAGTGATTCTGGTTTTGGTGCTCCTCCATAGAATAGGTTCTATGCACTTCAGACTCGACATGATCATGGGGTTCTACAGATGTTAGGACTGGTATGCTGAAAGTCTTTCATTATGATATGTATGCTTTGCTTGTTCCAAGTGCTACTTTGTCATTTGTTACCCCTTATGTGGCCATGAGATTTGATGTTGGTCTTGAAATCCATTCTAATCCCTTTTCTGTCTACTCCTGTTGGTGATTCTATTGTTGCTAAGATAGTTTATAGAAATTTCCGTACATACGATTCTGTTGGTGTGAAGTGAGCTCTAACAATCAAAGCGGCTAAAGGAACCTGCTTTGGTGACCCATAGAGTCACTCATGTTGATCTTGTAGAGCTTGAGATGTTAGATTTTGATGTTATTCTTGGGATGGGTTGGCTTCATGCATGTTTTGCTTCCATAGATTGTAGGATTCGATTGGTCACATTCAAAGTTCCGAATGAACCTATCATGTCATGGGAAGGGAGAAATTATGCTCTTAAGGGTCAGTTAATATCTTGCCTAAAGACTCGGAAAATGATTTCTAAGGGTTGCATTTATCATCTTATTCAGGTTTGGGAAACAGATTTCGAAAACCCTACTCTTGAGTCAATTTCGATTGTAAATGATTTTCTGGAAGTATTTTTCGATGATTTTCTCGGTATTCCTCCTGAAAGGGAAATAGACTTCGGTATTGACCTTCTCCCATGTCACGATCCAAAGTACATCATAGACATGGCATGAAATATAAGACCACAAAAGGCCCTACACAAGCCACTTGCCATACATATACACAATATAATAGAAACAAGAGAATCTCATATCAAAGTAAAGCGTTTGACATAATATGCGGAAGTCTAACATAGTCTTGACAAGCCATCTAATACATCAAAATAAGTGGTTGGAACGTAACCCGTACACCACGTACAACATCCAAAAAGTAAAGACATTTGAAAGAGATAAAGGTGACTTAGTCCTCAGAATATGAGGACTCGCCAAGTCTTCGAATCTACCAAGTAATCTACTGGCCACGAACGGAGTGAGAGGAATCATAACGCCCTATATTAGTGAAATAATGTAGGCACAAGTATTCATTAGTACATGGAATGTACTAAGTATGAGGGGTATACATGAAGAATATGAAATATGGTCATAAGGGGACATAATTGAAAATATGATATGCATGACCTAGCTAAACATAGTAAAATCATTTAAAGAAGAATCGTAAATCATGAATATGGTCAATGCATTTTAAAATCAAAAAGAAAACATCATTAAGACCTTGATAGAAAATATAAATCATTTTATGGGATATTAGCTTTAACCGACAAAAGACTATACGAGCTGTAACATAGAATCTGATGTAACTCCAACATCGAGAAGGGAGAGTCTACTTGCCAAGGTAGAACTCCATATCATATCATATGCTATATATGGATCCACTAGCTAGGCAATTTAAGGCAAACCTACGGGGCACGCAGTTTGGAACTAGAGGTTGCTACTAGAGAATAACCTATTTGAGCCTCCACCTTAAAAATTCTCTCGGTGCTAAGTTAAACCCCAATGGAATAGTCAATTTCATAAACATATCATCATCCATAGAAAAGTACAATTCAACTACTAATCCAAGCTTAAACATCATAGAGTAGCTCATTAAATCTTGAATCAAGCATGTGTGAGAAAAACCTTTCAGCAATCATGATTCCTTATTGTGAGAAAACTTTTCACAATTTCATTAATGCTCCTCTTAAAGCAACCTAATTCATAATACATTCCTTTTCATAAATCATGCATAACTTCATGAAAACATTAAACCATAGATTCATAATTTCTTTATAAATTCATATCTTTTAGGGTTCACAGTCAAAATCATGATCAATGCATGGATTCATGTGATTTTAATTGATAATAAGATCAAATTCAAGCAATTGAATAAAACAAATAGAACCCATGAAGAATCGAATAAAAACCTAGTCAATTTGATTGAAATTGATTTGGAGAATTGGAGAAAACCTTGGGACTTAATGGGTGAATGGAAATCATTGATGAAGCCCTACATACCTTGACTATCAAATCCCAAAGGCAATGGATGAATAGGAGATTTGAAGCTTTGAAACCCTAGTCTTCTTCTTGAGGCTTTGAGAGAGAATTTTGTAGAGAACTTTTGAGAGGATTTGGGGTTTTTTCATGACCCAAAGTATACCCTAGGTGTAACATGCTGTATAGAATCTCGAAAGGCTCTACACAAGCCACTTAGCATACATCATACAAGATAATATAAATAAAGATTTCAAAAGTAGCATTCTCATAACAAAAAGTTTGACAAAGCGGAAGTCTAACATAGTCTCAATAAGCTATCTAATACATTAAAAGAAGTGGTTGGAACGTAACCCATACACCACGTACAAATGTCTGAAAAAGTAAAGAGAGAAATAAAAGTGTCATGGTCCTCGAAACATGAGGACTCACCAACTCTTGTTCTTCGAATCGTCAATAAGATCAACTAGCCACAAGAAGGTGAGGTAGAAGCGTCGGGCCCTACATTAGTGAAACAATGTAGGCACAAGTATGCATTAGTACATGGAATATACTAAGCACGATAGCAATGCATAAACGATATGAAATCATGCTAAAAAGACTTTACATGGCATGCAATGACCAAGCTAAATCATAAAATAAAAGGTTAGAAAATACAATTCATATACATGGTCAATGCAAGCTTAAAATCTTTAAAACACTTCGTGAGATACTCTAAAAGTAACCTTAGTTCATTATTGTGGGATGTTTACCATTAATTGACATAGACCATGTGAACTAAAACATGGAATCCAGTATCTATCCCACACCAAAAAGAGATGTCCCACTTGCCAAGGTAAGGACCATAACTTCTAGCTTATGTGGATCCACTAGCTAAGACATCCTACGGGGGCACGTAGTTAGGGACAAGGAAATTGCTACTAGAGACCTGAACTCTACTAATGAAAGAGCCTCCATCTCAATATCATCTCGGTGCTAAGTAAAATCCCACGGAATAGTCATTAATCATATTCATTTCATCATCCATGGAAAGGCACAATTAAGCAACCAATCCAAGCTAAAGTTATTTAGAATATCTCCTAAAACTTGATTCAACTTAGTTGAGAAAACCTTTGAACCTTATGAATCTTTATGTGAGAAAACCTTTCACAATCATGATCATAGCAGTATGTGAGAAAACCTTTCACAACAACATTGATACTTTCATCTCAAAGCATCCTCAAATCATTTACATCAATATCATAAAAGCATGCATAACTTTATAAATTCATAGATCATAGTTCATAAGCTTCATCATGTGTTCATAGTCAAAAATCATGGATCGTGCATGGATTCATATGAATTCAACTCAAAATAATATAAATACTTCAATTCATGCATAAAAAGATAGAAAACAACTAGTTGAATGAGAAAAGACATAAAACCCCCCTAAACTTGGCAGCACAACTTACTTTAGCACTTAAACTACATGGGCGTTTAAATATCCCCCTTAACATCTTTGAAGTGATTTGTTTTCCACCTTGAAATTATAACTCCACTTTCACCCGCCACATCATAGCCACGTAAGTGCCACATCATAACCATGTAGGCACCACGTCATTAATTTTTATTTCCTTTTTACTTATTCACAATTTTTTCTTAAACACTATTTTAAATTAATTACATCAATTAATTATTTTGTAAATACATACCCCCTCCCTCCGATCTCTTTCTTCTTCCTTGTTGTTCACCATTTCAACCTTCAATACTTTCTTTTCTTCTTCTTCACTATTCAACAATTTTAAAAAATAACTTTAAAGATGAAAATTCACATTATCTTCTTTGAACCCTCCCCACGAATTTACCCTCTTGGAGAATGAATTTTTTTTAAAGCCAATTTTTTCTTGACAACTAAAAAAAGAAATGAAGATTGCATAAGAAAGTTGATTAAAAATATAAATTCTATGAGAAATGTTTGAATGGATCTAGAAATCAAAATGGGTCACTTAAAATTCAAGAAAGTTTACATTTGCGAAATCGATATCAATAATATAGAGTGAAATCGACGTCAATAAAATGACATTGATATTGAATTTTACAGATTATTAATGAATTAATGAAATGAAAATAGTGGATAAAGGTGGGGATGAAGATGGAGGAGGAGGTGTTTCAATGGAGAAAAGATGGATTGAGGAAGACAACAAACTGAAAAGAATTTTTTTTTAAAGAAATTAAAAAGAGGACCCACAAATTTCATTTACCTCTAAATAAAAAAATTTACATATTTTTTAAAGAATTAATATATCAAGAAAAACTATTAAAATATTAGTTATATATTGGCCAATAAAAAAAGGCCATGTCTACACTTAACAAAATTCAGCTTTTTTTTCTTTTTTTCACGCGCTTTTAGGAGAGTACACTCACTCTCTGCCACGTCATCCCTTAGGGGGTGTTTAAATCACTTGAAAAATGTTAAGGGGGGTATTTAAACGCCCATATAGTTTAAGTGCTAAAGTAAGTTGTGCTGCCAAGTTTAGGGTGGTTTTTATGTCTTTTCTCTAATTGAATCATAATTTAGAAGAAGCCATAAAGATTGAATAAAACCCTAACTTTGAATTTAGAATTGAACTTGTAAAATTGGAAGATCTTAGGAACCCTATGTAGGAAAGGACTCCATAGGTGAATACTAATATACCTTAGTGATAAAGGCCCAAGAGCTATGGTGAATTGGAGATCTTGAAGTGAAACCCTAGCTTCTTCTTCCTTAGCTTTAGAGAGAACTTTTGTGGAAGAACTTGGAGGGAATTTTGATTTTAGGAGAATAATTTTAGAATGTGTAGTTTTAGGGCTTAAAATACTTATATAGGGCTTAGAATAGGGGTTATAACGACACAACTTAGGTACTAGATGCATAGGAAATGACTAAAATAGCCCGAACTTAAAAAGCTAATGGGAGACCTATATGGGAACCTTCATGGACCGTTTAGCCCTTCACGGTCCATGAAGGGGGTCGTGAACTAGAGGGGCAAAAATTTGAAGATCTTAGACAGCCACCCTAGCCCTCTCCATAGGCCATTTACCTTTCCACGGGCTAGGGTTTGTGGACCTGCCTGTTAAACCCATCTTACACTTTCTAAATTCCAAGGTGTTATAGGTTTTGAGTGAATGAAAGAGTTGGGGAAAATTTTGTGGTAGAAGGATAGTTATAGGAATTAGAATTAGGGATAAAACAACGTAGTATATGTATTAGATGCATAGGAAAAGATCCAAATACCCTTAAAAATAACTGCCGGATGGTTCCTACGGTTGTGACCTATGCCCCCTAAGAATTTCTACGGCCCGTACTAGTCAATTTCATAAACATATCATCATCCACAGAAAAGTACAATTCAAATACTAATCCAAACTTAAACCTCATAGAGTAGCTCATTAAATCTTGTATCATACATGTATGAGAAAAACCTTTCACCAATCATGATTTCTTAATGTGAGAAAACCTTTCACAATTTCATTGATGCTTCTCTTAAAGCAACCTAATTCATTATACATTCCTTTTCATAAATCAAGCATAACTTCATGAAAACATTAAACCATATATTCATAGTTTCTTCATAAATTCATATCTTTTAGGGTTCATAGTCAAAATCATGATCAATGCATGGATTCATGTAATTTCAATTTAAAAGCATGTAATTGAGTTAAAGTTATCATAATAAGATCAACTTCAAGCAATTGAATCAACACAAATAGAACCCATGAAGAATTGAAAAAAAACCTAGTCAATTTGACTGAATTTGATTTGGAGAATTGGAGAAAACCTTGGGGCTCAATGGGTGAATGGAATCCACTGATCAAGCCCTACATACCTTGAGGATCAAATCCCAAAGAAAATAGATGAATACGAGACTTGAAGCTTTGAAACCCTAGTCTTCTTCTTGAAGCTTTGAGAGAGAATTTTGAAGAGAACTTGGGAGAGGATTTAGGGTTTTGAGTGAATGAAAGAGCTGGGGAAAATTTTGGGGTAGAAGTGTAGTTATAGGAGTTAGAATTAGGGGTAAAATGACCTAGTATAGGTATTATATGCATAGAAAAAAAAACCCAAATACCCTAAAAAATAACTGCCGGATTGTTCCGATGGTTGTGACCTAAAATTCAATCATTTCCCACGAGACCTTTCTATTGTCTGTCAAATTTTCTACGGTCCGTAGAACCCAACTTTTGGTTCAATTTATAACTAAGTCTGGAACCTTTCTATGGAAGCCATCTACGACTCGTTAAGCTTCATATGATTCATCTTGTTCATTCGTTGGTCAAACTTTAGAAACTTGAAATTCCAAAAACTCATCTCCAAGTCTACCACTTCCTTCCTATGACCCGTAGAACTTCCTATGACTCGTAGGTTGGATTCGTAGAACCTACTTCAGTGCCAAAATCTATATTTTCCCCTTTTTTTCGACTTTCCAACTTCTGAGGTGTTGCATCCCAGATACGCAGCCTATCTCTATTCCTCCTTACCAAATTGCCCTGGCAGAACTTAAGGAATTGAAGGATCAGTTGGAGGACTAATTGGATAAAGGATTCATTAGACCAAGTATCTCACCATGTGGTGCTCCAGTCTTGTTTGTTCGAAACAAGGATGGTTCCCTCCGAATTTGCATTGACTATCGGCAATTGAATAAGGTTACATTAAAAAAATAAGTATCCTATTCCAAGGATTGATAATTTTTTCGATCAACTCCAAGGTGTGAGTTTCATCTAAAAGATTGACCTTCGGCCGGGTTATCAGCATTTGAGGGTGAAGAAAAATGACATTCTGAAGATGGCTTTCCAAACACGGTATGGTCATTATGAGTTTTGGTAATGTCTTTTGGTTTGACTAATACCCCGATGACATTTATGGATTTGATGAATAGGGTCTTCAAGCAATATCTGATATTCTGATTTACTTATGGAGTGAGGATGAACATGTTGAGCATTTGAAGATTGTGTTACAAATTCTCAATGATCATGAATTGTATGCTAAGTTTAGCAAATGTGAGTTTTGATTGAGGTTCGTTGCTTTCCTTGGCCATATTGTCACTAGTGAAGGTATTCAAGTTGATCTTAAAAAAACCAAGGCGGTTAAGAATTGGCCCAAAACTTTTTCCACTTAAGATATATGGAGTTTCTTGGGTTTGGCCAGTTACTACAGAATGTTTGTGGAACGATTTTCCTTTGTCAAATGTGAAAGCTAAGCAAGATCTTGATTCTGTATTAGTTGATTTGAAGAAGTCAGTTTCTAAAAAAGTGATTGAGGCTTTCTCCCAAGGGGGAGATGGTGTCCTTCGATATCAAGTTCGGTTATGTATTCCGAATACTACTAAGTTGAGGAATCAAATTTTGACAGAAGCTCACAGTTCTCGGTATTCTATTCACCCAAGAGCCACCAAAATGTACCGTGACTTGCGGAAGATCTATTGGTGGAATGGAATGAAGAAGAATATTGCGGTATTTTTGACTAAATGCCCGAATTATAAACAAATGAAAGTGGAGCATCAGAAACCTAGTGGTTTAGCTCAATATATTAGTAGACCTACATGGAAGTGGAAAGATTTGAATATGGACTTCATTACGGGTTTACCTCGTAATCGTTGATAGTTTGACTCAATTTGGGTAATTATGGGCCAAATGATGAAATCAGCTCACTTTCTTCTCGTAAAGACTTCATTTCAGCCGAGGAGTATGTCAAGCTTTATATTCGGGAAATGGTATTTCATGGAGTGCCCTTGTCCATCATCTCCGATCACGGTACTCAGTTTACATCTCAGTTTTGGAAGTCATTCCAGAAGGGTCTTGGTACTCAAGTGAAGCTTAACATGGATTTTCATCCACAGATCGATGAACAAGCTGAGTGTACTATCTAGACCTTAGAAGATATGTTGAGAGCTTGCGTGATTGACTTCAAGGGTAATTGGGATGACCAATTGCCTTTAATCGAGTTTACTTATAATAATAGCTATCATTCTAGTATTGGAATAGCTCCGTTTGAGGCTTTCTATGGTAGGAGGTGTAGGTCTCTTAATGGTTAGTTTGAAGTTGGTGAGGTCGCTTTGATAGGGCTCGAGTTGGTGGATGAGGCTATGAAAAAGGTTAGAATTATTCGTGAAAGGTTGAAAATGGCTCAAAGTCGACAAAAATCTTATGTTGATGTTAGAAGAAGAGAGCTTGAATTTGATATTGATGATTGGGTTTATTTGAAAATCTCACCTATAAAGATTGTGATGAGGTTTGGAAAGAAAGGGAAATTTAGTCCTCGATATGTGGGTCCATATAAAATTTTGAGACATATTGGCAAGATTGCTTATGAATTAGAGTTACCTAATGATTTAGCATTGGTACATCCAATATTCCATGTCTCTTTGTTGAAAAAGTGTGTTGGAGATTCGGCGTCTATCATGCCTTTAGAAATGTTTGGAGTTAAAGAAAGTCTTTTGTATGAAGAGGTTCCAATTGAGATTTTACTTCATCAAGTTCAGAAGTTGAGGAATAAAGACGTTGCTTTCGTGAAATTCTTTTGGAGGAATCAATTAGTTGAGGGTGCTACTTGGGAGATCGAAGCAAATATGATGTCCAAGTATCCTTATCTCTTTCCCTCCGCTCCTACTCTAGCTTGAGGTATTAGTTCCTCATGGTTCATTCTTTCAGATTCATGTGTCTTAGTCATTCTAATGTTTCCATATGCATGCATGTTCATGAAAAACTTGTTTTGTATGTCATGATTTAGCTTGGAGCGATTTCTCCTTGTTTATGTGCATTATGATGCGATTTACATTTACGTTGGGTTGTTAGTTTCTCTCCTACTATATTCATGCTAGCTTGAGTACGATTCGGGGACGACTGTTCCTAAGGAGGAGATATTGTAACACCTTGGAAATTAGAAAGTTAAATTAAAGGGGAAAAGTTCAGTTTGACACTAAAGTAGTGAACAACGAGTCTAATCTATGGATTATAGGAAATTCTATGGGCCGTAGAAAGGAAGTTGTCGGATCATGGTTGAGTTTTAGAATATTCAAGTCCCAGTAAGTTAACCTACGAGTGAGCAGGATGGGTCGTAGTTGGTTCTACAGGTCGTAGATGGGTTCCGTAGAAGGTTCTAGACTTAGTGAAATTTTGGGCTTGAACTTGGGTTCTATGAGCCATAGAAATGTTGACGGACCATAGGTAGGTCTCGTTGAAGTTTAATGGATTTTAGGCCCCAATAAGTGATTCTATGTTTGACCAGTATGGGCCGTAGAAAGTCCTACGGACCGTAGGTCCAACCCATAGGTCACCACAACATTTATTTCTTAAGGGTTTGGGTTTTTTCTTATACATTTAATACATATACTATATTGATTTGGCCTTATTTCTAAGTCCTATAACTACCTTTTAACTCCTAAAACTACCCAAAACCCTCACATTCTCTCAAATCCCCAATTTTCATCCAAGTTCATTCTTTCCAATTCTCTCTCAAGCTTAAGGAAGAAAGCTAGGGTTCTAAGCTTCAAGTTTCCCCTCCTCTCTTGATTTGCTAGGCTTTGATTATCAAGGTATGTGGAAATTCCCCAATGGATTCCATTCATCTATTGGGTCCCAAAAAGAATCTCAACCCTCCAATTCAATTTCACCCCATTTAGTCAGGGTTCATGCAAATCTCCATGGGTCTTATTTGATTTTGATTAAATTGCTCAATTTCAATCTTTTAATGCATAATGTGATTAAACCACATGATTTCCAATTGATTTCTTATAGACCCATGGTTTTTACTTGATTATTATGATGAATTCATGAAGAAATCTCATGAACTTATGAAGTATGATTTATGAAAGCTATGCATGTTTTGTGAAAATGATGTTTATGAACTAAGGATGCTTATGAAATGGGTATCAATGAATTGTAAAAGGTATGAATTGTGAAAGGTTTTCTCACATATTATGAAATCATAGTTGTGAAAGGTTTTCTCACCATGTATGAATCATGATTTTTAGGAGTTACTCTATGATGACTAATGATTGAATTGGTAGTTTAATTGTGTCTTTCCAAATATGATGATTATGACTAATTCCGTTGGGATTTTACTTAGCACTGAGAGGACTTTGAGATGAAGGCTCTCCCGTTAGTAGAGGCCGGGTCTCTAGAAGCAATCTCCTTGTCCTAAACTACGTGCCCCCGTAGGATTATCTTAAATGACCTAGCTAGTAAATCCACAAATAGCATATGAATGAATGTTACAGAGACTACATTGGCAAGTAGAATCCCCTTCTCAATGTGAGGGTTACATCAGATTTCATGTTTTAGCTCGCATGGTATTAGTGTAGGTTAATGGTAAATATCCCACAAAACGAACTATGTTACCTTCAAAGGTTTTATGAAAACTTTCATTATGTTTAAAGAATGCATTGACCTTGTTTATGGCTTACGATTCTTTAAAGGTTATTACTCATGTTTTAGCTTGGTCATGCATATCATGTTTAAGTCCTCATATGGTCATATTTATATCTTTTGATGCATTTCCCTATACTTAATACATTCCATGTATGAATGCATACTTGTGCCTATATTATTTTATAATATAAGGTCCAACGCTTCTCCTTCCGCTCGTGACTAGCTTGGATTGCTACTTTACTATTGGATTGGTGAAACCTCATACTTCGAGGGCAAGGCCACGAAAACTTTTATTGCTTTTGTTACTTTTCTTTGAGACATGTACCTAGTGTATGGGTTATGTCCCAACCACTCTTATGTTGATTTTAGAATGGCCTGCCAAGAGATAGTTATGTCCCTACCTCTCGGGGTCTTATGCGCCATATCACATATAGGGTATACTTTGGTCCATGACACTTTTCCCTAACTACATGCCCCCGTAGGATTTGTCTTAGAAAGACATAACTAGTGGATCCACCTAAACTAGAAGCTTATGGTACTCACCTTGGAAAAGTAGGACATCTCTTTTTGGTGTTGGAGTAAGACATCGAATTCCATGTTATAGCTCACATGGTCTATGTCTGTTATCAATAAACTATCCCACAAATTAAATGATTATGTTCCTTTTTCCTTAAAAGCTTATTTTTCAACTTATGAAAAGGGTTTTATAAAGATTTGTATTGACCATGTCTTATGTCTTATGATTTTACCTTGTCATGTTTTGGCATCTTATACTCGGTCATGCATTAGCATGTTTTCCATACTTAGCATGTTTATGTGCATTTTCATGCATTCTCTCATACCCGGTACATTCCATGTTCTGAAGCATACTATTTTCGTGTGCCTATATTGTTCATAATATAGGGTCGGACATTCCTCCACATGCTCCTGGCTAGTGGATTAATTCAGCCTTTGAAGATTGGTGAGTCCTCATGTTCCGAGGGCCTTGCCACTTATATTGCTTTACTTTCTTGTCTTTTAGTTTTCAGACAATTTTGTGAGCTAGGGGTTTATCCTAGCCACGTACTATGATGTTAGAGGCTTATGTCAGACATTATATATTTCTGCTTATAAGTTGCACTCTATTCTTTTGGTATCAAGGATGTTGATTGAGACTCATATCGTATCTTCTTTCAAATCTTAGCATATGCTTATGTCAAGTGGCTTGTTAGGGTCTCTCAGGACTCTATTCGACATGTCATGTCTACGGGGTAGCTTGGGTCGTGACAGTGCTGCATCATTTCATAATGCAGATTCAGGTATTCATGTCATCGACACATCATTAGGATCACTTTCATCCAACTTTGATAAGACCTTCTTGCTTTCGGAGGGATCTAGTTTACCTAGAGTATTTGTTGTTTATAATTATATATTGTTAGTAGAGTATTCAGGTAGCCTGGGGTCTTGTCCTAGTATCCTATCTTTAGTATGTTAGAGGCTTTATAGACGAGTCAGTCGTTATAACTTTCAACATTATTTTACAAACATATACATATACACACAACCCCCCCCCCCCACACCCACATACATATATATATATATCGTTCATATTTTCAGATCTTTAAATTAGGAATTTGAGTTTGTTTCTAAAGTTCTTGCATTCTCATTTCTTAAAAGCTTTTGCATATGTGTTATAACCTTGACTATAGTAGTAAGCCAGTCAGAGGGTTTACTTGAGGCTACCAACAATTCTGAGTGCCGGCCATCCCAGAGTGTAAGCTTGGGGCGTGATAGTTACACTCTTGGTTTAGAATTTTAATCACACATATTAGGTGGGGTTAGACCACCTGTTAAGTTGGATTAGCTCTGATATCGAAAAGTTGATCCTCCCTTGCTCGAGTCATCCACTCAGATACGTCATTCTAGACACCTTTCCATATAGGCTGATAAACGTAGTAGATTAATCCATAAATAATATCCATAGCAGGCTACATTTGTTTGCATCATGCGTATTTAGCCTAGTAGGACTCGACACTGGAGTTGGTTCCGTCTAAGACAGGTATCCGCTCTGGAGCAACATGTTCATTTTATGTGCTATTTGAAAATAAATTATTCGGAAGGCTTTACATTGTTGACTGGTTTTAGGATGACTTGTCTTTCAATTTCATCAACAAAAGAAAAAAAATTCCCTTTCACTACTAAATGTTGTCAAAAGGGGGTGTTTTAAAAGGTGAGTCAACTTTTTTTAATTCAATGAACTATGCACACCTGATTCTCGTCTTGATGAGATATGTAAGCAACACTCTTTGGGTTCGCTGATTCTTATTCAAAAACTAAAAAATAATAATTTATTCCAAATTTCTAAAAAAAAATAATGATTCAAAAATATATTGTTAGTTACTTCGCGTCAATTTTTTTTTAAAACTACGGAATGATCTAATTCATGCGGTGACATGATATGTAGGAAACTCATATCGAGTTCGATCGAAACACTTTCACAAAAAAAGAGACAATGAACAAAACAAAGTTGAGATGAGACAAATGGCTTTCTGAACTCATTATATTTGGTACTTGATTTAAAATTTTTGATTAATATCTGCATAATGTCTAACCCTTAACATATTTGTTGTTCTGTCACTTTAGTAAACTTAGGGTGGTTGGTTTGTGGTAAAGTAGTAGAACATCTATAATTTCCTAATTAAAGGGAAGAGCACCAATGACAATCAATACCAAAACTGTGGTGAATCAGGTAGAAACTCCAACTGAACTAACAGCGAGAGAGTCAACTACTATTGAGAAAAATCGAACACTAAGACATGTTATGGCACATTTATGGAAAGCCTGGGCCAATGTCCAAGAGCCGCCAACGTCTATTTCTGATTTTCTGATATCACAAGCAGTTGAGTTTTATCCTCTCATGTCCCGATATCAGTCCATTCATTTCATCCATTGAAGTAAAAGAAGGATGTGAGTTCGTTGTTTACCGGTCCTTTGAGGTGGTATCAGTCAATCGATTCAAAGAAGGAGACTCCATCATACAACCATATCTCTCTTCTGCCTCTGATTGTAGCAGCGTCAGTGCTCAAACATGATTATCGACCTAAAAAAAGTTTGGGAGCATATTCACAAGAAATCGTGGACTTGTTGCTCCTTTGGGAAACCAATGCATTTATGACCTTAAATACAAATCAATAAAGAGAGATGTAAATAAGTCCAAGAACCATAAAATTAGTGATCAGTAGGGTTTTGAATCTTTTGAAGAAATAATTCTATAAATACTCACATCCATAGCACACAAAATTACACTTGAATTAGCTTCTCTCTCTCAGCCTTAGGAAAATATGCACAAATATAATTATGAATACATGATTTAATATTAATAATTTCTCACATATATATTATGTTCTACGTCAAATCGGACTTGATTTTAATATCATGTCAAATTAAGATCCGACCGTAACTCACACCTCAAAAACTAGCTGAAAAGGAGAAGGATTATCCAAATCTTGTTAGAAGTCCATAATTCTTGTCCTTCACAGATGTGGGATTCATTCCATTCATGTAACATAAGTTTAACAATATTTACGGATCTTATAAGTTTTCAATCTAATGTAAAATAAAATGTATATTTACATAAACCTCTTCATCTAAGAATAGGTTAATTATTTGTTAATATATATTTATTTTAATTTGCATGTACCTTTTTATACTTATGATTATGAGCAGAGATGGACGCGGAGGCAACAAATTGTTGCCAAGTTCCTAGCCAACATGTAGCCCTATGTCCAAATTTTTGCAACGATGTCTGTCATTACTATGAAGGCGCTGTCAGTGGGGAATGCTTTGGGGTTCAGTGCTATTGCACCATTACTTGTTAAGACATGCAATGATGGGTGGCTAGCACGACATGCTTTTAGCTCAGCTGGTAGAGCACCCCTATCAAATGGTTGTCTTTGATGTTAATTTGAAGAAGACACAAGTTGTTGTCTTTATTTAATTTCCATTTCCATTTCCATTCCATGTATGTTCTTTAATTTGCTTTGTTTCAAATATAGTATGTACCACTTATTGTTTCTCAAAAGTTTTAGATCAACTTAAGATTAAAATTTAGATATTAAAAAAAACTATATAAAGATTATTGTAAGTTGCAGAGTAGCAGCTTTTCTCATCAATATGATTAATAAATACATTTTAAAAGTATTGATCACAGGTCATATAGTTTGAATATAACAAAAAGCGAAAAGTACCACATAAATATATATTGAGACCGAAGGAATAGTACTTTTGTAAATATTATAGATCTGGATATATATTTATTTGACGTAAGTATTAGGCATGGAAATAAATTAAAGTCTTCTATTTGCCGTTGAAAAGAAAGAAAGAAGCGCTACATATAAAGTGTATGGAAACTTCAATGGTGTGAGACTTTTTAGAGAAACTGTGTGGGTAGCTTGACCTAAAATAAATAATAATATTATACCTTGTTAAGAGTATTTTTACATTATTTTAGCCCAATAATTGATATCACGACTAACGATTTAGCAAGATGAGTACGAAGATTGTAGAGTGACAGTGTGGGGCCCATCTTAGTGCCTTTTCTCATCTACAGATCGATTTACTGTTTTTACCAATAGTTTTAGAGATACATAAACAAACAAAAAGTCTACAATGTGCTTTGGTAATCTTAAATACTCATATGATTTGGATGGCACACAATTAATTAATCTCTATATAAGTCTATAAAGTGATGAGTCATGTATATGTAAAACTTAATTGGTTTGAAAGGGAGATGATTAGGTATGAGCATATTAGTTCTATATTGGTTAGTCAACAAGAAAAAAGAATACGTATAAGATGTAAAAATATTTTCAATAATCTAAGGCCTCTTTATGAAAAATCGTGTGAACTCAACTAAAGCAATTAATATCGTATTATATTAAAAGTATTTTCAATTTATTAATCCCACATAAAGTGCCTCCAAAACAAGTAAACCTGTTTATCTTTCTCAAATAATTAAGTGAAAAATCTATATTCAAGTAATCAAATAACAAAATGTTCACCTTGTAATCCCTTCCTCAATTTCCTCTTCTCTTACTCCCAACTTTTAAAAAAAGAAGTGGATTCTGGGAGTACGATAGTGTGTACACAAATCTTACATCTACCTTGTGAAGATAATTATTAAAGAAAATGAAAAACATACATATGCTTTAACACATCATTTAGGTGTAGGATTTTAAATCTAGAGAGAATAAAATTTATTCTCTTACATATATTATAATCTTTTTCTCTCGACAACAATCAACCAACAACATAACAATTCTTATAATCTTCCCACATGGAAGAAAATAATTTATCAATCAAAGATATCTATGCTAAAAGGTGTTATAATTAGTCTCAAGTTCATTTTCTAACTCACTTTCTCCCTCAAATAAGCATTACGTCTTGTTATCAGTAAACCCAACACTCTAGTCGTGCCTCGTAATCTAGCATCTTGTATCAGAGCATTGATGTCTCTCAAATAATGTCTCAAATTCTCTAACTACATGCAAATGTCGCGCCTCCTATCACCTTCATCACTGGATAACAAACAAAAAACATAAGAAAAAAATTAATTTCTACAGTCAAACCTCTCTATAACAACAATTTCACAATAATAGCAAAAAAAATTGGAATTGATTTTTCATGTTTTCTATAACAATCAAAAGAAAATTTCGTAGAAACATTGTAGCTATAGAGAGATTTGACCTCTAAGGAAGCAATAAATGTGAAAATATATAATAAGCAAAAACAAAAACTAACCTTAGCTAGTGAGGTGATGCTCAACTATATGTAAAATGTTATGAAAATAAAATGTTGAGCCCTTGGATATTTAAAAGGGGTTGTGTTCCTAATATTGTTAATCACAAAAAAGATTAATGTTACGACATTAAATCTGACGAAAGATTGTTGGAAAACTATATTCTCAGCGGAAGCATACTAGAATCATATTGCTTACATGAATAATAGACAACACATACGTTTATTCTAGAACACATACAATCATGCTAGAATACGTAAACTTTTTGAAATTTAATTTAAGAATCACCTCTTGAAGTGTGAGCAGATACCTTCAAGCGAATCCACTAGTTAGATAGTAGTTATGCGGTCTTCTATAGTGAAACGACCCCAAAAATGCCCGAAAATGTGCTTCGGAAACACCTATAATTGTAATTTCCATATATCTCAAAATCCGTGCATGATTTCGGAAATTCGACTTCATATTCTTATTCGTGGGTTCAAATTGAGTGGGAAATGGGTCTAACCCGAATTTTAGAGCAACCGTATCAAAATTCGAAAATCGCAAAAATTGCGATTTGGAGGGTCAACTTTAAAGGGGCATATCTTTTAGCACACAAGGAAATGGAAGGGCTGTAACCTATTAAATTAAATCTCTTTGAGTTAGCTTTCCAACGCACTTGGTTTCACCTTAGTCCGAGTTAGGATGAGGGAGTTATGACCATTTTCGTAAAACCTGTCTGTGCAGATTTGCAAATTCCAGAGAGCAGTTTTTTTTTAGGCGGGTTGGAGTCATTTTTTTATAAAAAGGGGATATGTCCCATACTTAGTCATTTTCTAAACTCCAAAAAACACTCTCTAAGCCCTCTCCAAAAATTCCACCAAGATCTTCAACCAAATTCAAACATCTCAAGCTCTAATTCCGGATTCAAGACTCAATCTCAAGCTTCGATTCTCCATTCCAATCTTCATCAAGGATTCTCCAAAGTTGAGGTATGTGGGTTTGATTGTGGAAACCTTCCTTTCCACAAGTCCAACCATTTATCCTCTATTCCTACTTCAAGTTTATGGGTCCTTATGATTATTTATGAACTCTTGAATTATAGAATTACTACTATACACCCTATTATGGTCCATTTTGCATATTATCATGAAATGGAATTATTATGTGATGTTTATGGTTTACATGCTTCCATGATCAAATTATGAAGGTTGATATATATATGTATGTTGTTGGTGGGCTGATTTATATGGATTTTGGAATTGGTTGGACTTAGTATTCTTGAAATACATGATTTCATTTACATGAACAATTGCCCACCTTGTGTTTGATAAAATGCCCATTTATAGAATTCTTAGGAAAGGGAAGGTCCAAGGTACGTCCTATGAGTCGGATGGTTATGTAATTACTGAAATGATGATGAAATGGACACATGTATATGATTTTCTCTATATAAGTGTTGTGAGTCGACCAAGCCTAGTACGGGGGGTAGTAGGCCCGTATAACCGTATCGAGGGGTTGGTACCTTGGTTGCCTAGTACGGGGGGTAGTAGGCCCGTATAACCATATCGAGGGGTTTGTACCTTGGTCCCTAGCTCGGGGGGTGGTAGGCCCGTGTAACCATATTGAGGGGTTTGTACCTCTTTCGCCTCTCCAAGGGGGTGGTAGGCCTTGGAAATACTATATTGATGGTCACTCGCCACACATGTACTACGTCCCACTAAATATGATTTTTATGTAAGCATCATTATACATATCATTTCATTAATATGCTATCTATTGGGTATGATTACGCATTTTTCCTATGATGTCCATCTAATGTAGCATTGCATTGCATCCCATATACTTAGTACATTCAAATGTACTAACACATACTCTATGCCTACATGATGTCACCATGTAGGGACCGGAGCACCGCTTGACCATCCTCCTCCGCGTGGCTAGTACGATTTTCTATAGTGGTTATTGGTGAGTCCTCCATTTCGGGGACGTTGCTCATGATCTTTTGCTATGTATAAAACTTTTCCTTTCTAGTTATGTTTTGACTATGAGGGTGAGCCCGGTAGTTTGTCTTGGCCCCCGCTAAGTACTCATGTTTAGAGGTGGTGTTGGACAAGTCGTGTATTATGCTTGAGCTTGACTCATCTATGGTATTTATGTATCATTTCTTTTTTTTTTTTTCTTGCTCCCTTAGTCCCGATTTCCCCCTTGATTATGCTTATCGCTTATGGTCATTTAATTGCTTCCGCGACCAAGGATGTGTAATGATACGCTATGAGGCTTGTTTGGGGTTCCTTCGGGTTCCCCATTCGCCGGTCACATCTAGGCCCTAGGCTTGGGTCGTGACATATAGTGATCCCAAGTTCACATTCAAACTCTATCAGTACTTGGCTGGGCAAGTATCGTATAGAAGCCTTGTTCTTTTTCTAGGTTAGAAGAATCCCCACTTATAGAAATGTCTTCCTGGTCCAAAGAGGAGAACAAAACACACGTCTATTTTCTTCGGATTGAAAACTCACGTTTGTCTCCCTTTCTGCCTGAGAAATATGATTCTGAGTTCCAAAAATGCACTAGCACAAGAAAACAGACACCATAAACTATTTATATGTCTCCCTTTCTCCCTTGCTTTTGTCAGTCAGTATAAAACAACTATCTCTACTCGGTCCCGTTCAATACATACAAAATGCACTAGCACAAGAAGTTGGAACAATACTGTTCCCATAATTAAGATAAATTATATATAATTTTGTGCTACAATCGTACCGATGGCATGTCCAATTTCAATCTTAGATTGTGAACAAAAAACTTTATACTTATAAGAATCAATGATTCAATCATCTGTGTATAAGCTAAAACTCTATATACTAAATCATCTACTATATAAGTAAACAAACACCATAAACGAATATATGATTTATTAAAACTTTTATTAAAACTGAACAAGTATTTATTCTATAATAAGAAATATATCTAAACATATGGTCAATAGTATATATACCAACGAAGATCTCTAAATTACCCCTATTTATGAAGGAAATAATTAAAAATCAAAATTTTATAGCAAGTCAAAATTCAATTTATTTTGTTTACTGTTTAGTGCTTATGATCCTATATTAAGTGAATCCATTTAAGGTCATTATTAATGTAAAAAAAACATGAAAACCACCTGTTTAGATATTATCAATTTTTTTGCACCAATTATATAAACATTATCCATTATAACTTTCATTAACTATGCATTGAAGAAACATAATGTGAAGTGTTAACAGTCAAAAATATATTTAAAGTACTTTTTTTTTTCAATTTTAGACTTGAATAATTAAGTGTATGAGTTTTCTACCTGAACTATCATCAACTTTTTATCAAAATATGGTAAAAAACACACCTAAAATATCTAAGTTTTTCAAGTTTTGAACTATTAGGTCTGTAAATTTCCTATCTGACCTATCACCAACTATTAATAAAACATATCTCAATTATCAGTCGTTCCCTATTCCTACCTAAAATATCACAATCATTCAAGTAGGAAAAGAGAACAATTGATAGTTGAAATGTGTTTCGATAGTTGGTGATAGTTCAAATAGGAAACTCGCACAACTCATAGTTCAGGTATAAAACTCAAGAAAAGAGAATACTTTAAGTGTGATTTTTAACCCTTCACTAATATGAATATATATGTCTTCAATTTTTGTGTGATAAATCTACATAATATTTACGAATACTTAGATATAAAAGAAGTTTGAAGGTCTAATAGAAGTTTCTGTCTCTACCTTCGAGGGTCTAAAAGAAAATACTCTAGGATTTTGACCGCTGCAAATTACAAATTTAACTCCCGTAATTTAACCCTTTTTATAGTGCTAGTTCAGGATTTAAAGTCAAAAGAAAGTCAAAAATCACTATACTTACTACCTTTATATCAACAATTAATTCAAATAATTTATATTAATATCGAATCTAAAGAAATATTCAAACTATATAGTACAAATATGAGTCGAGACAAACACAACAAATTCTAAGGAGTACATCTCTACGGAGATACAATCAACAACAACATTTGCGTGCATAAATATTTGTCTAAGCTTACTCATATTATCGATCACTAACTTTCCAAAATATTTAGCCAATTGAACATGCATGAAATGACTAAAAAACATTTCTCCATATCGAACACACCCTTAATTAGGAAGGATAAAAAAGTGGTGTTACTGTATGTTATAAAATATTTTTGTTATATGGGATAACTTCACAGACTATTGTCATGACCCAAGGTATACCCTAGGTGTAACATGACGTATAGAACCCCGAAAGGTCTTACACAAGCCACTTAGCATACATCATACAAGATAATAGAAATAAAGATTTCAAAAGTAACAATCTCATATCATAACGGGGTTTGACAAAAACAGAAGTCTAACATAGTCTACATAAGCCATCTAAACATCAAAAGTAGTGGTTGGGATGTAACCATACTCCATGTACATCATCCAAAAACTAGAAAGATATAAAGTAAGTAAATGTGTCTTGGACATCGGAAAATAAGGACTCACCAACTCTTGAATCCAATAGAATGATCAACTAGTCACGAGTGTGAAAGGTAGGAGCGTCAGACCCTACATTAATGAAACAATGTAGGCACAAGTATGCATTAGTACATGGAATGTACTAAGTATGGGGCAATAATCATAACTAGACATGATAGCATGAAGAGTTTAAACATATAAGGCATGACCAACATTTGAAACATTTAAAGGCTTAAAGAAGCAATAACGTATAAATCACAAGATATGGTCAATGCATTTAAAATAAGAGACATGAGAAAGCTTTGAAGAAATATATTCATTTTGTGGGATATTCGCTTTAACCGACAATAAGACCATGAGAGCTATATCATGAAATCCGATATATCCCTTATACCGAAAGAAGGGGATTCTACTTGCCAAGGTAGAACCTGTAAACATTATCTTTTGCTAAAGTGGATCCACTAGCTAGGTCATTTAAGATAATTCTACGGGAGTACGTAGTTAGAGACTAGAGGTTGGTACTACAGACTATCCTATTTGAGCCTCCACCTCAAAGCTCTCTCGGTGCTAAGTCTAAATTCCAACGGAATAGATAAAAGTCAAATATCATCATAACATAGGAAAGGCAATGATCAACACCAATCCACATCTTTACAATCAAAATATAGAATAGCTCCTTAAAACACAATTCAACATAGATGAGAAAAATATTTGATCAATGTGAATCCATATGTGAGAAATACCTTTCACAATCATGATCATAGTAGCATATGAGAAAACCTTTCACAATAACGTTGATACTTTCCTTTCAATTCATCCTCAAATTATTTATATCAATTTCATAAAAACATGCATATCTTCATAAATTTATATTTCATAGTTCATAAGCTTCATCATGGGTTCATAATATAAAATCACGGATCATGCATGGTTTCATAATCTAAAATCATGAATCATGCATGGGTTCATGTGAATTCAACTCAAAATCATGTAATTACTTCAATTCATGCATGAGAAGATAGGAATTAATCAATAGAACCATAATTGAAGAAAACCCATAGAGATTGAATTGAAACCCTAACTTGATCAGTTGAAATTTAATTGAGAAATTGAAAACCTTGGGGATCCCACAGAGGAATAGACTCCATGAGTGAGTACTCACATACCTTGCTACTCAAAGCCCAAGATGAATGGTGAATTGGAGACCTTGGAGGGAACCCTAGCTTCTTCTTCTTGCTTAGAATGAGAGGGAATTTTGGGAGAATGAATTTGGTTAGGTTTTGGGGGAATAGGAAAATGGGTTTAAAGTGGGTAGATTTAGGACTTAAAGGCTTTATATAGGGCTTAGGATGAAGGCCAAAACAACATAGCATAGGGTTAGAACATTTAGGAAAAGATCCAAACCCCTTAAATTTAACTACTGGACTGGTCTATGGATTAGACCTACAGAGCGTAGAACTTTCTACGGTCCGTACTGGTCAACCGTAAACCAAGTACTGGGACCTTAAGAATTACCCAACTTTGACGGAACGCTTCTACGGTCCATAGGACTTCTACGATCCGTTGTCTCGAACCGTAGAACTCAACTTTGACCTTAAAATTTCACTAAGTTTGGGACCTATCTACGAGACCCATCTATGACTTGTAGATCATTTGACGAGCCATCTTGTTTGCTCGTAGAAGAGATACTGAAACTTGATTTTTCAAAATTTATTTTGCCTTTTTCTAGGAGACTGGTCTACGACCCGTAGAAAGTTCTACGAACCGTAGACTAATCTCGTAGACCTGAACCAATAGCTGCAATTTATACAATCTTTTTCCTTTTTGAAATCCAAGGCATTACAATATATCTCTCTTGGGACATTAGTCCTTGAATGGAACTCAAGACAACATAAAGAGGGCAGGGGAAAGAGTTTTAGCAACCCAACATGAATGCAATCACATAAATGTACATAATTAAAGAGAAAATTGAATTCAAGCTAACATATACTTTTAAAGCATCATTTCATAAAACATACATGCATGCATATGGAAATATGAGAATGACTAAAACCATGAGGAGCTAAATACCTCAAGCTAGAGTAGGATTGGAGGAAAAGGGATGAGGATATCAGGACATCATATCGACCTCGGCCTCCCAAGTAGCACCCTCAATCAATTGATTCCTCCACGATACCTTTACGGATGCAACTTCCTTTTTCCTTAATTTTCTAACTTGTCGGTCCAAAATCTTAACTGGAACTTCTTCATAAGAAAGGCTTTCTTTTATACCAAAATTTTCCAATGGTACAATAGATGTCGGATCACCGGTGCACTTCTTCAATAAAGACACATGGAAAACCAAATGTACCGATGTTAATTCATTAGGAAATTTAAGTTCATAAGCAACCTTGCCAATATGCCTCAATACTTGATAAGGACTAACATAACGGAGACTAAGCTTCCCTTTCTTACCAAACCTCATGACACCCTTCATAGGTGAAATTTTCAAGTTAACCCAATCATCAACATCAAACTCAAACTCTCTTCTTCTAACATCGGCATAGGATTTTTGTCAACTTTGAACCATTTTCAACCTTTCTCTAATGAGCCAAACTTTCTCCATAGTCTCATACACCAATTCGGGACCTATCAGGGCAACCTCACCAATTTTAAATCAACCTATAGGAGATCTACAATTCCTACCGTTAAGAGCCTCAAAGGGAGCCATACCAATGCTTGAATGATAGATATTATTATATGCAAACTCAATTAAAGGCAAATGATCATCCCAATTACCCTTGAAGTCAATCACATAAGCTCTTAACATATCCTCTAAAGTTTGGATAGTAAGCTCTGCTTTCTCATCGGTTTGAGGATGAAAGCCAATACTAAGCTTGACATGGAAACCAAGACCCTTTTGGAAAGACTTTCAAAATTGAGAAGTAAATTGGATACCGCGATCGGAGATAATGGATAAGGACACTCCATGCAACCTAACCATCTCCTTTAAGACAATTTAGCATAATCTTCCACCGAATAGGAAACCTTGACGGAGAGAAAATGAGCCGACTTCGTCATACGATCCACAATAACCCAAATCAAGTCATGTTGCCGCCAGGTGCGGTGTAAACCAACAATAAAGCCCATATTCAAATCCTCCCACTTCCAAGTAGGAATACTAATATGTTGGGATAAACCTCCTAGCTTTTGATGCTCAACTTTCACTTGTTGACAATTTGGACACTTAGCCACAAATTCTGCAATATCCTTCTTCATCTCATTTCATTAATAAACTTTGCGCAAGTCATGGTACATCTTGGTGGTTCCCGGGTGAATGGAATATCGAGAACTATAGGCTTCTGATAAAATTTGTTTCCTCAAATCATCAACATTTCAAATACATAACCAACCTTGATATCAAAGAATATCATCTCCCCCTTGGGAGAAAGCCTCAATGGTTTTTTTGAAGACCAACTTCTTCAAGTCAACGAATACAGGATCAAGATCTCTCTTGGCCTTTACTTCCGATACATAAAATGATTCCGAACCATTATGCACAACTACACCACCTTCATTAGAATCAACCAAGCAAACACCCAATTGGGCCAATCTGTGAACATTACAAACAAATTCTTTCTTCCCATCCTCAACCTGAGCAACACTATCCATTAATAGTCGACTAAGAGCATCTGCCACTACATTAGCCTTACAGGGATGATAGAGGACACTCATATTGTAATTCTGTTACAATTCAAGCCACCTTCTTTGGCAAAGATTTAGGTCATTTTGCTTGAATACATATTGCAAACTTTTGTGGTTGGTAAAGACATCAACTTGGACACTATACAAATAATGCCTCCAAATCTTTAAGGCAAAAACAACCGCTGCTAATTCCAAATCATGAGTAGGATAGTTCTTTTTGTGATTCTTAAGTTGTCTTGAGGCATATGCAATAACTTTTTCATTTTGCATAAGAACACACCCGAATCCAACTCGTGAAGCATCACAATAAACAACAAACCCATCGGAATCTTCTAATAAAGTCAACACCGGAGCGGTAGTAAGCCTATCTTTCAACTCTTTTCACATACTTTCGACCATAAGAGCTTAACCTTCTTTTGGGTCAATGAGATCAATGGAGAGGCAATAAAAGAGAATCCTTCCACAAATCTCCTAAAATATCAGGCCAAACCCAAGAAACTTTGAATATTCAAATGGGATAGAGGTCTAGGCAAATTCTTAACCGCTTCGGTTTTCTTAGGATTAACTTGAATACTTTCACCGGAGACAGTATGGCCAAGGAAAGCAATAGATCTCAACCAAAACTCACACTTGTTAAACTTAGTATATAACTCACAATCCTTAAGAATTTAAAACACAATCCTCAAATGATCGGCATGCTCCTCCTCACTCCGAGAATAAACTAAGATATCATCGATAAACACTATCACAAACATATCAAGATATTTTCTAAACACTCTATTCATCAAATCCATGAAAGTAGCTGGAGCATTAGTCAATTCAAATGAAATTACCAAGAATTCATAATGACCATACCGAGTTCGAAAAGCCGTCTTCAGAATGTCACTCTCTTTCCCTCAATTGGTGATAACCCGATCGGAGGTCAATCTTAGAGAAGTAACTTGCTCCTTGAAGTTGATCAAACAAATCATCAATCCTTGGGAGAGGATACTTATTCTTAATGGTAACCTTGTTCAATTGCCGGTAATCAATACACATGGGAAGTGAACCATCTTTCTTACGAACAAATAAAATTGGAGCATCCCATGGTGAGATACTCAGTCGGATGAAACCCTTATCCAACAAATCTTTCAAATTTCTCCTTCAATTCCTTGAGTTCTGCTGGAGCCATATGGTAAGGAGGAATAAAGATAGTTTACGTATCGAGGAGAAGGTCAATACTGAAGTCTATTTCCCTTTCGAGAGGAACACCAGGTAGATCATCAGGAGACACTTTCGGAAACTCATTCACAATGGGGATCGACTCAAGAGTGGGGGCTTAAGAATCTATATTCCAAACTCGAATAAGATGGTATATGTAACCCTTAGAAATCATCTTCCTAGCTTTTAGACAAGAAACAAACTGTCCCTTAGGCATAGAATTTCCCCCTTTCCACTCTAGGATTGGCTCATTTGGAAATTGAAACTTAACCACTCGGGTTCTACAATCAACATAAGCATAGTAAGAATGGAGCCAATCCATACTAAGAATAACATCGAAATCCAACATATCAAGCTCTACAAGATCAACATAAGTGACTCTATGGGAAAAGGAGACGGGACACTTTCTATAGACCCTATTAGCCATAATAGATTCCCTGATAGGAGTAGAGACAGAAAAGGGTCTAACAACACATCAAAAAAAACATCAAATATCATAGCCACATATGGCGTCACAAAAGACAAGGTAGCACCGGGATCAAGCAAATCACAAACATCAAGATGAAAGACTTTCAATATATCGATAACTACATCGGGAGAATCCTCTTGATCATGTCGAGTTTGAATTACGTAAACCAATTTTGCTTTGGAGCACTTGAACCCAAACAACTAGGCGAAGCTTGCCTACCATCCTTTTCCTTGTCGATTCTAGATGAAGAATCTCTCAAATGGTGACCACTCTTACCACAACCAAAACAATTATCCATTCCTATCAAGCATTTTCTCGAATGACTCTTGCCACATTTTTGGCATGCGGAAACCGAAGATATATTTTCACCACCATTTCCTCCTTGAGACTTAGGGTTAGACATCTTTTCCTTGTTGAGCTTCGGAGCCGGAGTATTGGAGGAACCTTGACCAAAAAACCTTTGTTGAAATTTAGAACGGCCATGTCCATCGGACCTTGAATATGAAAAGTCATCATCACCGGTCTTTGACCTCTTTGGCTCCCTAGACCTTTTCTTAAGTTTCTCCTCTTCTATTTGTTGAGCATGAATCATTAAATAAGAAATATCCATTTCCTTGATCAACATGGTGATATGACATTTTTGACAACCAAGTCAGACACATCCGATACAAACTTACTCATCCTTGCCCTAGGATCGGCAATAATTTAAGGGCATATTTGGACCATTGTGTAAATTTCAAAGCATACTCTTTCACTCTAATATTACCTTGACGAACTCAAGTACTTTGGTCTCCCTCATCTCAAGGAAAAAGAACCTATCAAGAAAAGAAACCTTAAACTTCTCCCAAACAAGATGACCCGCATCCGCCGCCCTCTCTTCCTTCCATTGGTTGAACCAAACTTGAGCAAAACCCTTAAGTTGATAAGCAGCCAATTCTGCCTTTTCCACCGAAGTCACTCCCATGATCATCAAAATATTATACACCTCATCAATGAGCTCTTGAGGATCTTCCTCGACCTTGGAACCATGAAAATCCGGGGGATTCGTTCTAGTGAAGTCCCTCACTCTAGTAGCCGCCGTACCCATATTTGGGTTCACAGGAGCATTAGCCTCTCTATTGGATTGAGCCGTCATAGCTTGAGCCAACACTTGAAAGTTTCTTGAAACTCCGCAGTAGTCACTTGTTCGGCCAAAGGGTCGGACGAAACTTGAGGAGCTTTTTGTTCCACATTCTCACGCGCATTCCTTCTAACGTATGCTCTTCGAGGGGCCATATCCTGAAAAGCATCGGATAAGGATTAGGAAAGAGACATATAGGGTTAAACTCTATCGCACGAATTTAGAGTGATAAACGAAGTGAAATTTCCTAAATATCTTATAGCCTCCTATTCATAAATGTGGCCTGCTTCACACTCATGAATAAGGCTCTACTCTACGTGACTTGTGAGACATCCTAGGACCTTTCTAAACCTTGTACTCTGAATACAAAGTTTGTCATGACCCAAGGTATACCCTAGGTGTAACCTAGCGTATAGAACCCCGAAAGACCCTACACAAGCCACTTAGCATACATCATACAAGATAATAGAAATAAATATTTCAAAAGTAACAATCTCATATCATAATAGAGTTTGAAAAAAACAGAAGTCTAACATAGCCTACACAAGCAATCTATACATCAAAAAGAGTGGTTGGGACGTAATCCATACACCACGTACATCATCCAAAAATTAGAAAGACATAAAGAAAGTAAATGTTTCTTGGTCCTCAGAACATGAGGACTCACCAACTCTTGAATCCAATAGAGTGATCAACTAGCCACAAGTGTGAGAGGTAGAAGCATCGGACCCTACATTAATAAAATAATGTAGGCACACATATACATTAGTACATGGAATGTACTAAGTATGGGGAAATAAGCATAAATAGACATGATATCATAAAGAGTTTAAACATATAAGGTATGATCAACATTTGAAACATTTAAAGGCTTAAAGAAGCAACAACGTATAAATCACAAGATATGGTCAATACATTCAATGTAAGAGACATAAGAAAGCTTTGAAGAAACATATTCATTTTGTGGGATATTAGCTTTAACCAACAATAAGACCATGAGAGCTATATCATGAAATCCGATATATCCCTCATACCGAAAGAAGGGAATTCTACTTGCCAAGGTAGAACCCGTACACATAATCTTTTGCTAAAGTGGATTCCCTAGCTAGGTCATTTAAGACAATCCTACGGGGGCACTTAGTTAGAGACTAGAGGTTGCTACTAGAGACTACCCTATTTGAGCCTCTATCTCAAAGCCCTCTCGGTGTTAAGTCTAAATCATAACAAAATAGATAAAAGTCAAATATTATTATAACATAGGAAAGGCAATGATTAACACCAATCCGCATCTCTACAATCAAAACATATAATAGCTCCTTAAAACACAATTTAACATAGATGAGAAAAACCTTTCACCAATGTGAATCCATATATGAGAAATAACTTTCACAATCATAATCATAGTAGCATGTGAGAAAACCTTTCACAATAACGTTGATACTTTCCTTTCAAAGCATCCTCAAATTATTTACATCAATTTCATAAAAACATGTATATCTTCATAAATTCATAAGCTTCATCATGGGTTCATAATCTAAAATCATGGATCATTCATGTGTTCATGTGAATTCAACTCAAAATCATGTAATTACTTCAATTCATGCATGGGAAGATAGGAATTAATCAATAGAACCCTAACTTTAAGAAAACCCATAGAGAATGAATTGAAACTCTCATGTATAGTATTCTCTGAGTTGAGATAATTTCTCAAAGACTTCTTTAAGAAGTGACTAAAGCTGTACTAAGTACCTATGAATTACTGTAAAAACTCTCTGTACTTTTTTGAAAATAGTGTTCTCTTTTCAAGGTAAAAATGACACTTTCAGAACCACTCAAGTCACCTTAAATTCTCTTTGAAAACCATGCTTAAAACTTTTCTCTTAACTCTCTTTAGTTTTCAAAATCATTGTAAGAAAATTAATTAAAAATACTTTTAGCAAGATTCAATATATAGGGTTCATGTGGAACGACAAGCATGAACAATTATTCAAGAAGTTCAATGCATAAAGTAACGAAATTTCATAAGATAGGAATTTTATAAAACTGAGGGCAGAACCCTAGATTCAACTTACTACTAACTGGATTTAGATATAGGGCTTGAGGACGAACTAGTCCAACACTACGAAGAGCCTTACATACCTGAAAGAACAAAGTTCATGATGAAACTGGAAGAATGCTTGAAAACTCTAGCTCTCTCCTCTTTGATTCTTGCTCTAAGACTTATAAGCATTAATGATAGTAATAGGGTCGATTAATATTGTTTATAACCTTATTTAGGTGTAAAAATATCAGAGTTTAGTCTTATAAGAGGTGGGAAAAAATGAACTACCCCTATTAAAAAGCTATCGAAAACCTTCCACGAGGCCATCTACGATTCGTAGTTTGATCTACGGACCATAGATCCCATTTGTAGAATTTATATTGAATTTTAAGGCTTAAAATTTCATTCTACGAGTCGAATTTATAACCCATACAAGTTTCTACGGACCGTAGATCCAATCCGTAGAATTTATGCTAATTTTTCAGGCTCAAAAGTTCATTCTACGGGTCCAAACTACGGCTTGTAGAAGTTCCTACGGCTTGTAGAATGGATCCATAGGAATTAGACCCCAAAATTTGACTCTCTTAACTTTTCCTACGACTTGGTAGTATGGGTCGTAGTTCTATATACGACCCGTAGAATGGTTTCGTAGTTCACTAATTCGAAAAACTCTACTGTGGTAGTCTTTGATAAATTGGTCGTAACATTTTACTCCAAACTTGAAATGAGGTAAACTTAGTGACGTTGGAAAGAGGAATCCTAGAACTTTGATTTGATAGGTCATGGGCCGCCTAAATCATTATGTGCTGAGAGATATGATCGTTTGAAGTTGACCTAAGTAGAATCTTATGTCAAAATCTAATCGGTGAGAAAGCTTTCAACTCAAATTTTTACTAAGGGATTCTTGTAACCTTAATTAATATCCAAATCCATTCCCATACTAAAGAATTAGACTTAACACCTAAGAACAAATTTATGCATCACTCGGTACAGCCTTACATGCAAATGAAGAATGGTTCGGACCTTAACTTAGAAATTCTTGGAGTACTACAATATCTCCCCCTTAGAATCATTCGTCCTTGAATGATGGCTGCACTGAGCATGGAAAGGGTAGGGAAATGTTGAATAGTCCAATTTAATGCAAAATACACGTAAGATTCATGAACTCAAAACACTGAAGGAGGGACTTAATTGAATGTATACTTTAGGAAGAGTTAATACCTTGGGCTGGAGCTGAATTGGAGGAAAAGAGATGAGGGTATCTAGTTTTCATATCCTCTTCGGCTTCCCATGTAGCCTCTTCAGCAAACTGATTCCTCCACAACACTTTGACTGATGCCACCTCTTTGGTTCTCAACTTGTGAATCTGATGATCAAGGATCTGGACCGAAATTTTCTCATAGGATAGACTATCTTTCACACTATTACTTTCTATAGGCACAACAAGAGAAGGATCGCTCAAGCATTTCTTTAGCATGGAGATGTGGAATACCGGATGGACAACCGCTAACTCTTGTGGTAGCTCCAATTCATAAGCTACATTACCAATCCACTTTGATATCTTGTATGGACCAATATATAGGGGATTGGGATTCCCTTTCTTACCAAACCTCATGACACCCTTCATGGGTGAAACCTTCAAATAGACCCAATCATTAACCTTAAACTCCAAATCTCTCATTCTAACATCTGTAAAGGATTTCTGACGACTTTACGCTGTTTTCAACCCTTCTTGAATAGTCTTTACTTTCTCCATGTCTTGATGAACCAAGTCTAGCCCTATCAACTCAGCTTCACCAACCTCAAATCAGCCAATAGGGGATCTATATCTTCGCCCATAAAGAGCCTGATAAGGAGCCATTGGATACTGGAGTGATAAATGTTATTGTAAGCAAACTCTATGAGAGGCAAGTGGTCATCTAAATTACCTTTAAAATCTAATACACAAGCTCTCAACATGTCCTTTAAGGTCTAAATAGTGCGCTCTACTTTACCATCTATGTGAGGATGGAAAGCAGTACTAAGGTTCACCTTCCAACCCAAACCTTTCTAAAATGACTTCCAAAACTGAGAGGTGAACTGAGCACCTCTATCTGAAATGATGGACAAGGGGATTCCATAAAGTCGAACTATCTCACGGATGTACAAACTGGCATACTCTTCTGCTGAATTGTTTGTCTTTACCGACAAGAAATTTGCTGATTTAGTCATCTGATCTACAATCACCCAAATCAAATCATGCTTCTTGTGAGATCACGGCAAGCCAGTAATGAAGTCTATATTAATGATCTCCCACTTCCATTCCAGAAGAGCTATGTTCTGAGTCACACCACATGGCCTTTGGTGTTCAACCTTGGCTTGCTGGCAATTTGGGCACTTAGCAACAAAATCTGTAATACACCTCTTCATACTATTCCACTAACAAACTTTTCTCAAGTCATGGTACACCTTTGTGGAACCCGGATGGATCGAATATCTGGAACTATGAGATTCAACAATGATCCTCTCTTGGAGCTCATCCACCTTTGGAACACACAATCTACCTTGATATCTCAACACACCCTCTCCCCCTTGTTCGAAAGCCATCACCTTCTACTTATAAACATTTGCGTTCAGCTCAAGTAAGATGGGTCATTGTTTTGCTTTTATTTCATTTCTGCCACTAATGATGATTCAACCCCATTCATCAAAACAAGTCATCTTCCATTGGAATGTAACAAACGAACTCCAAAATGTATAAGTCTGTGAACTTCCTTAGGAAACTCTTTCTTGCCTTCCTTGACATGAGCAGTACTCCGCATGGACAACCTGATCAAGGCATCAGCAACAACATTAGCCTTACCTGGGTGATAGAGGATACTCATGTCATAATCCTTGAGTAACTCTAACCACCTCCTTTGTATGAGATTAAGCTTTTTCTGACTGAATACATACTGGAGACTGTTATGGTTGGTGAACACATCCACATGAATGCCATAGAGATAGTGGCTCCATATCTTGAGAGCAAAAACTACTACTGCTAACTCGACATCATGAGTCGGGTAGTTTCTCTCATGAATCTTAATCTACCTTGAGGCATAGGCTATAACCTTATCATTCTACATCAAAACACAACCAAGTCCCACTCTGGATGCATCATAATAGACGACAAAACCGTTTGTACCCTCTAGTAGAGTCAACACTAGAGCAGTTGTTAATCAAGTTTTCAATTCTTGAAATCTTGTCTCACAAGCTTCAGACTATTGAAACTTAGCTATCTTCTGAGTCAACTTAGTCAATAGGGATGAAATAGATGAAAACCCCTTGACGAACCTTCTGTAGTAACCTGCTGACCCTAAGAAACTCCTTATATCAACTAGGGATATTGGTCTGCGCAAATTCTGCACGGCCTCAATCTTCTAAGTAACGACTCGAATTCCTTCGCCAGACAGGATGTGGCCTAAGAACACCACAGATTCAAGACAGAACTCACACTTAGAAAACTTGGCATATAACTCCCGATCTTTGAGAGTCTGGAGGACTATCTTGAGATGACTGGCATGATCCTCCTCATTCCTTGAGTAGATCAGGATATCGTTGATGAATATGATAATGAACATATACAGATACTGCTTAAATTCTCTCGTTCATAAGATCCTTGAATGTTTTAGGAGCATTAGTCAAACCAAAGGACATGACGAGGAACTCAAAGTGATCATAATGGGTCTTGAAGGGTGTCTTTGGGATATCACTTTCCTTCACCTTCAATTTATTATAGCCAGATCTGAGGTCTATCTTAGAGAAGCAAGTGACACCCTGAAGTTGGTCGAATAAATTATCAATTCTAGGAAGGGGAATACTTGTTTTTTATGTCGACCTTGTTCAACTGACGGTAATCAATACACATCCTAAGTGAACCATTTTTCTTTCACATGAATAAGATCAGAGTGCCCAAAGGTGAGACACTTGATTGAATGAAACCCTTATCAAGGAGATCTTTCAACTGCTCTTTTAACTCTTTTAACTCAGCTGGAGCTATTCTGTATGGCGGAATAGAGATGGATTGAGTATTTGAAAGGACGTCACTTCCAAAGTCTATCTCTTTTTTGAGAGGGACTCTGGGAAGATGGCGGGAAAGACTTTTGGGAACTCATTTATGACTGGAATTTACTGAAGAGATGGTGTCTCAAAATAAGAGCCATTAACTCAGACTATGTGATAGATGCACCCCTTAGAAACTAACTTTCTGTCCTTAGGGTATGAGATGAAACGACCCATAGGCAGTGCTGGATTACTTTCCCTCTTTAAGACTGGCTCATTAGGGAACTAAAATTGACCACTTGAGTTCTACAATTGATTGATGCATAACAACCATAAATCCAGTCCATGCCTAGAATGACATCAAAATCCACCATGTCTAATTCAACTAAATCTGCCATGGTGTCTTTATGATAGATGGAGATGCTATAATTTTGGTAGACTCTTTCTATTAGATTAGACTCACCAATAGGTATAGAAACACTAAATGGTTCAAGAAGTTATTCGTGGCAAGTCCCAAACCTCATATCTACATAAGGAGTTACGAAAGATAAACTCGCACCTGGATCAAGTAAGGAATAAATATCCAGAGAAAGAACTTTAAGTATACCGGTGACAACATCTGGCAAGTTCTCCTGATCCTGGCGACTAGCCATACATACAGATGGTATGTATCTCCACATGTTCCTGAAGTAGCACCCCTTTGGGAAACCCTGTCTGTTGAAGCTACTGAAGAGGATTATGCCTTATTGCAAACATTACCTTACCTCTCCTTTGGGCAATATCTCAGAAAGTGACCTACCTGACCACACTTAAAACAACCATTTGTGACATCACGACACTCTCCTGGATGGATCCTACCACACTTAGCACAAGGTGGGCTCCGAAACCCCTGTGCCATACTTTCCTAAGGCTGAGAACCTTGAGCTCAAAAATTCTAAGAATTCTGGTTTCGGTGATTATTCCTATTTTGGAGTGCAGGTGCACTAGCTGATGATGGAGCTGGTCCAAATGACTTCGGTTAAAAGGATGACCAATTCCCATTTTCGGTCTTCTGCTGGCTAGACTTATGGTTTACTATCTTGGCTCTCTTACTTCGATACTCTTACCTATCCCTCAGCTTATCCTCCTCCACCTGCTCCACATGAATCATAAGTGTAGCTATGTCCATGTCCCCTATCAACATAGCCACCTTCCTCTCCCTACACTTATGGCAGGAAAGTCCGTATACGAACAAACTTATTCTGCTCCTCATATCAGCCACTATCTCCGGAGCATAGCGAGACAATCGGGAGAAAAACTTAATGATGTACTCCTGTACACTCATAGACTCTCTCTTTAGGTTAAGGAACTCTCTTACCTTTGCTTCCCTTAGCTCTTGGGGAAAGAAGCACTCCAAGAAAGCATTCTCAAACACAGTCCAGCCTAAAAGTGGTGCACCTTTTCCCCTAGTCTTTTTCCATTGGTCGTACCATATCCTGGCAACATCCTTGAGTTGGTATGTAGACAATTCCACATTCTAAGTATCAACAACATGCATGACCTCAAACACCTTCTGAAGCTCTTCCACAAAGTTTTCTAGATCCTCATTGAGCTTTGACCAAGTGAACTCCGGGGGATTAATCCTCAAAAACTCTCAAACTCTGGAAGTGTTAGCCTCATCCTGATGGTACGCTCCTTGGTGACCCTCTTGTGCTTTCACAACCTGTGCCAATATCTGGATGGCATTTAGAAACTTAGCATTAGTGACATCATCCTGAGGGGCTTGCACAACAGGTGTATTGGGACCTCTTAGTCCAATTGGTACTGGCGGATCCTAGGGATTCACATTCCTCCTATTAGGACGTCCTCTGACATTTCTTGGTAGAGGCATGATCTTAAAATACATGTTAGCACGAATTAGAAGAAATTTTTATAAAGTCAAACTCTATCGCACGAACAATAGTATGAAGAAATGCGACAATTCCTAATGTCTTGTAGCTTCCCTATTATAGATGTGGCACACTTCACATCGATAAGGAATCTACTAGACACGACTTCATAGAAACCCTTGGAATCTTGAACTCTACACATTGATACCAAGTTTATCACGCTTCGAGCCTACACCCTGGACGTGTACTCGAGAACTATTATTGGTCCCCAAGCAAACTTTTGGCTTGACTGACTACTTAGCAGAAGACTGACTCAAGCAGATATAGACATTAAAACTGAAATAAATCATTAAGTCAAAGTACTCAATTAAAATATCTGAAAATACTGAATGAAAGAAGTAATAACTTTTACAAAACATCTGAATAGCAATACTGAAAGACTCTCAATACTTTCTATCTATGAAGCCTCTACGGTTATAAGATAGACGTCAGGCCAAGATCCATGACAACCTTAAACAAATACTAGAAGTAAACTAAGGACTGAAGTTTTTCAAAGCTAGGAGGCCTATCCAAAAGCTGACGAGTGACTAGGTGATCTCAATGAAACACCTGTTGATGAGCCTGAACACTTGTATCTGCATCATAAAATAATGTAGGTGGAATGACATTAGTACATTGAATATACGAGTATGTAATATGGCTGAGTGAAACAATAACTGAATTGAGAGGCTGAAACATAACTCAACTAAAGTAAAGCATAATCATGAGATCAAATTATTAACGCTTCACAAATAGAGTGCAATAATAGCAAATACTGAATTGAACTAATATATATATATAATTACTCTTTACTTTACTTTACTGAATTGAACTAATATATATATAATTGAACTAATATATATATAATTACTCTTTACTTTATAATTACTATGAGCCTTATGATGATACAACCTCTTACCCACATTGCTAGAGCTGTCCTATACCTTGCTGGTGTATAGAACACAACTGAACTGATGGATCCACTAAAAAGGCCTTCTTGAGGCAATGAGGAGTCGTCCGAATGTCGGTACGATCCTATCTGGTGCTGGCTACGTAGTTTATGAGATTTGAGTTATCTGAACTCTTACCCTATATCGCTGTGATATAACTGAAATTCTCACGTATAATATTCTCTGAGTTGAGATAATTTCTCAAAGACTTCTTTAAAAAGTGATTAAAGTTGTACTAAGTACTTCTGAATTACTCTGAAAATTCTCTGTACTTTTCTCAAAATAGTGTTCTCTTTTCAAGGTAAAAATGATACTTTCAGAACCACTTAAGTACCCTGAAATTCTCCTTGAAAACCATGCTTAAAGATTTTCTCTTAAACTCTCTTTAATTTTCAAAATTAGTGTAAGGAAATTACTAATTCAAATTACTTTTAGCAAGATTCAATATATAGGGTTCATGTGGAACGACAAGCATGAACAATAATTCAAGAAGTTCAATGCATAAAGTATCGAAATCTCATATGGTAGAAATTTCATAAAATTGAGGGTAGAACCCTCTATTCAACTTGCTAATAACTGAATTTAGATGTAAGGTGTGAGGATGAACTATTCCAATACTATGAATAGCCTTACATACCTGGAAGAACAAAGTTCTTGACGAAACTGGAAGAACGCTTAAAAACCCTAGCTTTCTTCTCTTGGATCCTTGCTCTAAGACTTGGAAGAGTTATAAGAGTAATAGGGTCGATTATTATTGTTTAGAACCTTATTTAGGTGTAAAAATATCGAGGTTTAGGGTTAGAAGGGGTGGAAAAAGACTGAACTACCCCTCTTAATAAGTAGTAAAAAATCTTCCGCAGGGCCGTCTACGGTTCGTGGTTTATTCTACGAACCGTAGAGTAGATCCCATCCATGGAGTTTATATTGAATTTTAATGCTCAAAATTTCATTCTATGGGTCAAATTTACTACTCATAGAAGTTTCTACGGATCATAGATCCAATCCGTAGAATTTATACTAAATTTTCAGGCTCAAAAGTTCATTTTACGTGTCCAAACTACGGCCCATAGAAGTCCTACGGCCCGTAGAATAGATCCGTAGGAATTGAACCCTAAAATTTGACTTTCTGAACTTTTTCTACGACTTGAAAGTACGGGTCGTAGTTCAATATACGAGCCGTAGAATCGTTTCATAGTTCACTGATTCAGAAAACTCTGTTATGGTAGTTTCTGATAAAATTATCATAATTTTTTACTTCGAACTCGAAATGAAAAAAACTTGATGACATTGAAAAGAGGACTCATAGACCTTCAATCTGATAGGTCATGTGCCACCTAATTCATCATGTTCTAAGAGATATGATCATTTGAAGTTGATCCAAGTAGAATCTTATGTCAAAATCTAATTAATAAGGAATCTTTCAACTAAACTTTGTACTAGGGGATTCTTGTGACCTTAATGCATATCCAATCCATTCCCAAATTAAAGATTTGGACTTAACACCTAAGAAATTTTTTTTAAGAATCACCTGATATGACCTTATATGAAAATGAAGAACGGTTTGGGCCTTAGCTTAGAAATTCTTGGGGTGTTACAATTAATTACCTACAACACCTTGAAAATTGGAAAGTTAGATTTGAAAGGAAAAGTTCAATTTTGGCTCTGAAGCAGTGGTCTATGAGTCCCATCTACGGATTCTAAGAAGTCCTACGCGTAGGTAGAAAGTCGTAGGACTTGGTTTGAGTTTTTGAAATGTCAAGGATCTGATGATTGACCTACCAGTGAACAGAATGAGTCATAGGGTGTTCTATGAGCCATAGAAGGGATCTGTAGGAGTGATCTAGACTTGGTAAAATTGTGGACCTTAAATTTTGGTTCTACGAAAGGGGTATACGGACCATAGAATAGACGACGGGCCATAGGAATGTCTCATGGAATTGATCAGAATTTTGAGTCCCAATAAATGATTCGACGACTGATCCGGATGGTCCATAAGAGTTCCTACAGACCTTAGATCCAAGTTGTAGGGTCCTACGACAGTTTTTTATTAAGGGCGTTTTGGTCTTTTTCCACCCAATTAATCCCTAAACTATGTCATTTTAGCCCTATAACTACCCCCTATAATCATTTTTACTCATTAAACTAAGCTTAAAATCTCTCATTCACTCAAACTCACAAAAATCTCTCAAGGTTTCTTCTCTAAATTTTCTCTCAAGGTTGAAGTTAGGGTTTCATCAAGCTTCAAGGTTCTCCTAATGTAGAGGGCTTTGATTACCCAAGGTATGTGGGAACTCACCAATGGATTTCTTTCATCCATTTGGTCCCCAAAAGAGTCTCAATCTCCAATTCAGTTTCACCCAATTCTGTAAGGGTTTTATGTAATTCTTGATGGGTCCTATTTCTTATGATTCAATTGTTCATTTTAAATCTTATTATGCATGATTTGATTTAATTATACATTTTCAATTGTTTTTATATGAACTCATGCTTTATAGTTTAATATGATTATAAACTTATAAACAAATTGTATGAACTTATGAATCATGATTATGAAAGATATGCATGTTTCATGAACTATGAATGCTTTTGAGATAAGTATCAAGGATTTGTGAAGGGTTTTATGACATATGAATGAAATCATGATTTAGATGCTTAGAAAGGTAAATATCTAATATGAAAGTTTTAAGAAATCATGATTTGAAAGGAGCTACTCTATGATGACTTATGATTGGATTTGTGGTTTAATTGTGCCTTTCCAAGTATTTTGATATGAAAATGATGATGTGTTTTCCGGCAGGATTTTCTTAGCATCAGAGGACTTTAGAATGGAGGCCCTACTGCTAGTAGAGGTTTGGTCTTTAGTATTAATTTCCTTATCCCAAACAACGTGCCCCGTAGGATTGTCTTAAATGACCTCGCTAGTGGATCCACAATAAAAATTATGAATGAATGTGAAGAAATTCTACCTTGGCAAGTAGTTTCCTCTTTTTGGTGTGAGGTTCATGCTGGATTCCATGTTATAGCTCACATGGTCTTATTGTCGGTTAACGATAAATATCCCAAAAATGAACTACATTTCTTCAAAGATTTTATGAAAGCTTTCCTTATGTTTTAGGAATGCATTGACATTGTTATTGATTTATGAGTTCTTTAAAGGCTTCTTAATATGTTTAACTTGGTCACACATATCATGTTTAAAGTCCCTATATGCTCATGCCTATGTTTTTATGAATCTCCCTAAACTTAGTACATTCAATATACTAATGCATACTTGTGCCTATATTATTTTTAAAAATAGGGTTTGGCGTTTCTTCTCCTAGGCTTAAATCAGGATTGCTCAGCTTGTCTACTTAGATCGGTGAGTCCTCATGCTCTGAGGACAAGGCCATTGATGTTCTTCTTACTTTTGATGTCTTTTGTTTCAGACTTGTACCTGGTGTATGTGTTACGTCCCAATCACTCTTATGATGTTAGAGAGGCTTGTTGTCAGACTTAGTCGTATTCCGTGTAATTTTATGTACTATGTTGGTATCGTTTCTTTCATCTTATGATTTGAGATTTATATTGTCTATATCTTTTAAATTGTATATTTACTACATCACGCTTATGTTAATTGGCTCATTTAGGGTCTCGCTGGATCCTATTCACCATGTCACACCTAGGGGGTACTTTGGATCGTGACAAACTCGATATTCAAAGCATTAGGTTTTAGAAAGGTTCTAGGATTTCTGACAAGATGCGTCGAGTAGAGTCTTGTTCATGAGTGTAAAGCACACCACATTTATGAATAGGAGGCTAAAATACATTCAGGAAACTTCACTTCTTTCACCACTCTAAAGTCGTGCCATAGAGTTCATCTCTATAAAGGTCATTCTCCTAACTCTTGTCCGATGCTTTTCAGAATATGCCTCATAGAAGAGCTAACGCCATAAGGAGTATGGCTAATGATGTGGAGCTCGAGGTTCCTCAAGTGTCGGTCGATCCTTTGGCCGAATAAGTAACTCATACCGAATTCCAAGTCATTTTCCAAGTGTTGGCTCAAGCTGTGATGACCTAAGCTAATAGAGAGGTCATTGCTCCCATGAACCTAAATATGGGTACGGGGGTGATATGAGTGAGGGACTTCACTAGGATGAATCCCCCGGAGTTTCATGGGTCAAAAGTTTATGAGGATCTTCAAGAGTTCATTGATGAGATTTAGAAGATAATGGAGATTGTGAAAGTGTCAATGGTGGAGAAGGTAGAATTGAATGCTTATCAACTAAAGGGTGTTGCTCAAGTTTGGTTCAACCAATGTAAGGAAGAGAGGGCTATTGATGCGGGTTCTCTTGATTGGAAGAAGTTCATAGGGGCTTTTCTTGATCATTTCCTTCCTTTTAAGATGAGAGAGGCAAAAGTTCTTGAGTTCATTAATATTTGTCAATAAAATATGAGTAAGAAGGAGTATGCTTTGAAGTTTACTCATTTGGCTAAGTATGCTCTGACTATGATTGCCGACTCTAGGGCAAGGATGAGTAAGACTGTGTCGGGTGTGTCCAAAATGGTGGTTAAGGAGTGTCGTACCACCATTTTGATCAAAGAGATGGATATCTCTCGTTTGATGATATATGCCCAACAAATTGAAGAGGAAAAGCTAAAAGATAAGTCTAGGGAGTCAAAAAGGGAAAGGACCGGTGATGGTGACTTTTCTCATTCTAGATCAGGTGGACATAGTCGTCCTTAATTCCAAAAAAAGTTTTTCGGTCAAGGTTCTTCTAATTCTCCATCTCCTAAGTTCAACAAATATAGGGTGTCTAACCCTAAGCCTCAAGGAAGTGGTGGAAATGGATCTTCTATTCCCGCTTGCCAATAGTGTAGCAAGAGTCACTCGAGAAAATGCTTAGCCGGTAGAGATGTTTGCTTTGGTTGTGGGAAGAGTGGTTATAAGATAAGGAATTATCTGTTGCAAGATACTAAGGAAAAGGATGGTAGGCAAACCTAGCCTAGAGGTTCTGGTGTGGGTGCTCTTTGTCAAAACAGGTTCTATGCACTTCAGACTTGACATGACCATGAGACATATTGAAAGTCTTTTTCATTTTAATGTGTATGCTTCGTTTGATCTAGGTGCTGCATCGTGTTTCTTGACTCCTTATGTGGCCATGAGATTTGGTATTGGTCCTGAAATCCTTTCTAATCCTATTTCTGTCTCTACGCTTATTGATGCCTCTATTATTGCTAAAAGAGTTTATAGAAATTGCCATGCTTCTGTTTCTCATAAAGTCACTCAAGTTGATCTTGTAGAGCTTGATATGTTAGATTTTGATGTTATTCTCAGGATGAATTGGCTTCATTCTATTTATGCTAACATAGATTGTAGGACCTAATTGGTCACCTTCCAAGTTCTGAAAGAACCTATCCTAGAATGGAAAGGGAGAAATAATGCTCTTAAGGGTCAGTTCATATCTTGCCTAAAGGCTAGGAAAATGATTTCTAAGGTTTGCATTTATCATCTTCTTCGGATTAGGGATACGAATTCCAAAACCCTACTCTTGAGTCAATTTCGATTGTAAATGAGTTTTCGAAAGTATTTCCCGATGATCTTCTCGGTATTCCTCCCAAAAGGAAAATAGACTTCGGTATTGACCTTCTCCAAGATATGCAGTATATATGTATTCCTCCTTATCATATGGCTCTGGTAAAACTTAAGGAATTAAAGGACTAATTGAAGGACTTATTGGATAAGGATTTTATTAGACTGAGTATCTCATCGTGAGGTGCTCCGTTATTCTGTGTTCGAAAGAAGGATGGTTTTCTCTGAATGTGTATTGACTATCAGCAATTAAATAAGGTTACCATTGATGATTTGTTTGATCAACTCCAAGGTGCAAGTTTTTTTCTCCAAGATTGACCTTCGGTCGGGTTATACCAATTGAGGGTAAAGGAGAATGACATTTTGAAGATAACTTTTTGAACTTGATATGGTCGCTATGATCTTTTAGTAATGTCATTTGGTTTGACTAATACCCCGATGGCATTTATGAATTTGATGAATAGAGTCTTCAAGCAATATATTAACATGTTCGTGATTGTGTTTATTAATGATATTTTGATTTACTCTAGGATTGAGAATGAGAATGTTGAGCATTTGAGGATTGTGTTGCAAATTCTCAAGGACCGTGAATTGTATGCTAAGTTTAGCAATTGTGAGTTTGGTTTGAGATCCGTTGCTTTCATGGCCACATTTTCTCCGGTGAAGGTATTCAAGTTGACCCTAAGAAGATCGAGGCAGTTAAGAATTGGCCTACACCTTTGTCCACTTCTGATATACATAGTTTCTTGGGTTGATCGGTTACTATAGAAGGTTTATGAAAGGATTTTCCTCTATCACTTCGCCTTTGATGACATTGTCCCAAAAGAAGGTGAAATTCTTATGGGCAGAAGCTTGTGAAAAGAGTTTCCAAGAGATGAACGATAGACTTACTTCAGCCCCTATATTGACATTACCAAAAGGACCAGATGGTTTTATGGTCTATTGTGATGCTTCTCGGATTGGTCTTGGTTGTGTTTTTATGCTTCAAGGTAATTAAAGGTGCCTGAAAAAAAATTATCTAACTCATAATTTGGAGTTAGCGGCAGTGGTGTTTGCCTTAAAGATTTGGAGGCATTACCTATATGGTGTTCATGTGGACGTGTTTACCGACCACAAGAGCTTGAAGTATGTATTCCTTCAGAAGGACTTGAATCTTCGCCAAAGTAGATGGCTTGAGTTATTAAAAGATTATGACATAAGAATCCTTTATCACCTGAGTAATGCAAACACGGTGGCAGATGCTCTTAATTGACTATCAATGGAATGTGTTGCTCACGTTGAAGATGGTAAGAAAGAGCTAGTTCGTTCTGTACATAGATTGGCCCGATTGGGTGTTTGCTTGGTCAATTCTAATGAGGGTGGTGTGATTGTTCAGAATAGTTTGATATTGTATTGAATATGAAGGCTAAGTAAGATCTTAATCCGGTAATTGTTGATTTGAAGAAGTCGGTTTTTGAAAAAACCATTGAGGCTTTCTTACAAGGGGGGAGATGGTGTGCTTCGATACCAAGGTTTGTTATATGTTCCAAATGTTGATGAGTTGAGGAATCATATTCTAACAGAAGCTCACAGTTGTCGCTATTCTATTCACTCGGGAGCCACCAAAATGTACATTAATTTGCGGGAGATCTATTGGTGGAATGAAATGAAAAAGGATATTGTAGAATTTGTGAGTAAGAGTCTGAATTGTCAACGAGTGAAATTTGAGCATAAAAAACCAGGTGGTTTGGCTTAAGACATTAGCATTCCTATGTAGAAGTGAGAAGATTTGAATATAGACTTCATTACAGGTTTACCTCGTACCCATCGTTAGTTTGACTTGATTTGGATTATTATGGACCGAATGATGAAGTCATCTCACTTTCTTCCCCTAAAGACTTTATTTTCAGCTAAAGAATATGCCAAGCTTTATATTCAGGAAACTATAAGGTTGCATGGAGTGCCCTTGTCCATTATCTTCGATCATGGTACCCAGTTTACATCTCAGTTTTGGAGGTCATTTTAGGAAGGTCTTGGTACTCAAGTGAAGCTTAGCATGGCTTTTCATCCTCATACCGATGGACATGCCGAGCGTACTATTCAGACCTTGGAAGATATGTTGAGAACAAATATGTTTGATTTGAATGGTAATTGGAATGATCATTTGCCTTTGATCAAGTTTACTTTTAATAATAGTTATCATTCTGGTATTGAGATGGCACCTTTTGAGGCTCTTTATGGTAGGAGGTGTAGGTCTCCTATTGGTTGATTTGAAGTTGTGAGGTCACTTTAATAGGGCCCGAGTTGGTGCATGAGGCTATGAAAAAGGTTTGACTTATTCGTGAAAGGTTGAAAATGGCTCAAAGTCGACAAAAGTCTTATGCCGATGATAGAAGAAGAGAGCTTGAATTTGATGTTGATAATTGAGTTTATTTGAAAATATCACCCATGAAGGGTGTGATGATATTCAGAAAGAAAGGGAAGCTTAGTCCTCGTTATGTGGGCCCATATAAGATTTTGAGGCGTATTGGGAAAGTTGCTTACAAATTAGAGTTACCTTATCATTTAGCATTGGTACATCCGATATTCAATGTCTCTTTGTTATAAAAGTGTGTTGGAGATCCAAAGTCCATTGTGCCTTTGGAAACGTTGGGAGTTAAGAAAAATCTTTTATATGAAGAGATTCAAGTTAAAATTTTGAATCGTCAAGTTCGGAAGTTGAGAAATAAAGAAGTTGCTTCCGTGAAAGTTCTTTGCAGAAATCAACAAGTTCAGGGTGCTACTTGGGAAGCCAAAGCCAATATGATGTCTAGGTATCCTCATCTCTTTCCCTCCGCTCCTACTCTAGCTTGAGATAGTAGTTCATCATGGGTCATTCCTTCAGATTCATGCGTTTTAGTCATTCTCATGTTTCCATAAGCATGCATGTTCATGAAAACTTGATTTTGATGTTATGATTTAGCTTGGAGTGAGTTCCCCTTGTTGATATGCATTTTGATGAGATCTGCATTCATGTTGGGTCGTTAGTTTCTCTCCTACCCTATTCATGCTAGCTTGAGTCCCATTCGAGGACGAATGTTCCCAAGGGGAATTTATTATAACACCTAAGAAATTAGAAAGTCGGATTTAAAAGGAAATGTTCAATTTTGGCTCTAAAGCAGTGGTCTACGAGTCATATCTATGGACCGTAAGAAGGAATTCGTAGGACATGGTTTGAGTTTTGGAAATTTCAAGTCTCTGATGTTTCACCTATAAGTGAACAAGATGAGTCGTGGGGTTTTCCACGAGCCGTAAGAGGGATTCATAGGAGTGATCTAGACTTGGTAAAATTTTGTTCCTTAAATTGGGTTCTAATGGAAGGGATCTACGGACCGTAGAATGGACGGCAGGCTGTAGGACTGTCTCATGGAATTGTTCAAAATTTTGAGTCTCAGTAAATGATTCTACAACTGACCAGGATGGTCCACAGAAGTTTCTACAGACCGTATATAAAAGTCGTATGGTCCTCCGATCGTTTTTAATTAGGGGTGTCCTTGTCTTTTCCTACCCAATTAACCCTTAAACTACGTCGATTTGGCCCTATAATTACCCCCTATAACCATTTTTACTCATTAAACTAAGCCTAAAATCTCTCATTCACTAAACTCACAAAAATCTCTTCAGGTTTCTTCTCTAAATTCTCTCTCAAGCTCTCAAGGTTGAAGTTAGGGTTTCATCAAGCTTTAAGATTCTCCTCTTCATTTCTAGGGCTTTGATTACCCAAGGTATGTGGGAACTCACAAATGGATTCCTTTCATCCATTGGGTCCCCAAATGAGTCTCAATCTCCAATTCAATTTCACCAAATTCTATTAGGGTTTCATGTAAGTCTTCATGGTTCCTATTTGTTATGATTTAATAGTTTATTTTCAATCTAATTATGCATGATTTGATTCAGTTATACGGATTTCAATGGATTTCATTTGGACCCACACTTTATACTTGATTATGACTATGAACTTATGAACAAAACTTATGAACTTATGAATCATGATTATGAAAGCTATGCATGTTCTACGAAAAGGATGATTTATGAACTATGGATGCTTTTGAGATAGGTATCAATGATTTGTGAAAGGTTTTCTCACATATGAATGAAATCATGATTTAGATGCTTAGAAAGGTAAGTGTCTAGTATGAAAGTTTTATGAAATCATGGTTTGAAAGTTTTATGAACTCTGTTGGTATCGTTTATGTCATCTTATGATTTAAGATTTATATTGTATATATCTCTTAAATTATATATTCATTAAGTCATGCTTATGTCAATTGACTAATTTAGGGTCCCTCGGGATCCTATTCGCCATGTCACATCTTTGAGGTACGTTGGGTCGTGACATTACCAATCACCAAAAATAAGTAAGACAATTATTTATTTTTGAAAACTTCATACGAAACGCACTAAGTTTTCTTTATATAATTTGTCTTCACTATCTTGTTCCTTCTACTTCTATAAGGAAAAAAAAGATGAATAATTAAGTTCCTTCCATATCTTAAATGTCCAACTTCATATAATTTGTCTTCATTGTCACGTTCCTTATACTTCTATAAGAAAACAAAATTAAGTTCCTTCCATATCTTAAATTTCCAAGTTTATTATGGAAATTTTTTTAACAAATCATATGAAATTAGTATCACAGTCCTATTTAAATATCCAACGCTTTAACATTTTGTTTTCATCATATTTTACATAGAGTAGCCTCACACCACTGAGGTTAGTTTAATTATTTCCTTTTGCTTATTATATTTATTCATATTAACTTTTCTATATAGGTCAATAAAATCTCTCTATAATTGCATTGTTTGTCTGATTATATTTTGGCTATTATAGAAAACATAAAAAATTGATTCCAAAGAAAATCTTATTGTTATCATTAATTGTTGTTATAGAAATGACTGTTATAGAGAGGTCTAACTATATTAACGAAAGAAAACTTTATTTTTTTGGTCAAGTGATTAAATAACAGTGAAAATGGCACCATTGTCTGATGATGACGTTGACAGGAGGTGAGAGATTTGCACGGAGCTAGAGAATTTTAGACACCATTTGAGAGGAATTGATGCTCAAATATGAGATGCTAGATTACGAGGCAAGGGTGTATTGGTATCTTTAATGATAGATAGAGCTGCTTTTTATTTGAGGAAAGAAACTTATCTTGAAGGTGAACTTGTAATGACCCGGTCGGTCATTTTTTGATATTTTTATAAAATTACCATTTTATCCCACTAGATATTGGCCCCAGTCATTTCTGAATGAGTTTTGAAATTGGTTTCGAGTTTTTAGTTAAAGTTGTGAATTATGTAAGTTTTTGATTTTTGAAAGGCTAAAGTTTTTAAAAAGGGGTTTTCGGTGTCTTTTGATGTTTCGATTTTCAAAAAGGAATTCCATCGATTCCAGCAGCTTCGGATTGTAGAATTTAGTCTAAGAGAGTTGTTGGTTTCAAATTTGTAGTATTTTTGAGGATTTGAGGTCATATGTTGGAAATTGTTGAGATTTTAGCCTTTGGATTAACTTCGGTCAACATTTAGGGTTCGGATGCTTGGATCGGAATTCTGAAAGGTCCATTAGATTCAGGGATGATTTTAGGCCTAGGTGAGGTCTTGGTTTAAATTTTAGAGATCCCGAGCTTAATTTAACCTTTTAGGCGTTATGATTAGTTTTTTGTGACTTACATGAGACTCGGGTCAAGGAGACCTCAAAATTATGTTTTGATGGTTCCATTGTATCCAATATGTCGAGTATAACCAAATTGCATATATTGTTTATGTATATGGGGTTCCAACAAATCCTTAGGGTCAATTTGATGATTTGAAAGTTGGTTGTGTTTTTTGGTGCTTCCAGACCTCGCGTTCGAGAATGGGTCTTCATTTTTGCGATGGTCGCATTAGCGAAAACCTGCTCGCAATCGGAAAGGGATCCTCTTGTCAGACCCTCGCTTTTGCGAAGGATTGTTCGCTTTTGAGACCTTCGCAAAAGCGAAGCTCTGTTCGCGATCGCGATAATCCCAAATTTTGTGTGGTTCGCTTAAGCGAACCAGTGTCCTCTTTTGTGACATCTGAGACCCTTTTGGCATGCCATTTTGGAGTTTTACAGCGTTTTTCCCATTTAGAGTTTTGTAAAATCCTTGGGGGTGATTTTAAAAAGATCTTTTCATGGTGAATCAATTGGTTAAGTCTTTGTAATACTAAAACTTCAATTCCCTTTAATCATTTATGGATTTTAACATCAAAAGTTGGGATATTGATTAACAAATGGCAAGGTTATTTCAAGAACTTGAGTTCTTTAGTAAAATGGTGATTATGAACTGATTTTAATTCCTTTTTGAAAATGGTTTTCACCAATGAGTTCCAACTGCCTTGGATAACATTTTCAAATTAATATTTTTGAATTCAAACCTCATTTTGAAATTGGGTCTATGAGTTTATTTGACCCATTTTTCAAAGTGAATGATTTGGGTGTTATTTTTTCTGGAATCTTATTGTGATTACTTGATTGAATTAGATTATGTAGCTTTGGACATTGCTCGAAAAGGGAAGACTCAAGTCTTGGATTGACTTTTGATTGAATTGAGGTAAGTGATCTTCTAAACCTTGTAAAACTTGTAGAATCTTATATTTTTCTTCATTGTGTGTGTTGGGGAGTACTGGAAATGAGGTGATGGGTTCAATTATTCTACTTGATTGATCTTAATGAAAAAGGCAATGCGTTGATAATTGCGCTTTGTGAATTACCTTCTTGTGAACCTAAATTGTTGATTTATGAAATGGTTTGATGGCATTATCGTGGATTTTAATTGCTTAAGTTATTGTCTCTTCCTTGTGGTGTGGAATTGCTTATTTGCATTGATTTATGTGCACCACGAAGAGACATGTGTTGATTATGTGGAAGTAAAATAGTTTCGACTAGTGATATTGATGCCAAGGTCATTGCCAGCGAGTGTTGTTAATGTCGAGATCATTATCGGTGAGTGTTATTAAAGTCGAGGTCATTGCTGGTGATGTGTTATTGATGTCGAGGTCATTGTCGGCAAGTATTATTGATGCCGAAGTCATTACCAGTGAGTTCATGGACTATGGGCATCTCCAATGAGTCCCAATTGACATTGTGCTTGATAATCTTTAGATTTGTGTTTCCTATACTTTACTATGGTGATTTGATGAACTTGATAATCCTAATTGATCTACTTCACACTTGTGATTGACATACTTGATATTTATGATTGATGAAGTGTAACTGTTGGACTGTGATTATTGAAACTGGTGAACTGTACTTGTAAACTGTTAGGTTGGGCTGATTTCTATATAGGTTGTAGTTGGGGTGGTTCGGTTGGGATAAAAGGAGTACTCGTGTTCTAGCTTAGTTTTACTTTGTTTAGGTGGTTACTTGCTGAGTATTGTGTTGTTTGATACTCACTCCTTGCTTCTACACTTGTGTAGGCTCCGAGCCCGGACCCGTGTGATCTTTCTCCTTCATATATTTCGTAGGATTTTTTAGGATACATTGAGAGGTAGTTTCTTGTCATCCCAGCGGACCCTCTTGCTCCTTATTTTATGCTTTGTTCTATTCGAGAAACAAAGACATTGAGACTTGCATTTAACTTTCAAATTTTATATTATTATACTAGTGGCTTGTACACGTGACAACTAGGATTTTGGGTTATATTAAAATGACTAAGTTTTCCGCTCTTATGTTATCCTTGTTTTATTTTTTGTATTTCTCTCGTATTTTTGGGTTTGAGGATGACTTGTCTTGGTGGGATAGACGATTGCTATCATGTCCATTTTTGGGTCGTGACAGAACTTGAAATTAAATACAACTTCTATTATTGTAGGTATCTTTGATTTTATGCCTACGATAAAAGAAGTTGTATTCAATTTCATGTTCATCTTCAAGCTTAATTTCTTTCCTAAAATAAAAAGCAACTATATCTCTCATTTAGGACACCAATTCATCCTTGCCTCATAATCTATCATCTCGTTTCTGAGTATCAATTTCTCTCAAATGGTGTCTCAAATTCTCCAGCTCCATGGAAATCTCTCGCCTCCTGTCAACGTCATCATCAGACAATGGCGCCATTTTCGCTGTTATTTAATCACTAGACCAAAAAATAGAGTTTTCTTTATTTAATATTGTTAGACCTCTCTGTAACAGTCATTTCTATAACAACTTAGTATAATAATCAAATTTTCTTTGGAGTCAATTTTTTTATGTTTTCTATAATAGCCAAAAAAAAAAGAAGACAAATATTGCAATTATAGAGAGATTTTATTGACCTATATAGAAACATTAATGTCAATAAATATAATAAGAAAAAGGAAATAATTAAACTAACCTCTGTGTGCAGATGCTACTCTATGTAAAATATGATGAAAACAAAATGTTAATGCCTTGGGTATTTATAGAGGATTGTGATCCTAATTTCATATGATTTGTTAAAAAGTTTGCCATAAAACACATGGAAAGTTAAGATATGGAAGTAACTTAATTATTTATCTTCTTTTTTTGCTTATAGAATTTAAAAGTTTACCATAAAAACACTTGAAAACTTAAGATGTGGGAGGAACTTAATTACTTATCTTTTTTTTTTTGCTTAGAAGTAGAAAGAACAAGATAGTGAAGACAAATTATATGCAGTTTTGGACATTTAAGATATGGAAGGTACTTAATTATTTGTCTTTTTTGCTTATAGTAGTAGAAGGAACAAGATAGTGAAGACAAATTATATGAAATTGGAAATTTAATATATGGAAGGATCTTAATTATTTATCTTTTTTGGCTTAAAGAAGTAGATGGAACAAGATACTGAAGACAAATTATATGAAGTTGGACATTTAAGATATGGAAGGTACTTAATTATTTATGTTTTTTGCTTATAGAAATAGAAGAAACAAGATAGTGAAGACAAAGTATATGAAGTAGGACGTTTAAGATATGGAAGGTACTTAATTATAAATCTTTTTTGCTTATAAAAGTAGAAGGAACAAGATAGTGAAGACAAATTATATGAAGTAGAACATTTAAGATATGGAAGGTACTTAATTATTTATCTTTTTTTTTTTTTGCTTATAAAAGTAGAAGGAACAAGATAGTGAAGAAAATTATATGAAATTGGACATCTAAGATATGGAAGGTACTTAATTATTTATATTTTTTTGCTTATAGAAGTAGAAGGAACAAGATAGTGGAAACAAATTATATGAAGAAGACTTAAGAGTGTGTTAGGTATGAATGAAAATATTTTTCTAGAAAATATTTTTTCAAAAATAATAAGTTTTCTTACTTATTTTTCTGTGTATGATAGGTAAGGAGAAAATATTATTCCAAAAATATTTAGTTATAAACTATGTGAATACTATAACCCTAGATCCGAATCCATGTCCCAATGGTTGGGGCCCAACCCCTGGCCCTAACAATGACCTAAGAACTACCCCTGACCTTGAGACCCAACACTTACCCATTATTTGGTCGAGTTTCTATGTTGGGATCAAATCTTAGGGTTGGGGTTGAGGATTGGATCACTGTTAAGGGTTGAGTTTTGGGTCGAGTTTAGGTCCCATGTCGGGAAAGGTCTCAGATATGGCGTTAGATCCCAGATAAGGATCATGCTAGGGTGGAATCTCAAGTCATGCCCTATGTTGTCGGGCAGGTCTCGAATCGGGCAATCTCGGGTCGAGTTCCAAATTGGTCAAGGGTGGGATGGGTCGCGTTATGAGGTGGTAGGTTTAGGGGATATAGGTAAGGTGTTTGGGTGGATTAGGTGGTATGTTACACCCTGAGCCTACAACACTTGAGAACCATTACTGGTCCCCAAGCGAACCCTTGGCCTGACTGACTTCTTAGCAGAAAACTTACTCAACTGATAATATTCTTAGAAACAGAATTTAGAACATTCAAACTCAAAGTAAATACTCAACTCAAATTGTCTGTAAAAATACTCAATAATGTAGGTATAATAGTTTGCAAAACATCTCAAGGAAAAGTAAAAACTGAGAGACTCCTCAACTCTATCTATCTATGAAGCCTTTATAGTTCAACATTGATGTCGAGACAAGACCCACGACACCCTAAAATGGCTAAACTGAAAGAAAAAAGGGTGTCCTTCGGAATGCAAGGAGGCTCACCAAAAGCTAATTGGAGTGCCAAATGATCTCAATAGAGGACCTGCTGATGATCCTGGACACGTGTATTTGCATCATAGAAAGATGTAGGTCGAATGACATCAGTACATTGAATGTACGAGTATGTAATAAAGTTGAATGAATAAATAACGGAACTGATAAGGCTAGAAGAATACTCACCTCACTCAAATTAATAAAAAGCAATAACAAGATATGAACTATTTAAAGCTTCAAAAATAAAAGATGCTAAATCAAGGATGTATATAAAAAAATACAATAAATTACTCTTTACTCTTATTTGGGAGATTCTCTAATCGACAACCATCACTATGAGCTATGTGATGATATAGCATCTTGCCCATGCTGCCAGAACTGTCCTATACCTTGGCGGGGTATAGAACACCTCAACTAAGTGGACCCACTAAAGCTCTTCTTGAAAGCAATAAGGAGTCATCTAAAAAGTATGATCCTTTAACCATGTTGGCTACATAGTTTCTGAGGAATGTGAGTTCTCTGAACTCATCCCCATATCGGTGCTCAATACTACTCCCAATAAATATATACTCATGCTCAAATGTATAAAACCTACACTTTCTCAAATTGAGATAATTGCTCAAAATATCCTCTTAAAAGAGGTAATTGCTCTAAATTAACTCTGGACTCATTACTCGTTCAGAAAGCAAAGTTTCTTTTTCCTCAATGTAAAAATGATAAACTTGGAAATCAATAGTTCCTTTAAACTTTACTCAAAATGTCTCTTTAAACTATCCGCAAATCTCCTATTTACTTTCTCAGAAAATCAATTTAAAATAATTGTTCGGTTAAAAAGATTCTCAATAATAATTCAATTAAAACTCAAATAATAGGGTTCATGCTGAAAAATAGACATGAACAATCAACTCAAAAATCTCAATACGTAATATATAGCAACTCAAAAAATTAGGAATAACAACTCGGAATTTAACAACAACTCATCTCAAGAATACTCCAAACTAAGGATAGAACCCTAGATTACTCTTTTACTAATAGAAAGTAGATGCAGGACGTGAGAATGAACTCAGTCCATCACTATGATAGCCTTACATACAAAGGAAGAACAAAGTTCTTGGCGAAATCAATGAAATTTAAAGAACGTTAGAAAACCCTAGCTTTTCTCCTCTTAAATCCTTGCTCTAAATCTTTGAAGTGTTAAAAAACGTAAAATAATGTTTTAACACTGTTTAGACCCTTAATTAGGTGAAAAAAGGTCGTGGTTTAGGCTTAGAAGGGGTGAAGAAAGACTAAACTACTCTTCTTAAAACTGTTGAAAACCTTCTACTGTTCCATCTACGGTTCGTGGTTTGTTGTACAGACCTTAGATCCCATCCATGGAATTTATATTGAATTTTTAGGCTAAAAAGTCCATTCTACGTGTCCAAACGACGGCCCGTAGTAGTTCTTACGGCTCGTAGAATGGATCCGTAGAAATTGGATCCCAAAATTCATACTTTCTGAAGTTTTTGACGGTTTGATAGTACGGTTCGTAGTTCAAACTATAGCCCATAGGTTTGATCCATCGTTCACAGACTCAGAAAACTCTGATATAGCAGTCTCTGGTAAAATGGTCATAACATTTTACTACGGACTTAAAATAAGGAAAACTTGGTGGCGTTGGAAAGAGGACTCTTCAATATGATAGGTCATGGGCCACCTAATTCATTATGTTCTTGGAGATATGATCATGTGAAGTTGACCTAAGTAGAATCTTATGTCAAAACTTAATCGGTAATGAAGCTTTCAACTCAACTTTGTGCTAGGGGGTTCTTGTGCCTTAAGTCATATCCAAATCCCTTCGAACACCAAAGAAATGTCCTTTACACACATGAGCAATTTAAGAATCACCCAATATGATTTTACATGCAAATAAAGAATGGTTTGGGTCTTAGCTTAGAAATTTTTGAGGTGTTACAATATCTCCCCCCTTGGAATCATTCATCCTCGAATGATGGATGAACTGAGCATGAAGAGGATAGGGAAATGTTTAACAGCCCATTTTAGTGCAAAATACACATAAAACTCATGAACTCAAAATAGTGAAGGACGGACTGAATTGAATGGGTACTTTAGGAAGAGTTAATACCTTGGACTAGAACTAAATCAGAGGAAAAGAGATGAGGGTATCTAGTCTTCATATCCTCCTCAGCTTCCCATGTTGCCTCTTCAACAAAGTGATTTCTCCATAAGAACTTGAATGATGCAACCTTTTTGGTTATCAACTTACGAACTTGACGATTAAGCATCTGAACGGAAATTTCCTCATGAGATAGGTTGTCCTTGATACTAATATTCTCGGTAGGCATAATAAGTTAAGGATCGCCCAAACCCCTCTGTAGCATAGAGATGTGAAATACCGAATGGACTGCTGCTAACTCTGAAGGTAGCTCCAATTCATAGATGATCTTAGGCATATTTATATGCCGATTTGTCAAAAACAGCCCATATTAGTCTTGCGTTTGAGAATAATCTTTAAGCTATGTGTTTTGTTTTGTGTAACTTGCAATGATTGTGTACTAAAACATATGATTAGATTATGCAGGAGTTCTTGAAGAAAAATGGAGTTTATGGAAGAAAGAGCGAAGTGAGAAGCATAAGAGGAAAGCAAAGGAAGCAAGCGTCGATGGAAAAAGAGAAGAAATGGGGCCTGTCAGCCTTGTCGTACTGGCAGCGTGCCACGCCAGGCCAAAAACTTCAGAAGCAAGGGCAGTGGCGTACTGACAGTGTGCCACGCCAATCCCAGAACTTCAGAAGAAAATTCCAGGCGCGATTCTGGCCCCTCATGCTAGCTGAAGCCCGACTTCCCAACGAAAATTGATGTAATTAGGACTCCTATTTTGGTCTAAATTAGGAAAATTATTTGTGGGAACTCTATATATAGGATCCTAGGGTTATTTTGTAAGGGTTTAGCTATTTTTTGGTGTGCAAGAGCAAGAGATTACAATTCATCTTTGGTTTCAATTCTCTACTTCTTCTTTAGGTTTGAATTTTATGAAACTTATTATTTTTGAGTTTATGAATATTATGAGTGGCTAAAAGCCCTTGTTCTGGGGTTGTAGCTACGGGTTATTGTTGAACATCGAATTGCTTTGAATTGATTATTGGTTATCATATACATTACTTTTACATTCTTGTTTTAGTATTTCATGCTAGGCCACCATAGAAATAAATCTACTGTCTATTCTTGGACTCGAGAGATAAAGAGGTAGATAGACCAGAGAATGTAAAGAGCTTGTTATAACTTTGATTAGATTCGTGTTTAGGAGTGACGCCCGGATGAACACCTAGCTTGGTTACGAAATAGGATGTAATATAAATGCTCGCCAATTAGGACTGCCTATCCCCGCTCAACGATGTAGTTAGACAGCTAGTTGGAGTAGGCCATTAGAGGTCGAGAGATCATGATCATAACATTAACCCTATAAATCATTAATGTGATAACTGAAATTGATTCTATGCATGAGATGTGATACATGAAACCCAACGCATGTTGCAGCCCTGGAATTGTCCCTTAATTGATTAAAACACCGGAATTATAGTTATCCTTGTTAGTTAGTTTATTATTCTAATTGTTCTTAGTAGTAGTAATCAAAACCATATAGTTAATATGTTCTTTAAATTATAGACTTAATTGAATTGATATACATTGATCATAAGTCCCTTGGGTACGACAACCCGGTTCTAAAAAGAGTCATTTATTACTTCTGCGACCACGTACACTTGCGTGTGCAATTGGGAGCAACAAGTTTTTGGCGCCGCTGCCGGGGATTTAGAACTTAATTTATATTTAATTCCTTTAAGCCTGCTAGTTATTGTTCGAAGTGCTAATAACTTAGCTGTTCTATATTGCAAGTAATTAAGATATGAAGTTTGGCTCGCAAAGGTGATCTTGTTGAACCAGACGACGAACCTGAACGAGCCCTTCGACAATGAAGAAAGCTGGCTAATCTCGGACGACAACGGGAATTAGGACTAGATCTCCCAAAAAATTAGGACGAAAACCCGATTGACCATCGTGGAGACCACGTGGAAAGAGAACACATGGAGATACCTATAGTGATATCTCCGAGGCCAGTTCGTGACGTGGCAGTCCCACTCACCACCAATATGACCTCGAGCATACAGAAACCACCACCGGGTGGAAAATTTGAGTTGAAACAATCCATGGTGCATCTCCTCCATACTAGTGGGCAATTCACTGGCCTGCCCCATGAAGATACCCAAGTACACCTCAGAGGTTTTCTGGAGATAACTAGCACTTATATTCCACATGGGGTATCAACTGATTATGTGCAATTAACCTTGTTCCCATTTTCACTTTTGGGAGAAGCGAGGTGATGGTTAGACTCTGAGCCTCCCAACTCTATCACCACATGGGATCAGTTAGCAAAGAAGTTCCTTAATCGATTCTTTCCTTCAGGCAGAACTGCAAAACTGAGAAGTGAAATATTGCGTTTCAAGCAGAGAACCGGAGAGAACATTTACCAAGCCTGGGATAGATTTAAACAAATGTTGCTTGTGTGTCCACATCACTATCGGGAGAATGAGGTACTAGCTCATACCTTTATTGAAGGCATTGAAAATAATGCTAGGGTGCTATTGAATACTGCAGCAGGTGGGCAAGCTCTTGTAAAAACCTATGATGAGTTAGTGGTGCTCTTGGACAAAATGTCTGAAAGCAACCCGGATTGGAATGGTGATACACAAAGGAGCACAGCACCAAAGGCTGCAGGTGTTTTGGAAGTGGATCAATTAACTGCACTGAATGCAAAATTGGATGCGTTCGCAACTAACTTCACCACACAGCTCAAGAAGTTATCAGTCGGGCAGCAACAACCACAGGTAAATACTGTACACCAATCGCACGGATGGTGTGAAGTTTGAGGAAATGGAGACCATGTGTCTGATTTTTGCGGTGAAAACCCAGACTCTGTGAACTATCTGGGGAATGCCCAAAGAGGTGGAGGTACGTAGAATTATGGGACACGTATAACTCAAGTTGGAGGAACCACCCCAACTTTTCATGGGGTGGAAATCAGAATCAACACCAAAATCAGGCTCAAGGGCAAAATCAATACCGACCACAAGGTAATGGACAACAATTTCAACAGCCAAATAATCAAGGTGTGAAGAAAAGGGGCATGACTAATGAGGAGCTGTTCCAAAAGCTAAGTACATAAATCAACAACAAAAATGAAGAACACTATAGGAAGTTGGGAGTAGAGTTGAGAAGCACCCAGTTAGCGCAGAAAAATCTGGAAAGACAGTTCACACAATTGGCTAATGCAGTCAATGTGCGTCCTCCCGGAGGTCTTCTGGGTGACACGGATCCTAACCCAAGGCAACTGAATGTGGTGAGCACAAGAAGTGGATTACAACTGGAGGAACTAGCTCCAAAGAAGAGAAGTTCTGAGGTGGTGAGAGAAGAAAAGAAAATCCAAGAAGTGGTTCAAGATGCGAATATTGAGAGGGTTGTTCCTCAAATAAAACTAACCCCCTCCATTTCCACAAAATTTCAAAAAGCAGAACGATGACGAATGCTTCGATAAGTTTCTGTCTCTCCTTAAACAAGTTCACATTAATCTCCCTTTGGTTGATATTTGGTAGAGAATTCCTAAGTACGCCAAGTATGTGAAGGAGATAGTGACAAATAAGAGGAGATTGACTGAGTATGAAACAATGGTGCTCACGGAGGAGTGCAGTTCAAGAATTCAGAATAGACTACCCAAAAAGTTGAAAGATCCGGGTAGCTTCACGGTCCAAATCACCATTGGCCAAAGTGTTCATGCCCGAGGTTTGTGTGATTTGGGTGCTAGTATAAACCTCATGCATGCATCCTTATACAATAAACTTGGATTGGGTAATCCAAAACCAACCACAATCATCCTCCAATTGGCCGATAGGTCAGTGGCAAGGCCGAAATGAGTAGTAGAAGATGTCTTGGTGCAAGTTGGGTCGCTGATCTTTCCTGTGGACTTTGTTGTCCTAAATTTTGAGCCCGACCCGAAAGTTCCATTTATTTTGGGACGACCATTCCTAGCTACAGGACGAGCATTGGTTGATGTAGCAGTTGGGCAGCTGATTATGAGAGCTCATGACAAAGTGGAGGTGTTTGATGTTTATCGCGCCTTGAAGTTGTTGTCTGTCTATGAAGAGTTGTCTGCCATTACAGTAGTAGACCTTGCCGTAGAATCGTATTGCCTAACTCCCAAGGATCCCTTGGAAAAAGTTTTGGTGTGGCATGACATAGATAGAGATGCAGAAGTGCAAGAACTGGCTACTTCTCTTAATGTAGCGCTAATTGGTTCACGAAATGGTGGAGTGGAACCATTAGATCGAGTGTTGGGTCCTCCTCCCAAACCCTCAATAGAAGAAGCACCAGAGCTGGAGTTAAAATCTCTTTCGTCATACTTGAGGTATGCATATCTTGGCGCTAATGAAACTTTACCGATTATACTTTCTGCAGAATTGTCTGAAGCACAGGTTGATGCAGCTTTGGAGATATTGAAGAAAAGGAAGAAAGCAATAGGCTGGCAAATGTCGGATATTCATGGAATTAGTCTGGCATTGTGCATGCACCGAATCTACATGGAGGAAGACCATAAGCCGAGTGCACAACACTAACGTCGGCTAAATCCTTTGATGAAGAAGGTTGTGAAGAAAGAAGTGATTAAGTGGTTAGATGAAGGAATTGTGTATCTTATCTCTGATAGTAAATGGGTAAGTCCTGTGCAGTGTGTACCAAATAAAGAAGGGATGACAGTACTAAAGAATGACAAGAATGAGTTGATCCCAACAAGAACTGTCACCGAATGGAGAATCTGCATAGATTATCGGAAATTGAATGATGCCACAAGGAAGGATCACTACCCTGTCCCTTTTATTGATCAAATGCTTGACCGTTTAGCAGGGCAGGAGTTTTATTGCTTTTTAGATGGGTATTCCGGGTATAATAAGATCTTGATTGCACCTGAGGATCAAGAGAAGACTACTTTCACATGTCCTTATGGGACGTATGCGTTCAAGCGCATGCCATTTGGGCTTTGCAATGCTCCTGCCATTCCAGAGGTGCATGATGACTATTTTCCATGATATGGTGGAGGACTTTGTAAAAGTATTCATGGATGACTTCTCCGTCTTTGGGAAGTCTTTTGAGGTATGCCTTCGAAACCTTGATAGAGTACTTGGTCGTTGTGAAGACACTAATCTAGTGCTTAATTGGGAAAAGTGTCACTTTTTGGTCCGAGAAGGCATAGTTTTGGGTCATAAAGTGTCTAAGCAGGGACTCGAAGTAGATAGAGCGAAGGTGGAAGTTATTGAAAAATTGCCCCCTCCTATTTCTGTAAAAGGGGTGAGAAGCTTCTTAGGACATGCAGGTTTTTACTGGAGATTCATCAAGGATTTTTCCAAGATTGCTAGACCTATGTGCAGTCTTTTGGAAAAGGAGGTGAAATTCGAGTTCAATGAAAGTTGCTTAAAGGCGTTTGAGGAGCTGAAGCGGAACTTAATTGAAGCTCCTATCTTGATTGCTCCTAATTGGGAGCTGCCATTTGAACTCATGTGTGATGCGAGCGATGTTGCAGTGGGTGCAGTATTGGGACAGAGACAAGGCAAAGTGTTCTATTCAATCTATTATGCGAGCAAGACCCTTGATAATGCTCAAGCTAATTACACAGTGACTGAGAAGGATATGCTTGCTTTAGTGTTCTCCTTCGACAAGTTCAGATCATATTTGGTAGGTACCAAAGTTATTGTTTATACTGACCATGCAGCTATTAGGTACCTATTCAACAAAAAGGATGCTAAGCCGAGACTAATTCGGTGGATATTGCTTCTCCAAGAGTTCGACCTTGAGATCAAAGACCGAAAGGGTACTGAAAATTAGATCACTGATCATCTGTCAAGGTTAGAAGATTTCTCTCATGTGCATGAAGGGGAAGAAATACGCAAAGAGTTTCTGGATGAGCAGTTGATGGCTCTGGATATCTCTCAAGTGCCTTGGTATGCGGACATTGTGAATTTCTTGGTGACTGGAGTGTTTCCACCTGGCGCAACAACCCAACAAAGAAAGAAGCTGATGTATGATGCTAAATTCTATATATGGGACAAGCCATTCTTGTTCAAACAAGGAGTGGACCAAGTGGTGAGGCGATGCATTCCGGAGAATAAGGTCAAGCAAGTGCTCCAGAGTTGTCATGCAAGTCTTTATGGAGGGCACCATGGAGGAGAGCGTATGACTCACAAGGTATTGCAATCCGGCTTCTTTTGGCCCTCTCTTTTTAAAGACTCTATGGCTTATGTGAAGGGGTGTGATAAGTGTCAAAGGTTGGGCACGATATCGAGAAGACATGAAATGCCCATAAATAATATTCTTGAGGTAGAAATCTTTGATGTGTGGGGTATTGACTTCATGGGTCCCTTCCCACCATCAAGTGGAAACCAATATGTTCTTGTGGCCGTTGATTATGTGTCTAAATGGGTTGAGGATGTAGCTCTCCCCACAAATGACTCAAGAGTGGTGATCAAATTCATCAAGAAGCACATTTTCACACAGTTTGGTACTCCAAGGGCAATCATAAGTGATGGGGGTAAGCAGTTCATTAACCATCTTGTGAAGAATCTTCTCGCTAAGTATGGTATACGACATAAGGTAGCTACAGCTTATCACCCTTAAACTAGTGGTCAAGTTGAAGTTTCAAATCGTGAGGTAAAGCAGATACTACAGAAAATGGTGAATGCGCAATGCAAAGATTGGTCTGAGAAGCTTGATGATGAATTATGGGCATATCGGTCTGCATACAAAACACCTATAGGGACTTCTCCCTATCACATGGCGTTCGGGAAAGCATGTCATCTTACGACAGAGCTAGAGCACCAAGCATATTGGGCTATAAAGAAGTTGAATCTTGATCCTGAGCTAGCCGGTAGAAAGAGAATTGGTCAATTGCATGAACTTGAGGAGTTTAGGCTCCATGCTTATGAGAATGCAAAAATGTACAAAGAAAAGACCAAGAGATGGCATGATAAGCACATAATCCCTGGCACTTTCACTCCGGGGCTAAAGGTACTACTCTTTAACTTTAGACTTAGGTTGTTTCCCGAAAAACTAAGATCGAAATTGAGTGGACCCTTGGAAGTGGTAAGGATGACTCAACATGGCGCGGTGGAGCTTAAAGACAAAACTGGCTCTCCGTTCTTGGTGAATGGGCAAAGGGTCAAGCATTATTTTGGAGAGGATACGGATCGAGATCGTGAAGCTCTTGAGCTAAATGATGAATGATCCAAGCTGGGTCGAGCCGCGCGTTAAACCAGGTGCTCCACGGGAGGCAATCCGTGTAAAATTGTAATAACTAGTTAAGTTTTCTTTAGTTTGATTTTTTTTTTAACTTGGTAGTTAAATTAAATTTTCTAGGATTTAGTTGTTTTTTTTATTTTGGTAGGATTTTAGTTGATTTTAATTCAAGTGTAATAGTTAGGATTTATAAACAAGAAAAATACAAAAAGATGAGTCGTGCCACGACCAAAACTAAGGCGCTGGGTGGGAGGCAACCCACCATTTTTCTAATATAGGGTGTTCATGATGCAGGGATACTGGAGAAATCGGAGAAAACCAAGTTGGAATGACCCCTGTGCGACGTAGCAAAGGATAAATATTGGCCTGAGCTTTCAATTTGTGTGCGATACAGGCGCACTGCGCCATGGATTCTCCAGCCGAGCGTACTGGCAGCGCTGTGCGCCATCGCCTAAACTACTGAGAGGTCGATCGGACGCGTTCCAGGCGCCTCGCGCCAGACGGTCTGCAGGTCGAGCGCGCTACACCTGCCTCTTAACTACTGAAGGCCCTCTTAGGCACGAATGAGGCACATCGCGCCAACGAAATTGTAGGATTGGCGCACTGCTAGCGCCTTGCACCAAAGTGAAAACTACTGAATGGCATATTGGGCGCGTTTGAGGCGTGTCGCGCCAGGGGCAGAACTACTGCCAGCCATTTCATGCACACTGGCAGCGCCTTGCGCCACCACTCCACCCATATCCAGTCGACCAAGAACCCAACTAAATCCCCCAAAATACCCGACCCAATATCAAATTTCCCCTTTCTTTTCCTCAAAATCCCCATAACCCGACCTGGCTCCAATTCTTTTCCCCTTTTAATTCCTAAACCCACTAAAATTCTATCTCACTTCCTCTCTCTAAACATCTCTCTACCCGACCAAATCCCCAATTTCTCTCCACTTTCCCAAAATATTTTCTCTTCTTCTCAAACACTTTCTTCCCCAAAAATCCCAAATCCACCATTAATCTTCCACCAAAGCTTCTTACAAACCTTATTCCTCCTTCCTAACACCCACACCCCATAAATCACCAAGAAAAACTCAAAACCCATTACCCCCACCAACCCGCTGCCCATACCCGACACCCTCACCCAATTTTTTTTCTTTTTCTCTTTCTTTTTCTTGCTCTATTCTAGTTCTCATGGCACCTAAGGGTAAGAATTTGGAGCTTGGAGCGGGGAGCAAGCGGTCCCGCAAAGGCAATACCATCGGAACATCAAGTTCACAACCTACGTCTAGGCGGTTTGGGAAGAAAGCGGTGGAACAATATGGTGAGGATTGGTTCGAATGCCAAAAAGAGGCGAAGTACCTCGGTGATGAGCATGTCAACAAGGTAAGATTGCAACTTGAATTTCCTGGCATTAATGAAATCATTTATGACCTTGGGCTGCAGTACATGTTTGTTGATCAAGGGGATTGTAATCTTACCCTTGTTCATGAATTTTATGCTAACTGGCTCACTGAGCAAAGACATAATCATTCGGTGGAGGTTAGAGGTCAGACGGTTAGGTTTACATCTAGAGTGTTGAATGCATTTTTTGGCACACCCCAATGCGATGCTTTTGAATATAATAGATTGAAAGAGACCTCTCCAAATGGGATATTAGACACACTTTGTGTGGGGTCGACTCCACAGCTCGGTGGGAGCGAAGCAAGGATACGGGTCGACATGCCTACCTCCACTATTCATATCTTAATCTAGAGGCGCGGGTTTGGCTGAATATTGTGTGTAGTGTGTTGTTGCCGTGCAAGCACACAACAGAGGTGACTCGTGACCGGGTGGTCCTTTTTTACATGTGTATGAAGGGGTTGCCTATCAATGTGGGTTCTGTACTAAGGCAGAACATGATGAAGTTTTGGAACAACAAGCGGTGGCGCTTCTGCTATGGTAGTTTGATGACTCAGTTTCTGAGAGTAGAGTGCATTGAGGAAGAGGTGCATGACATGGACCAAGCGAGAGCCCCGTACCTCGTAAGAAACCTTGTGGATGTCACTCGCACTAAAGCGCAGGATGTATCTCATGGGCCGGTTTTATCCACGGCTGATAGATAGGGGAGAGATGAAAGTTGGATGGGGCGGATGTTTCACATGGTGGAGCTGCAGCTTTGTATTGGTGGGCGCCCTGTCACTGAGGAGGAGATGGAGGCATTGGCCGAGTGCTATCCACTGACGGATAGTGCAATGCACATGTGCAAATTAGGCCCTGCTTTTCAAGAACCGTTGGATGATGATGAAGCCACCGTGGATGAGGAGCTTGATGAAGATGATGATGATGGCGATGCAACCTTATGATGGTTTTGATGGTTGTTGATTGTGCCACATATGTGGCAGATGGTCGTGATGGAGACGACGACGAGGCCTAGAGGCCTAAGGGAGTTTTCTCTACCTCTATACTTTGTTTACTTTGCGCACTGGGGACAGTGCTATGTTTATGTGTAGAGTGGGAGATGAGCTTCCTTGTGCATATTTTTATTTCTTTATCGAGTCTTTTTGTATTTTTAGATGGGTTCCTCGGCTTTTGTTTTCGGTACTTTTCCTAAGGATAGTCCCTTTGAACCGATTAGGACTAGTATTTTTATTTTAGTTTGATTAAGTCTTAGAGTTGTCATAGGAGTGACAGTTCCCGATGATGGATGGATGACGATCGTCTTAAGGGAAAATTAGTCACTAGGAGTAGTAGTTTGTGAGAAATCGACCTTTTGGTACTTTGACACCTTGTCTTGAGATTTAGCCAGATGTCATGGGTGGTTCTACTTTTATGCAACTTGAATGAACTTGGCAACCTTGAAACAACCATAAGCTCTTTGTTTTGACTCTGAATTAATAAAATTGGGCTTAATTGTGTGGAAACACCGTAATGTGATTTATATGAGCATGCTGAATAGTGATTGTATCATTGCTTGTGTTGCGATGCCATGTGTGGAAAGTGATTGTTTAGTTCATGCATTGATTGATAGCTAGAATTTGCTCCGTGTGTGCTTAAATGAGTAACTTGTAGGACTTAAGGAAAGTGATTGAGGCAATTCTTTGAATAGCCAATTCTGACTCTTTTGTATGCCTCCAAATGAATTATCCCTAGTTAGCCCCATTGAGCCTTTTTAGCCATTATTTTTTTTATTAAACTACATATTGAGCCGAATCCCTTTTCTTGATACCATGACTTCTTTGATCCCAATAGTTGATCCTTAATGCATTATGTTATGAAGTGATTATGGAAGAAATGGTAGAAGTTAGTAAGGGTGAAAATGCTTGTTGGTGTGGTGAAGTTGAAGAAAAGAGGTGAATTGGCCCATGATTTCATAATGAAAAGGCACTTGAAAAAAAAAAGAAAAAAATAAAAAAAGGGAGAAAAATAAGAACATATTGTGAAAAGAAAGGAGAAAAAAATATATAATAACAAATAAACAAGTGCTTGAATGAACAAAAGGGCGAAGCTTGAAAATATTGAAACATGAAGTATATTTGGGAGATGTGCAAGAAAAAAAAGAAAAGAAGAGGTAAGAGAAGTTGTATGTCCTAAAATGAAAACATGTGCATTAGGGAGGCGTAGCCACTAATGAAACTCTAAATATTCCCTCTGTTACCTTAAGCCGACATTACAACCAAATGAAAGTCTTCTTGATTCCTTGTCTAATACTTTGTGAAAATTAAAAGTACACTAAGGGCAAACTTATGGCATGTTATGATATGTGTGAGCTTCTTTTGGAGACTGAGTGGAAAATTTTGTGAAAAAGGGCCTTGTATTGACATAAATGTGCTAACTTAATGTTTGTAAGAGTGAAGGCTATACCAAAAATTAGTGAGGGCATCTCTGACACATGTTGGGTATATTATTATTTGGTGTGTTCTTATATGTTTGCATTAGCCGGGAATTATGAAAAAGAGTCATTCATTGAGGTTATATGTTGTTGATAGGTATGCTAGCATAAAGAGGTTATAAATGTTGAATGTTGCATAAGGTGGTATTACAAAAGCACGATTAAAAATGTTTGGTTGATTTTGAGGCGGGTAGATAAGTTCAAAGGTAGTGATGAAAAGGTGATAGTTAAAAGTTTGTTTGAGGGCGAACAAGAGTTTAAGTGTGGGGTGGTGATCTTAGGCATATTTATATGCCGGTTTGTCAAAAATAGCCCATATTAGTCTTGCGTCTGAGAATAATCTTTAAGCTATGTGTTTTGTTTTATGTAACTTGCAATGATTGTGCACTAAAACATATGATTAGATTATGCAGGAGTTCTTGAAAAAAAATGGAGTTTATGGAAGAAAGAGTGAAGCTTCTTTGTCTGAGATTAAGCTCTTTCTGACTGAAAACATACTGGAGACTCTTGTGGTCTGTGAACACATCCACATGAACACCATAGAGATAGTGACACCATATTTTGAGAGAAAAAACCATTGCTACCAACTCGAGATCATGAGTTGGGTAGTTTCTCTCGTGAATCTTAAGCTACCTGGAAGCATAGGCTATAACCTTACCATTCTGCATCAACACACAACCAAGCCCCACTCTGGACGCATCACAATAGATGACAAAACTCTTTGTAGCTTCTGGTAGGGTCAACTTTAGAGCAGTAGTTAACTGAGTTTTCAATTCCTGAAAGCTTTGCTCACAAGCTTCAGACCATTGAAACTTAACTATTTTCTAAGTCAACTTAGTCAACGGGGACGAAATAGATGAAAACTCCTCGATGAATCTTCATTAGTAACCAACCAACCCCAAGAAACTTCTTATATTAGTTGGGGGTAGGTCTAGGCTAATTCTGCACTGCCTCAATCTTTTGAGTGTCAACTCGAATTCCTTTGCTAGACACAATGTGGCCTAAGAATACCACAAATTCAAGCCAAAACTCACACTTAGAAAACTTGGCATATAACTCTCGATCTTTGAGGGTTTGGAGGACTATCCTGAGATGATTGGCATGATCCTGCTCATTCTTCGAGTAGATCAGTATGTCATCGATGAATACAATAACAAAAATATCTAGATACTACTTAAATACTCTATTCATGAGATCCATGAATGCTGCAGGAGCATTGGTCAAACCAAACGACATAACAAGGAACTCATAATGACCATAACGGGTCCTGAAAGTTGTCTTCGGGGTGTCACTTTCTTTCACTTTCAACTTATTATAGCTATATCTGAGGTCTATCTTACAGAAGCAAGTGGCATCCTGAAGTTGGTCGAAAAGGTCATCAATTCTCGGAAGGAGATACTTATTCTTTATGGTGACCTTGCTCAACTGGTGGTAATCAATACACATCCTAAGGAAACCATCTTTCTTTCTCATGAATAAGACTGGAGTGCCCCAAGGTGAAACACTTGGTCGGATAAAACCCTTATCAAGAAGAGCTCTCAACTACTCTTTTAACTCTTTTAACTTTGGTGGAGCCATTCTATATGGCAGAATAGAAATGGGTTAAGTATCCAGAAGAATATCTATTTCGAAGTCTATTTTTCTCTCAGGAGAGCCTCCGGGAAGATCGTATAGAAAGACCTCTGGAAAGTCACTCACAACTGGAACTGACTGAATAGGCGGTGTCTCAATACTAGAGTCATTCACTCAGACTAAGTGATAGACGCACACCTTAGAAACTAACTTTCTGGCCTTAAGGTATGAATTGAAATGACCCTTAGGCACTGTTGAACTACTCCTCCACTCCAAAATTGGCTCATTAGGAAATTTAAACTTGCCTACTTGAGTTCTACAATCGATTGAGGCATAACAAGCATGAAGCCAGTCAATACCTAAAATGACATCAAAATCCACCATGTCTAGCTCAACTAAGTCAGCCATGGTGTCTTTGTGATAGACAGAGATGGTACAATTATGATAGACTCTTTTTGCTAAAATAGACTCACCAATAGGTGTGGAAACATTGAGGGGTCAAGAAGTTGTTCGGGGAAAATGCCAAACCTCATGGCTACATAAGGAGTCACAAAAGAAAAACACGCACCTAGATCAAGTAAGGAATAAACATCAATAGAAAAGACTTTAAGCATAACAGTGACAACATACGGTGAGTTCTCCTGATCCTGGCGACTAGCCATAGCATACAGATGGTTTGCTCCTCCGCCTGTCCCTGAAGTAGCTCCTCTCAGAGAAGCACTATCTTCTGGAGTCACTGAAGAAGATTGGGCTCTGTTGCCCCCATTATCCTGCATGTTCTTAGGGCACTCTCTCATAAAATGACCCGTCTGATCACATTTGAAGCAACCATTGGACCCATCATGACATGCTCCTGGGTGGTTCCTACCACACTTAGTACATGTGGGGGTCCAAGTAGCCCCTTGTACCACACTACCATGAGACTGAGTAGGTTAAGCTCTGAAATTCTGATTCTGGTGGTCATTCTTTTTCGTTGGTGCAGGTGCACTAGCTGATGATGGAGAAGGTCCAGATGATCTTTGCTGAAATGATTAATGATTCCTATTTCTAGTCTTCTGCTTGTTAGTTTCATGACTTGCTATTTTAGCTCTCTTGTTGCGTAACTCTTCTCTGTCGTTTAACTTATCTTCCTCAACCTGCTATACATGAATCATGAGTCTAGCTATGTCCATGTCTCCTATCAACATAGCTGCCTTACCTTTCTTACTCGATAAGCGAGATAGCCTGGACACGAACAAACTCACTTTGCTCCTCATATCCGCCACCATCTTCGGAGCATAGTGGGATAGCTGAGTGAACTTGAGGTTGTACTCCTGAACACTCATATCTTCCTATTTAATATTGAAGAACTCTCTCTCCTTATCATCCCTTAGCTCTCAGGGAAAGAAACGCCCCAACAAAGCATTCTCAAACACAACCCAGCTCAAAAGGGTGCCCCCTCTGCGCTGTTCTTCTTCCATTGATCATACCATATCCTAGAAACACCTTTGAGCTTATAAGAAGCCAACTCCACTCGCTCTTCATCAGCCACACGCATGACCTCAAACACTTTCTGAAGTTCATCCATAAAACTCTTCGATCCTCAGTGACCTTCAACCCTGTGAACTCTGGGGGATTCATCCTAAAAAACTCACGGATCCTAGACGTATCAACCATATCCTGACGACCTACTCCTTGTTAACCAGTGTAATTTGCCACAACCTGAGTCAACATCTAAATAGCATTCCTGAACTCAACATTGATGCCATCTCACTGAGGGGGTTGCACTTCTGGTGCATTGGGAGCTTCTTGACCTTGAGGATTAGCGTTCCTCTTAGTAGGACGTCCTTGAAAATCTTTTCGTGGAGGCATGATATGAAAATACACGCGTAAGCATGAGTTAGAAGAAACTTTTATAGAATTGAACTCTATCGCACGAACATGAGTAACAAGGAAGTGAAAGTTCCTAAATGTCGTAGCTTCCTCATTATAGATGTGGCGCGCTTCACACTAAAAGAAGGACTCTACTAGACACGGCTTCATAGACACTCTAGGACTCTTGAACTCTGTACTCTGATACCAAGTTTGTCATACTCCGAGCCTACACCCTGGATGTGACCTGCACTCGAGAACCATTACTGGTCCCCAAGCGAACCCTTGGTATAGCTGACTACTTATCGAAAGACTTACTCAAGCTATAATAGGCTTGGAAACAGAATTTAGAACATTCAAACGAAACATAAATACTCAACTCAAATTGTCTGTAAAAATACTCAATAATGTAAGTATACTGGTTTGATACACGTCTCAAGGAAAAATAAATACTATAGACTCCTCAACTTTATCTATCTATGAAGCCTCTACAGTTCAACATAGATGATGGCACAAGATCCACAACACCCTAAAATGACTAAACTGAAAGGAAAAGGGAGTCCTCCAGAATGCAAGGAGGCTAACCAAAAGCTAACTGGAGTGCCAAATGATCTCCACAGAGCACCTGTTGATGATGCTGAACACATGTAGCTACATCATAGAAAGATGCAGGTCGAATGGCATCAGTACATTGAATGTACGAGTTTGCAATAAAGTTGAATGAATAAATAACGGAACTGATAAATCTGGAAGAATACTCACCCCAACTCAACTTATTACAAAGAAATAATAAGAGATGAAATATTTAAAGCTTCATAAATAAAAAATTCTAAATCAAGGATGTATATAAAGAAAATACAATAAATTACTCTTTACTCTTATTTGAGATATTCTCTAACCGATAACCATCACTATGAGCTATGTAATGATATAGCATCTCGCTTATGCTGCCAGAACTGTCCTATACCTTGTCGGGGTATAGAACACCTCAACTATTGGATCCACTAAAGCTCTGCTCGGAAGCAATAAGGAGTTATTTAAAAAATATGATCCTTTACCCTTGTTTGATACATGGTTTATGAGGAATATGAGTTGTTGGAACTCATCCCCATATCAATGCTCAGTAATACTCCCAATAAATATATACTCATGCTCAAATGTATAAAACATACTCTTTCTCAATTTGAGGTAATTGTTCAAAATATCTTTTTAAAAGAGGTAATTGCTCTAAATTAACTCTGAACTCATTACTAGTTTAGAAATCAAAGTTTCTCTTTTCTCAATGTAAAAATGATAAATTTGGAAATCAATAGTTCCCTTAAACTTTACTTAAAATGTGTCACGCCCCGAGGCTACCCCCTAAGCGAAACACGGTGCTTAGTGTCACGAGTGACCCTAAGCTAACCCAGAGTCTGGCATATCACAAGCATATTGAAAAATAACTAAATAAACGGAAACATAACGGTAAAGTAGACAATACTAAAAGAAATTTCAGGTGAGAATTTAACTAAATATCTATGGGAAACAACTGAATACTGACTCTATGTCTGAAAGCCTCTAATACTGATGATGATGAGTTGCTGGGACAAGGCCCCAGTTAACTCTATAAGTCTGAAACTAGAAAATAAAGATTAAAAAGTAAAGTATGTCAATCATCCTCGGTCTATGAGGACTCACCCCTGAAGTTGTTGAATAAGAACTAGAAGTTTATCTACCCGTAGTCTGAATGCTGAGCGCCTGAACCTACATCATGAAACGATGTAGCGCAAAAGTATGCATCAGTACTTTGAATGTACTGAGCATGCAGGATATAGGGACTAAGCTGAACAATATAACTGAAGAATACAAACTGAACACGAAAATAGGCTATATTAAAGTATAACTGAAAACTGGACTAGATGCAATGACCAAGTACTAATCATGAAGATAACATGCTGAACTGTATACTGAAGTAAATGCTAATAACATGGCCAATGCAATAAGAGTATGGCTATGGGAGCTACTGTTAACCGACATAAACCACGTGAGCTAAATGTGGAGTCCGATGTATACGCCCCATCGAGAGGACCCAATATACCTTGCCAGGGTATAAAGACATAACTGTGGAGTGATCATTAAAACGGATGCTCAACAGAGGGGACTTCTGAACCTACATTGGCAAGTAGCTTTGGGACTTTGAGGGTAAGCTGAACCCGTTCAACTCAGTTCTAAGTCTACTCCCAACTGAATATGCAAAGCTAAAATGCAACTGATATACTGAGTAGCTGAAAATATTGGCATGCTATCTGGGAATGCACACAAATATATTGAAAGATATGGCATTCAAATTATGAAGCATGATTTTTTGATATAATTCATGAAATACTGATAAATAATACAAGCTAGGGTTCTGAGTTCTATACATGGGACTATGCATATTTTCCAAGAAAATATATTATTTAGATCATGGAAACCATAGCAACTAAAATTACAACGAATCTACAAGGTTTTGGAAACCCTAGGTCTGAACAATTTATGAGAAATTGAAGAACTGACTGAATTCTAGGGACCTAATGGGTGAAAGGAACCCACTAGTGAAATCCCACATACTTGGTGATGAAAACTATAGAGAAATCCTTTGGTTTTCGGGGTTGAACCTCGAAGAACACCGTTGCTTGTCCTTGGGAGAAACTGTCGCTTCTTTCTCTTTTTTTCTTTCTAAGTTGTATGATTTTGGAGAATGAGGGTTTTAGGTAGTTTTTGACTAGGTTATTAGGCTTAGACTGAGTAAAACGACGTAGTTTAGGCACCAAACGACGTAGTTTAAGTGCCCAACGCATAGGGGAAAAGACCAATATGACTCTGACTTAAAAGCTGACGAAGTGACTTCATGACACTTCAAGGGCCGTCAAGTTGGTCATGAAGCTTCACCTGCCCGACAAGGCTCCACTAAAATAGGCATAACTTTTTACTCAAAACTTCACATGGAGAAAACTTAGTGGCGTTGGAAAAAGGATTCAAAGATCTTTAATTTGATAGGTTAGGCCACCTAATGCATTTTGTGCTGAAAGATATGGTCGATTGAAGTTGACCCAAAACTCCAAGTCTGACAAGCCTCTTTCACAAGCCACTTCACGGCTCGTGTGAAGCTCCACGGGCCATTTAGGCAACCGTGGTCCTTCACAGTAGCCTTAGGGGTGCAACCTCACTTAAATTTGATGAAGTGACCTTCAAGACAGGCTTCACGGGCCGTCTAGAGCACCATGGCCCATCAAGTGGGTCGTGAAGATGATCTGCCCTATAGGGCTTCACTAAAATGAGCATAACATATTACTCTGGCCTCGAAATTCGGCAAACTTGGTGTCGCTGGAAAGAGGACTCAAAGACCTTTAATTTGGTAGGCATGAGCCACCAAATTCATTTTGTGCTAAAGAATGTGATCATTTGAAATTGCCCCAACACTCAAGACCTGACTTGGGTGCAACCTCCTTGACTGGGTGACTTGTACGGACCCGTAGAGGGGTCGTCCAAGTCACCACATGCCGTCTAGGTGACCCCTCCCAGGGCAGTCTTGGATGGTCACTCACAACATCCTTAACGAACCGTGGTCCCCTACACGGACCGTCTAAGATGCCGTGAAGGGTCCATGGCTCATTTTGGATTCGTGGACTTCCCCAAATTTCCTCTTTTAGCTCTTCCTCGAAGTCCGAGGTGTTACAAAATGTCTCTTTAAACTTTACTCAAAACTCCTCTTCACTTTCTCAGAAAATCAATTTAAGATAATTGTTCGATTGAAAAGATTCTCAACAATAATTCAATGAATATTCAAATAATAGGGTTCATGCTGAAAAACAGATATGAACAATCAACTAAAAAATCTCAATACATAATATATAGCAACTAAAAAATTAGGAATAACAACTCATAATTTAACAACAACTCATCTCAAGAATACTCAAAACTAAGGATAAAACCCTAAATTACTCTTTTACTAATAGAAAGTAGATGTAGGGCGCGAGGACGAACTCAATCCATCACTATGATAGCCTTACATACTAGGGAAGAATAAAGTTCTTGGCGATATCGATGAAATTCGAAGAACGTTAGAAAACCCTAGTTTTTTCCTCTTGAATCCTTGCTCTAAGTCTTTGAAGTGTTAAAGAACGTGAAATAATGTTTTAACACTATTTAGACCCTTAATTAGGTGAAAAAGAGTCATGGTTTAGGCTTATAAGGGGTGGAAAAAGACTACACTGCCCTTCTTAAAACTAACAAAAACCTTCTATGGTTTCATCTACTGTTCATGGTTTATTCTACGGACCATAGATCTCATCTGTGGAATTTATATAGAATGTTTGTGCTCAAAAGTCCATTCTACGGGTCCAAACGACGGCCCGTAGTAGTTCTTACGGCCCATAGAATTGATCCATAGGAATTGGATCCCAAAATTCAAACTTTCTGAAGTTTTTGAAGGTTTGACAGTATGGGTAGTAGTTCAACCTATGGCCCGTAGGTTTGATCCGTCGTTCACAGACTCAGAAAATTCTGATATGGCAGTCTCTGGTAAAATGGCCATAACTCTTTACTCCAAACTCGAAATAAGGAAAACTTGGTGGCATTGGAAAGTGGACTCAAAAACCATCAATATGATAGGCCATGGGCCGCCTAATTCATTATGTGTTGAGAGATATGATCGTTTGAAGTTGACCTAAGTAGAATCTTATGTCAAAACTTAATCGGTAATGAATCTTTCAACTCAACTTTGTGCTAGGGGGTTCTTGCGACCTTAAGTCATATCCAATCGATTCAAATAACAAAGAAATGACCTTTACACATATGGGAAATTTAAGAATCACCCAATACGATTTTACATGCAAATAAATAATGGTTTGGGCCTTAGCTTAGAAATTTTCAAGGTGTTACATGGTGGGGGTGGTGAGGTTGAAATAAAATTTAAAAGTTCGATATTTTCCTTTAATTTGAGGAGAATAAATTAATTTGAAAAATAATTTTAAAAATATTTAAGTTTGAACAAAAGAAAATCAAAAAAAATAAACCCTCTATACCTAGCCCGCCCTTAATTTGGAAGAAATAATAGCGATGCTACTGTATATCATAAAATATACTATTTTTTATAAGGGATCATTTCATCAACGAACCTCATATTTGATTCTATAACACTAACATTCCTTGTGATTTGCGATATTATGCTTACCTTCCTTTTAATCTTTTTGGAAAAATTCTTTTAACATACTTATGTTAAAAAAACAACCTAAAATAGTTAGTACAAAAGTAAATAAGAAACATATACAAAGCAAACAATGAGAGACAAGAAGAAAATGCTTAGAGATTTTCTCATTTATTCAAGGAGTATTTCAATTGTCAATTGTACATAATATGAACTTTTATGCCTCTATTTATAGTGTTCATAGAGGCATACAAAAAGTTGTCATAGCATAGCATTAACAATAAAGATCATCCAGAAGGTTAAAGGATGTGAGAGTTATATCAATAATGGTTTGTGGAGTAGTGAAGGATTAACTATACATCATGGGGAAGATTAATAGACATCCATATTAATATTTCATAACAATTTATTTTTAATAAAAAAATATATTATTTGACTATAATTTTCCTTTAGTAATATACTCTTTCTTTAAAATTCATTTTAGAAAATCATGCACGAATTTAACTTTGACTAATCTATATCTATATTACTTTAAAAGAACGAAGGATCTTAGCATCAAAATTTCTCAAATGGTGTCTCAAATCCTCCAACTACGTGCAAATACTGTGCCTCCGATCACCAACAGTCATTTCTGCAGTAAATTAATTACTAGATAAAAAATGGAGAAAATTTCTAGCTATTACAATCCGAGCTCTCTATAACTGCATGAATTCTGATAGTGGTATTTGAAATCACTTTTCACATTTTCTATAACGACCAAAAGAATATTCAGGCAAATAGCATTGCCATATAGAGGGTTGATTGTATATATACACACATGATAGATGAGGTGAAAGAAAAATTAATAATTATTATAGTCAGGTCATTCTATGATATCATGAATTCACGAAAATGACCAATTTTTTTTCAGAATTGATTTTTCACATTTTTCTATAACAACCACACACAAAAAATCAACAAACATTTTAATTATAGAGAAATTTGACTTTATTATATTTAAAGAAGTACAATAGGCAAAAGAAATAATTAAACTAATCTCATTGAAATGATGTTCAACTAGTAAATATAAAATATGAAGAATGAAATGTTAAGGCCTTGGATATTTATACGGGGTTTGTGGTTTTAATTTCATATGAGTTATTTCCTATGTTTTAATTTATTTATTTGGTTTTGATTTAAAATAGAGTTTAAGAAAATAAAGAAGACTTCTGTCACCTATATATAGTAGATATTGAACCCTATTCAACTTTTTCGTGTGTTTACTTTTCATATTTTAAACCCTTTAGTGAAATTCCTGACCTCCGCCACTAAAACTCCTCGAGAAAAAACGCTTGACTTATAATTTTCTTAGTCAGGTTTTGGAAAGATAAAAACTATATATTTTAATTTTTTTTAAAACATTTATTATAGAGAATAACGATATAATATATGTGCATACGTATTATATATGTAATTTCTAAGTCATAAACAATATATACTACATATATATAGGTACATTAGTAATTAATACTACCGGTCATTATAACCATAATTGCAAAGAGTAAGATTAGATGTCTTAATTACAACACATTACATTATCAAACCCCTTAATTAAGTAATCTTATTTAGATTAATGCATGTATATTACTTGCTAGCTATTCTCTTCAAGACTAACATAAAGTGAAAAAAAAAAGGCAAAAATAATAACGTACCAATAACAATAATAACATATTCAGTATAATTTAATAAATAAAATTTGAGGGTAGGGTAAATTTTATAGATGATGACGTATAACATTTCTTTTTTCATAAAAGTCACTTATATATCATTTCTAACATAAAAATCACTACACTTTGAGTATATCAACACGAAAATCAAACAACCTGAACTATCTGAAGGTCAATTCTTTTTCTTAAATTTAATAAATAAAAAATCTATTAAAAATCTATAACCCGACCAAAAATTCATATGAAAAAAGTAAAATATTAAAAGAACGAATGGGCCTCTTGGAAAATCCGGTTGAAACTTTGTCACCTCCCTAATTTTCTACCACTTTTTTTGGAGAAGCGTGACTCTATACTTTTATTTTGTTCTTTAATATTTTATTTTTTTCATATAAGTTTTGGGTTAGGTCGTGTCTGTACCTTTAGAATGAAATTTTATTTATCAAATTTTAAAAATAAGAGTAAAAAAAAGTTATTCATCGGATTATTAGTATTTTCAGGTTGTGTGATTTTTGCATTAGTATACTCAAAATTTAGTTATTTTGTTTTAGAAATGATAGTTAAGTGATTTTATACATCTACCTTGTGAAGACAATAAATAAATAAAACGGAAAACATACATATACTTTAACACAAACACATCATTTTGATATAGAATTTCAAATTTGAAGAGAATAAAATCTCTCTTATAAAAATTATCTTTTTAAGTTTTTCTCCCAACAATCAACCATCATAATAATTCACATAATCTTCCTATATGTAGGTGTAAGCAGAGAAGCTACGATACACAAGTATGTTGTTGTGTTTTATTATTCACGTCTTCTGGAATACAAGCAGCCCTATATTTATAGATAAAAGCTAAGCTAGATATATAATTACATAAGGAGACTTGTTGCCTATCCAATGTCTATTGAGTTCTTGTTAGACTTGGACTTAACTGGATGTGTCTCAATACTCTCCTGGCAAGCTGATGGTGGCAGAGACACGTTCAGCTTGGACCAAAGTAATTCAAACCTAGAGGAAGATAGTGGTTTTGTGAGAACGTCAACTAGCTGATCCTTTGATGATAAGAACTGGACTGTCAGGTCCTTAAGAGCTACTTTGTCACGCAGAAAATGAAAATCTATCACAACATGCTTGGTGCGTGCATGAAACACCGGGTTGATAAAAAGATAAGCAGCTCCAATGTTGTCACACCATAAGAGCGGAGCTTTTGGAGTAGTGACACCCAATTCAAACAAAAGGGACTGTATCCAAGTAAGTTTGGCAGCTGCATCGGCGAGGGCTTTATATTCAGACTCAGTAGACGATCTAGCAACAGTGCGGTTCTTTTTGGAGGACCAAGAGACGAGAGTTGCTCCCATGAAAATGGCATAACCACTGGTGGATCTTCTATCATCCACAGAACCCGCCCAATCCGAGTCGGTGAAGGCTTGAAGCAAAAAATGTGAGGAGCAAGGGATGTGGAGGCGAAGCTGTTGAGTGTGCTTTAAGTATATTGATTCACCGTAGGATTATACATATATTGACAAGCTTTATTAACCACAAATGCGATGTCCGGTCGGGTAAGTGTAACATATTGCAATGCCCCAACAATTTGGCGATACAAAGTTTCATCATTGAATGGAGGACTATCACCATTGAAAATCTTACAGTTGACCGCTATGGGAGTTAGAGTGGGTTTACAATTCTGCATACCTGCTTTGGCAAGAAGATTATGAATATATTGATGTTGAGATAGTGAGATACCATCTGATTGTTGTAGCACCTGAATACCAAGAAAGAAGCTTCGTGGTCCTAAGTCTCGAATGGAGAACTCAGATCCAAGCTGCGAGATGACCGAATCAAAAAAGAACGTATGATTTCATGTAACAATAATATCATCTACATACACCAAGAGATAAGCAATCATATTGCTTTTGCGATAGACTAATAGTGATGTGTCGGATTTGGATGTATTGAAGCCAACATCTACCAAAAAATGAAGAAGCATATACCAAGCCCGAGAGACTTGTTTCAGCCCATATAGAGACTTCTTGAGACGACATACATGGTCGGGATAGAGTGGATGAACGAAACCCAAAGGTTGGGCCAAAAAAACTTGCTCTTATAACTCGCCATGAAGAAAGGCATTATTGACATCTAACTGTCGTAGTGGCCATTTGTATGTTGCAGCAATAGATAGAATGATTTTAATAGTGGCTGGCTTCACTACAGGACTGAACGTTTAAGAATAATCATGGCCTTTAAGTTGGTGGAACCCTTTTGCAACAAGATGAGCTTTGTAGCACTCAATGTCATGTGATGAATTTTTCTTGACTCTAAACACCCATTTGCACCCTACACATTCATGGAAGAATTATATGGAACTAATGACCACGTATCATTGCGTAGCAATGTATCAATTTCTGACGCCATGGCTGCATGCCATTGTGAAAATTTATTAGCCTCATTGAAGCAAGTGGGTTCAACAATATGAACAATAGAAGGTGGAGAGTCAGGTGTAGTAGTGACTGAATTTACAGAAGGTGGCATGTGTCGTAGCTTCATCATGTGAGTACGTTTAGGTTGAATTGGGGTTGTAGGTAGATTAGAAGGGGAACTAGACGGCTGCAATGGAATAGGAAAGGGTGGCAGGAAGACAAGAAAGGAGGGTTGTGATGTACTAGTGGCGGGTGTTGAGGTGTAGCACGCAGTAGTGTCTTGTTGAGGGGTGTGAGAAGGTAGAGAAGTAGAGGTGGACAAAGATGGAATTGGATATGGGATCATTCTCGATGAGGGAACTTGTGAGCAACGTGTACTGATGGGAAAGGAGGCCCATGGGGTAGAACTGGTTGGCTGAAGTGGAGGAGGGCCGAGAATGGAGGTTTCAACGAATGGAAATATGCTTTCATCAAAACGCATATGTCGGGCTATATAGAGTCTACCAGTAGAACGATCAATACAACGATATCCTAGATGATTAGAACTATAGCCAAGGAAGACACATGGTTTACTCTGAAAATCAAATAAATGTTTGTTGTAAGGTCGTAAGTATGGAAAACAAAAGCAGCCAAATGCTCTGAGAAAAGAGTAATCGGGCTTGAAATGATGAACCAGTTCATATGGATATAAGCGTTGTGTAGAAATTGAGGGTAGGCAGTTTATGAGGAAAATGGCAGATTCAAAGGCATATTGCCAGTGACGTGCAGGGGTCGAGCTATGAGCAAGGAGGCTTATACCCATTTCAACAATATGTCGATGTTCTCTTTCAACTCGACCTTGTTGTTCACGAGTATGGGGACATGAAACACGATGGGATATGCCGAGATTAGTGAGAATTGGAGACATAGAACAAAATTCCCCACCCCAATATGATTGAATGGCTTTAATGGTAGTTTTAAATGTGTGTTTGACAAGAGCTTTAAATTGATGAAACACAGTGAGAACATCGATAGAGGTGCAGGACCCCAAGAATAACTAGTGAAATCATCTACAAAATTAAGAAAGTATTTGTGTCCTTGAGAAGAAAGTAGAGGTGCAGGACCCCAAACATCAACATACAATAATTACAAAATTGAAGAACTTTTATTTATGCTCAAAGGGATAGACAATTTTCATGATTTTCCTAATTGACAAGCTTCACATACTTTATTAAAGCTAGAACTAGAACTAGAACAAGGTAAACTATTTTCTCTAAGAACTTGCTAAAGAATTCTAGGGTACGGATGGCCAAGACGGAGATGCCAATAGGAGGGTGAAGCCTTGACTGAGTAGAGACCTGATGGTTGGGATTTAATTACAGGAAAAGATGATTGTAGTGTGTAGAGACCTAATTACTCTGAGCTAAAAGAAGAGGTCTCTTCGTGTCCCTGTCTTGACCTAAAGTACCCCCTAGACGTGACATGGCGTACAAGACCCCAAAAGGCCCTATACAAGCCACTTAGCATACATCATACAAGATCATAGTATAAAAGAGTTTGAAAGTCCATTTCAATTCATGAGTTGATAAAAACATAGAGTAAGTCTAACATAGTCTCAAAGTCATCTAATATAAGAATAAAATGAAAGTTGGGACGTAACCCATACAAGTTCAAAAGTAAAAGACAAGAAAGATAAACATGGCCTTGTCCTCGAAGTGTGAGGACTCACCAAGTCTTCAAATACAAGCTCTAGTAATGAATGGATGTGGAAGAGTTGTCACGCCATACATTTGGAAACAATGTAGGCAAGAGTATGTGTTAGTACAAACATGCACCAAGTTTGATAACTATGCATAGAGATATAAAACCATGCCAAAAGGATATAATCATGAGGTGAAATGACCAATTCAAATCATAACGTAACATGACGAAGACATGAGTTAAAAGGGGTCATTGTCAATGCAATTAATTCATCTTTAAGGAAACATACTTGAAATACCTTCTTCTTTGGAAACAACCTCAGTTCATTATGTGGGAAGTTAGCCTTAACCGACATAGACCATGTGAGCTATAACATGGAATCTGGTGTCTACCCCACACCGAAAAGAGGTGTCCTTGCTTGCCAAGGTAAGAACCATATCTTCTAGCTTAAGTGGATCCACTAGTTAATGTCTATCTAAGACAATCTTCCTATGGTAGCACATAGTTAAGGGATAAGGAGATTGCTACTAGAAACCCCTCCTCTACTAACGGGAGAGCTTCCTTCTCGATATCCTCTCGGTGCTAAGTTTAAATCCCACGGAATAGCCATTTAATCATAATTCATACTTTATCTCATCATTAGTAGACATGGGTAATCGTCTCTTGTCTATCATTAGAATAGCTCCTTAATTCTTGATTCAAGTTTAGTTTAGAAAACCTTTTAACCCTTATGAATCCTTTATATGAGAAAAACTCCTTTTTCCATTCATATCATGAGTAATGTGTAAGAAATCCTTTCACAACCCAACAATAACAATCAACAAAATTGGTGCTTCATTCTCAATGCATCCTCAAGCATTTGTTTCATTTCATGAAGAACATGCATAATTTCATAAATTCCCTCTTTTCATAATTCAAAACCTCGTCATAAATCATAATTTAGACATCATGGATTTCACATGGGTTCATGGGGATTCATCTTAAAACATGCAATTTAACTCAATTCATGTATAATTAAACATAATTCAATCAATTAGATCATAATTTGAAAGAACCCATGAGGTTGGAGGAAACCCTAATTTCAATTGGAGAATTCTTACTTTGAAAATTGGGGAATTTATGGACCCTATGGAGGAAAGGACTCCATAGGTGAAAGTTATCATACTTTAATGCTAAAACCTTGAAATCAATGGAGAATTAGGAGACTTTAATCTTCAAACCCTAGATTCTTCTTCTTCTTCCTTAGAGAGAGAATTATTGGAGGGGAGATTTGAAGAGTGATTTAAAGATTTAGATTTAGGCTTAGAAAGGTTTATATAGGGTCTAAAATAAAAAGGTAACCGACCAAGATTAGGCATTAAACCATTAGGGAAAAGACCAAAAAGCCCTTTTAAAAAAAATAACTGCCAAGCAAAAACTGAAAATGTTGTAGCTCGCAAAAGCCACTCGGCGACTCGCTGAGTAAGCTTCCAGCTCACCGAAAGTTCCAGCGAGTTGGCTCCTAGACTAAGTCAACTTGGCGATAAAATGGGCATTTCGGTGACACGCGAATAGAACGGCGAGCTCGACCCGGCTCGCCTAAATGCACAGAACACTGGATGAACATGTCATGTCCAAAATGGCGAGAAGGCGCCTTTTGGCGGATCGCCGAGTCGTTCGACGATCATGACTAGCCTCACCGAAGGGAACTGTATTCTTAAATTTGGAAATTTTTCCTTCTTTAGGTGTTACATTATCTCCCCCTTAGGGACATTCGTCCTCGAATGAAACTCAAGAAATCATAAGGAGGGTAGATACAAGATCTAACAGCCCTACAAGAATGCAATCACATAATATACATATCCGAGGAGAAAACATCAACTCCAAGCTAAAGCATGTTCAAAACATCATTTCATGAAGTCTACATGCAGCTCATACTCAAATGCACATGATCATGAAGAAATCAATCAACTTGACTCATTTTATCAAAATTTAAGTTTTTCATGAACATGTATAAATAAGGAAATCATGGGAATATTTGAGACAAGTGAAACCAAAAAAGTAAACCATGAGGAACTAAATACCTCAAACTAGAGTAGGAACGGAGGGAAAGAGATGAGGATAACGGGACATCATATCGGCCTCGGTCTCCCAAGTAGCAACCTCAACAAACTGATTCCTCTAAAGAACCTTCACGGGAGCGACTTCTTTATTCCTCAACCTTTGGACTTGCCGGTCTAAAATCTCAACCAAAACTTCTTCATAAGAAAAATTATCCTTTATACCAAGACTCTCCAATGGCATTATGGTTGTCGGATCACCAACACATTTCTTCAACAAGGAGACATGGAAGACCGGATGCACCGATGCCAAATCATTATATAAGTCAAGTTCATAAGCAACCATACCAATATGCCTCAAAATTTGATATGGGTCCACATAACGGGGACTAAGTTTTCCTTTCCTTCCAAATCTCATTACACCCTTCATGGCTGAAATTTTCAAGTAGACCCAACCATCAACATCAAATTCTAGATCTCTCATTCTAACATCGGCATAGGACTTTTGTCGACTTTGAGCCGTTTTCAACATTTCTCTAATAAGCCAAACTTTCTCCATAGCATCATGTATCAACTCGGGACCTATCAAAGCAACTTCCCCAACTTCAAACCAGCCTATAGGAGATCTACACCTCCTACCATAAAGAGCCTCAAATGGAGCCATACCAATACTCGAATGATAGCTATTATTATAGGCAAACTCAATCAAAGGCAAATGATCATCCCAATTATCCTTGAAATCAATCACATAAGCTCTCAACATGTCTTCCAAAGATTGAATAGTACGTTTTACTTGCCCATCGGTTTGAGGATGAAAGGTCATGCTAAGCTTAACACGAGTACCAACGCCTTTTTGGAAAGATTTCCAAAATTGAGAGTTGAATTGGGTACCACGATCGGAGGTAATGGATAGAGGCACTCCATGCAGCCTAACCATTTCCCTTAAGTACAACTTGGCATAGTCTTTCATCGAATAAGAAGCCTTGACGGGAATGAAATGGGCTGATTTCATCATATGATCCACAATGACACAAATCAAGTCATGTTGCCGCCAGGTGCGTGGTAAATCAACAATGAAGTCCATATTCAAATCTTCCCACTACCAAGTAGGAATGCTAATATCTTGGGACAAACCTCCCAGCTTTTGATGCTCAACTTTCACTTGTTGACAATTAGAACACTTAGCCACAAATTCCACAATATCTTTCTTCATCCCATTTCACCAATAGACCTCCCGCAAATCACGGTACATCTTGGTGGCTCCTGGGTGAATGGAATATAGAGAACTATGGGCTTCTGATAGAATCTGTTCCGTCAGATTATCAACACCGGGAACACACAAGCGACCTTGATATCGAAGCACTCCATCTCCCCCTTAGGAGAAAGCCTCAACGGACTTCTTGAACACAGCTTCCTTTAATTCCACCAAATTCGGATCAAGCCCTTGCTTGGCTTTCGCATCAGACACAAAAGACGATTATGAACTATAACACCACCTTTGGTGGAGTCAACCAACCGAACGCCCAATCGGGCCAATCTATGAACATCTCGAGCCAATTCCTTCTTATCATCCTCAACATGAACAACACTACCCATAGATAACTGACCAAGAGCATCCGCCACTTCATACGCCTTGCCGGGGTGATAGAGGACACTCATGTCATAGTCCTTTAACAACTACAGCCACCTCCTTTGGTGAAGATTTAGATCTTTCTGTTTGAACACGTATTGTAAACTCTTATGGTCGGTAAAGATATCAACATGCACACCATACAAATAATGCCTCCAAATTGTTAGAGCAAACACGAATGCCGCTAGTTCTAAGTCGTGGGTAGGATAGTTCTTCTCTTGAATCTTAAGTTGCCTTGAAGCAGAAGCAATGACTTTCAAATTTTGCATAAGGACACACCCTAATCCAATTCTTGAAGCATCACAATAAACCACAAATCCGTCGGATCCTTCCAGTAAGGTCAACACCATAGCCGAGGTAAGTCTATCTTTCAATTCTCAAAAACTCTTCTCACATGCTTTGGACCATATGAACTTAACTTTCTTTTGAGTCAAAGACGTCAATGGAGAAGCAATCGAAGGAAACCCTTCAACAAACCTCCGATAATAACCAGCCAAACCCAAGAAACTTCGAATATCAAAAGCTGATAGGGGTCTAGGTAAATTCTTAACCACATCCGTCTTCTTAGGATCTACCTCAATACCTTTGTCGGAGGCAATGTGACTAAGAAAAATAACGGACCTTAGCCAAAACTCACATTTATCAAATTTTGCATAGAGTTGTTGGCCTTTGAGGACTTGCAACACAATTCTCAAATGATCGGTATGCTCACCCTCACTCCTTGAGTAAATCAAAATATCATCAAAAATCACAATCACAAACATATCAAGGTACTGTCTAAACACCCTATTCATTAAATCCATAAATGTGGCCGGAGCATTCGTCAAGCCAAAAGACAACACTAAAAACTCATAGTGACCATACCTAGTCCGAAAGACCGTCTTTGGAATGTCGTCTTTCTTCACCCTCAATTGGTGATAACCGGACCGAAGGTTAATTTTAGAGAAGTAGCTCGACCCTTGAAGTTGATCAAAAAAATCATATATTCTTGGAAGAGGATACTTATTCTTAATGGTAACCTTGTTCAATTGGCGGTAGTCAATACACATACTGAGTGAACCATCTTTCTTTCGAACAAACAAAATTGGAGCACTCCAGGGAGAGATACTCGGTTGGATGAAACGCTTATCCAACAAGTCTTTCAATTGATCCTTCAATTCCGTAAGTTCTGCCGGAGCCATTCAATAAGGAGGAATAGAGATAGGCTGTGTATCGGGGAGAAGGTCAATAACAAAATATATCTCCCTTTCGGTAGGAACACCAGGTAGATCATCGGGAAACACTTCTGGAAACTCATTAACAATGGGGACCGACTCAAGAGTAGGGGTTTCAGAATTTGTATCCCTTACCCTAACAAGATGGTATATGTAACCTTTAGAAATCATCTTTTTAGCTTTAGGACAAGAAACAAACTGACCCTTAGGCATAGAATTTCCCCTTTTCCACTCTAGGGTAGGCTCACTTGGAAATTGAAACTTGACAACTCGAGTCGTACAATCAATAGAAGCATAACAAGAATGCAACCAATCCATCCCAAGGATAACATCAAAATCTAACATATCAAGCTCTACAATATCAACATGAGTGACTTTATGAGATAAGGAGACAAGACAATTTCTATAGACTCTCTTAGCCACAATGGATTCACCAATAGGAGTAGAGACACAAAAGGGGTCTAGCAACACATCCGGAAGAACATCAAACCTCATAGCCACATAGGGCATAACAAAAGACAAGGTAGCACCGGTATCAAGCAAAGCATAAACATCAAAGTGAAAAACTTTCAACATACCAGTAACCACATCGGGAGAACCCTCTTCTTCACGACGAGTTTGGAGTGTATAGAATCGGTTTTGCTTCGGGGCACTTGAACCTGAACCACTAGATGGAGCTTGTCTACCTTCTCTCCCCTTAGCTGCAAGTGATGAAAAATATTTTATCTTATGACCGCTCTTCCCACAACCAAAACAACCATCCATACCGGCTAAGCATTTACCCTCATATTTTTTTCCGCACTTAGCACAAGTAGTCGATGGGAATATACCACCATTTTCTCCTTGAGGCTTAGGGTTAGACGCCCTATCCTTGTTGAACTTAGGAGTAGCATTGGAGGAACCTTGACCAGAAAACCTTTGTCAAAATCTAGAACGATCATGTCCATCGGACCTTGAATGTGAAAAGTTACCATCACCAGTCTTAGCCCTCTTTGCCTCTCTAGACTTTTCCTTGAGCTTTTTCTCTTCAATTTTTTGAGCATGCACCATAAGACGAGCAATGTCCATATCATTGATAAGCATAGCGGTACGGCATTCCTTGACCAACATTTTGGACACCTCCGAGACAAACTTACTCATTCTTGCCCTAGGATCGGCAACCATAGTAGAAGAAAAGCTAGACAATTGTGTGAACTTTAGGGCATACTCCTTCACACTCATGCTTCAAAGGTTGATAAATTCAAGAACCTTGGCCTCCCTCATCTTAAGGGGAAAGAACCTATCAAGGAAATCAACCTTAAACTTTTCCCAATCAAGACGACCCGCATCTTCCGCCCTCTCTTCCTTTCATTAGTTAAACCAAACTTGAGCGACACCCTTAAGTTGATAAGCGACCAATTCCGCCTTTTCCACCAGCGTCACACCTATGATCATCAACATCTTATACACCTCATCAATGAACTCTTGAGGATCTTCCTCAACTTTAGACCCATGAAACTCCGGAGGATTCATTATACTGAAGTCTCTTACTCTAGATGTTGTCATACCCACATTTGACTTCACGGGAGCCACAACCTCCCTATTGGCTTGAGCCGTCATGGCTTGAGCCAACACTTGAAAAGCAGCGCTGAACTTCGCATTAGTCACTTGCTCGACCAAAGGGTCGGTCGGAACTTGAGGAGCTTGAAGAGGAGCTTATTGTTCCACATTCTCGTTCCCATTCTTCCTAATGTATGCTCTTCGAGGGGCCATATCCTAAAAAGCAAAGGATAGGGATTAGGAGAAACACATATAGAGTTAAACTCTATCGCATGACTTAAAAATAATGAAAGAAGTGGAATTTCCTAATCATCTTGTAGCCTCTCATTCATAAATGTGGTGCACTTCACACTCATGAACCTTGTACTTTGAATACCAAGTTTGGCACGACCTAAAGTACCCCCTAGACGTGACATGGTGTACAAGACCCCGAAATGTCCTATACAAGCCACTTAGCATACATCATACAAGACCATAGTATAAAAGAGTTTAAAATTCCATTTCATTTCATGAGTTGATAAAAACATAGAGGAAGTTTAACATAGTCTCAAAGCCATCTAATATAAGAATAAAATGAAAGTTGGGACGTAACCCATACAAGTTCAAAAGAAAAGAAAAGAAAGATAAATGTGGCCTTGTTCTCGAAGTGTGAGGACTCACCAAGTCTTCAAAGTTCTTCTAATAGAAGCTCTAGTCACGAATGGATGTGGAGGAGTCGTCACGCCCTACATTTGAGAAACAATGTAGGCAAGAGTATGTGTTAGCACAAACATGTATCAAGTATGATAACTATGCATAGAGATATAAAATCATGCAAAAAGGATATAATCATGAGGTGATATGGCAAATTCAAATCATAAATAAACATGACGAAGGCATGAGTTAAAAGGAGTCATTGTCAATGCAATTAATTCATCTTTAAGGAAACGTACTTGAAATACCTTCTTCTTTGGAAACAACCTTAGTTCATTATGTGGGAAGTTAGCCTTAACCGACATAGACCATGTGAGCTATAACATGGAATCCGGTGTCTACCCACATTGAAAAGAGGTGTCCTTACTTGCCAAGGTAAGAATCATATTTTCTAGCTTAAGTGGATCCACTAGCTAATGTCTATCAAGTCAATCTTTCTATGGTGGCACATAGTTAAGGGATAAGGAAATTTCTACTAGAAACTTGGCCTCTACTAACGGGAGAGCTTCCATCTCGATATCCTCTCGGTGCTAAGCTTAAATCCCACGGAATAGCCATTTAATCATAATTCATACTTTATCTCATCATTAGTAGACATGGGTAATCGCCTCTTGTCTATAAATAGAATAGCTCCATAATTCTTGATTCATGTTTAGTTGAGAAAACCTTTCAACCCTTATGAATCCTTTATATGAGAAAAACTCCTTTTTCCATTCATATCATGAGTAATGTGTGAGAAATCCTTTCACAACCCAACAATAACAATCAACAACATTGGTGCTTCATTCTCAAAGCATCCTCAAGCATTTATTTCAATTCATGAAGAACATTCATAATTTTCATAAATTCCCTCTTTTCATAATTCAAAACCTCATCATAAATCATAAACTAGAAATCATGGATTTCACATGGGTTCATGGGTATTCATCTTAAAACATGCAATTTAACTCAATTCATGCATAATTTAACATAATTCAATCAATTAGATCATAATTTGAAAGAACCCATGAGGTTGGAGAAAACCCTAATTTCAATTGAAGAATTCTTACTTTAAAAATTGGGGAATTTAGGGACACTATGAAGGAAAGGACTCCATACGTGAAAGCTATCATACCTTAATGCTAAAACCTTGAAATCAATGGAGAATTAGGAGACTTGAATCTTCAAACCATAGATTCTTCTTCTTCTTCTTCTTCCTTATATAGAGAATTATTGGAGGGAGAACTTTGAAGAGTGATTAAAAGATTTAGATTTAGGCTTAGAAAGGTTTATATAGGGTATAAAACAAAAGGGTAATCTACCTAGATTAGGCATTAAACTATTAGGGAAAAGACCAAAAAGCCTTTTTTGAAAGAATAACTGCCAAGCATAAACTAAAAATGATGTAGCTCGCAAAAGCTACTCGGCGACTCGCCAAAAGTTCCAGCGAGTTTGCTCCTGGACTAAGTCAACTCGGTGATAAAATGGGCATTTCAGCGACACGCCGAATGGAACAGCGAGCTCGACCTAGATTTCCTAAATGCACAGGACACTGGATGAACATTTCAAGTCCAAAATAGCAAGAAGACACCTTTCGGTAGATCGTCGAGTCGTTCGGCGATCATGACAAGCCTCACCGAAGGGGACTGTATTATAAAATTTGGGAAATTTTCTTTCTTTTAAAATATGAGGTGTTACAATCCCGATCCTTAATAAGAAAATAATATGAGGGAAATTCAAAGAAAATATCATTATCACGAGCAAAACGTTGAACAGAGAGTAAATGTTTAGTGATTGAAGGGACGTGAAGAATATTTTTAAGGGAGAAAGATCAAGAATGAGTATAGGGGAGAGAATTACCAGTATGGTGAATGGGAAGGCCATGACCATTGCCGACATGAACTTGATCAGATCTTTTATAGTTGTCAACTTGATGAAAGTTGGTGAGATCGGAGGCAATGTGATTGTAACACCCCAGAAAATTTCTAAGTTCAGACCGAACCATTCTTGAATTGTACATAAGGTCGTATCGAGTGATTATTACTTATTATTAGATTCTAAGGTCAATTCATTTGAGTGGGAATGATTTTGGATATCAATTAAGGTCACTAGAATCTCCTAGCACAAAGTTGAGTTGAAAGATTCCCTACCGAGTGAATTTTGACCTAAGATTCAACTTAGGTCAACTTCAAATAATCATATCTCTCAGCACATAATGAGTTAGGTGGTCCATGATGTATCAAATCAAATTTCTTTGAGTTCTCTTTCCAACGCCACCAAGTTTGCTAAATTTTGAGCTCAGAGTAAAAGGTTATGCCCGTTTGAGTGAAGCCTCTTTATTTAAGGCACTTCATTCATTTTAGAAAAGGGTATTTTGGTCTTTTCCTTTCTCCCACTAGGCTTAGCACGTTTTTCCTGACCCAATTAAGGTTCTAATCAGATTCTAAATCACCTATTCACGTTCCTAAACAGTTAGGGATTTAGAGCGAGGTTTCAAGAAGAGAAAATGGGCTAAGTTCAAGTGTACTTCAAGAATTGTGAATTTCGCCAAGAACATCGTTCTTTTCAGGTATGTGAGGCTTCCCATAGTGATGTACTTTTTCTTCCTCACGCCAAACATGTAATTCTTTCGTTAATTCACCCATATAATCGTTATATAAACATTCTTAAAGAGTTCTTGAGTTTTAAGTTTCATTCTTTATCAGTGGAGGTTTTGAGTTCTTGAGGTGAGGGTTTTGCGAATGAGTGGTATTTCTTGATAGAATTTGAGTGGGATTTCAACAATTTTGTGTTGTGTTTGTGAATCAAAGAGAGTTTGGAAAAACATAATCGATTCTAGATGAGGTAGGACCCGAAATTGAGCAAGAAAATTCATCGAATTTCTAGGTAAGGGGCTGGCGCGGCGCGCCACCATAGCGCCAGAACTATTGGTCATTAGTTTGGGGCCTGGCGTGCCACACCAATGGTACACCACAAACTCTGGTCAGTAGTTTTGGGCCTGGCGCCCCACGCCAACAGTACGACATGGGTCGTCTGGCCTTTTCCCTTTCATGTTCCATTCCAAATGCATTCCATCAAATCGTGACTACATTCTCTTCTTTGTATTAGCTCCTAATGGCTCCATTAATCCTTGAGAGATCCTACATGTCCTAATCACATGTCTTAATTTACATTCCTAACTAAAGTAAGTTTAAGAGGAAAGTTAAAAAGGTCTTTTTGAGTCATTCTGAGAATTGTTTTGTAATTAACAATGGTTTTGAATTAAGTCTTAGGAAAGTAAATATGAGAATGAGAAGAGTTGTATTCATGATTGAAAAAGAGTATAAGGTAACTAAATAGTCCCAAATGTATCATTTTGTTATATTGAGAAGAGAACTATGATTCATGATTAGTATGACAGTTGAGTAAGCCATCAATGTGTAAGCAGTATGACATCTAGATATGCCATCAGTGTTTATGCAATATGACTTCCCGAATTATCAATGATCAGATCACACTAAACATTTGTTTTAAGCTATTTTTTTAAGAAAGTAAAGCAGAGTTTGAGTAGAGTTTAAAGAGAATTTTTTAGTAGAGTTTAAGGGAACTAATTGATTCCCAAATGTATTACTTTTACATTGAGAAAAGAGAAACTTTGATTTTTAAATGAGTTTATGAGTTTAGAGATGTTTCAGAGTATTACCTCTTTTAAGAGGATCATTTGAATAATTACCTCAAATTGAGAAAGAGTTATTTTTATACATTTGAGCATGAGTATATATTTTGTGGAGTAGTATTGAGCACCAATATGAGGATGAGTTCAGACAATTCAAATTCCTCATAAACCATGTATGCCAACATGGGTAAAGGATTCATAATTTTTAGATGATTTCTTTATGCCTTCAGGTAGAGCTTATTGGATCCACTTAGTTGAGGTGTCCTATACTCCGGTAAGGTATAGGACAGTTCTGTCAGTATGGGCGGGACGATGTATCATCACGTAGCTTATAGTGATGGTTGTCGATTAGAGAAACTCCCTAATAGAGTAAAAAGTACTTTCATTGTATTTTCACATATGATTTTCTTTAAATTATTATATTGTACTTTGTAAAGCTTTAAATGATCTTATCTCTAATCATGTTTTACATTGATTTAAGTTCAGTTGAGTTGAGTATTTCTTTCAGTCTGGTCAGTTCAGTATATGTTATTATTGCATTCTTTCAGTAAGAGTTTAAATGAGTTTTCCATCATGATTTATATTATATTTCAGTTGAGTTACTGCCAGAGTTTCAGTTCAGTTATTTATTCTACTTCAGCCATATTACATACTCGTACATTTCATGTACTGATGTCATTCGACCTGCATCTTATAATGATGCAGATACAGGTGTTCAGGATCATCAACAGATACTTCGTTGAGATCATTTGACATTCTAGTTAGCTTTGGTGAGCCTCCTAGCATTCCGGAGGATTCTCCCTTTACCCCTCTTTCAGTTTAGTCTTTTTTAGGGTGTTGTGGATCTTGTCCCAACATCCATGTTGAACTATAGAGGCTTCATAGATAGATAAAGTTGAGGAGTTTTTTAATATTTACTTCTTTTGAGTTGTTTTACAAACTATAAGTATTTCTATTGAGTATTGTCCAGACTTTATGAGTTGACTATTTAATGCAGTTTTAAGCCTATTATTGCTTGATTTAGTCTTCCGCTTGTAGTCAGCCAGGATGAGCGTTCGGTTGGGGACCAGAAATAGTTCTGCAGGGCCAGCCACGTCCAGGGTGTGGGCTTGGGTCACGACAAACTGTGTATCAGAGCATAGTGTTCAAGTGTCCTAGGGTGTATATGACGCTGTGTCAGTAGGATCTTATTTATGGTTGTGAGGGCCCCACTTCTATAAATGAGGGACTACAGATATTTAAGAAAAGTTTTCCTTTTTCCATACTCTAAATTGTGCACTAGAACTGTGTCATAAGGAACTTATTCGTACTTGTGCGTTCCTCAAATCCATTCTACTACCCCTCGTACTCAAAGTGGTTCAAATAGCAAAGCCAGATCCTGATTGATGAGTTACTATTAACAAAAGTCTTCAGAAAGTCATAAGACAGTAGAGGTGCTTGAGAGAAGCCGGTGAGAGAGCTTAAGTGTTCAGATTCGAAAGAATGCACTCTTATTCATATGAATCGTGCGTTCAAGCTAAAAGCGAGTTGTACTCCCAGACTCTCTTCTCTAAGTCTTGTTTCTGGTGATACCCTTTAAGAGGAGAGTAATTTCTAAAGCTTGGGTAGTATTTTCACCCGAAAAGATAGTATGAGTTATAATGCTATAAACAGTAGTAGTAAAAGTGCCCAGAATTAGAAGAATGCATGTGGAGGTATAGTAATCTAAGAAAGGAAGATAGTGATGAGACAAATTATGATGCTGCAGTCATGACCCAGTAAATTATTAATGAGGAGTTTTTCCTTATGGATAGACTAAGAAGTGATGAGTTGGTGTAGACTTCATGATAAAAGGTAGAGTACGAGTTACTAAACCAGAGAGAAGTTTATATGAGGTATTAATGCATTAGTATTGACCAAGTATAAGCGTTTAATAGAAGAGTCTAATGTCACGACCCAAGGTACCCCCTAGACGTGACATGGCATACAAGACCCCGAAAGGCCTCATACAAGCCACTTAGCATACATACATACAAGATCATAGAGATTAAGAGTTCAAAAGACAATGTCATATCAAAGCTTTTAAGAAAATAGCAAAAGTCTACATCTCATGTCTCAAAGCTAATCTAATCATAAGAATGAGAAATAAGGTTTGGGACGTAACCCAATACAACGCCAAAAAGAAAGAAAATAAAAGTAGGAACAACTAGGCTACGTCCTCGAATGGATGAGGACTCACCAAGTCTTCACAATTCTTCTACTAAGCTCTAGCCACGAGTGGATGGAGAATCGCCAAGCTCTACATTAACAAGTCAATGTAGGCAAGAGTATGCGTAAGTACAATCAAGTACAAAGTATCATAGCAATGCACAAAAACATTTAAAACATGCTAAAATAGGACATTTTCATGACATGCAATGACCAAGCTAAACATGATAAAGGTTAGAAAACATAAAGCATAAACCATGGTCAAAGTAAGCTAAGCATTTTTACTTTACTTGAGAAATATCTTAACAACTCTTTAGTTCATTGTTTGTGGGAAGTAGCCTTAACCGACATATAAGACCATGTGAGCTAACAACATGGAATCCGGTGTATAACCCCACACCGATATGTCCATCTTACATGCCAAGGTAGGACCCTTTACTTAACATATAGCTTACGTGGATCCACTAGTTAATGTCTATCATAGACCATCATCCTATGGTGGCACATAGTTTATGGGACATGGGTAATCGCCACTTGTCCACTCGGTACTAAGCATAATTCCCACAAATTAGTCATAGTTCAATTATCATAAGTAGACATGGGTGATCGCCTCTTGTCTACATTAGGGAACATGGGTGATCGCCTCTTGGCCCTTCATCAGAATAGCTCCTTATACATCAATTCAAAGTTAGTCGAGCAAGCCTTTCAACAAGTTATGAATCATTACATGTGAGAAAACCTTTCAGATTCATGGGTTGAGTAATATATGAGAATTCCTTTCACAACTCAACAATAACATCAACATATCATAAACTTTGATGCTTCAATCTCAAAGCACCCTTAATTCATCATTAACTTCATAAGAGACATGCATAATTTCATAAACTTCATCTTTACCTAGTTCATCATGCTCATAACTTACAAATCATAGGGTTCACATAGATTAATGATAATTCCTCTTAAATCATGTAATTTAATGCAAACTCCTGCTTAGGAAACCATAAACAAGGCAATTTGACCATAATTGAAGGAACCCACATAATAGAGGAAAATCATAGTTTTTTATTGAACATGGTTACTTCCATAAAGCCATCCTTAGTTCATTCATAATCTCATCATGAAAATCTTAACTTAGAAATCATAAGTTCATGCATGGATTCATAGAGATTTCAAAACATTATTCACTTCATAATTCAACCCACCAACAAAGTATAAATTTTGAAATTGGGGGAATTGGCATGGGTTCATGGGGATTCATCTAAATTCATGAAATTCAACTCAATTTATACTTTAAAGTTCATAACACAATCAATTAAATCAATATTGCAAGGACCCGTGGCATGGAAGAAAACCCTAAATTCAGTTGGGAATTTCTATCTTGAAAAATGAAGATTTGAAGGATTCCATGGAGGAAAGGGCTCCATGGATGAAGACTATCATACCTTAGGATCTCAATTCCTTAAGCAATTGATGAAGAAAGCTTGATTTCTTGACCCTAGCTTGCCCTCTTTTTCTTCTTCTTCTTCTAACTTCTAGAGAGAGAAATATTTGAGAGAGGAGGGCTTTTGGGAAATTTGTAAAAGTGATTGGAAAGGGTAGATTTTAGGATTAGAAGGACTTATATAGTGTTAGGAGTTGGAGGGAACCGACTTAAGTAAGTAAATAATTCATTGGGTGAAAAGACCAAACGACCCTTTTGAAATAACTGTCGGACCCCTATTTACGGTTGGACCTACGGTCCGTAAGTCAACCTATGGACCGTCTTTTCCTACCGTAGATAGATTCAGAGACTGCCAACCCTAGACCCTGCAACGATGGACCCTATGTACAACTCATGGGTTAATCGACAGGCCATACACGGCAACCGTAGGTCTAAACTTTATGGCTTAAGAATTTTACTAAGTCGGGAGGAAACCTACGAGACCCATCTACGACTCGTGGTAAGATCGATGGGCCGTACTGGCAGACTGTCTTTAAGGTTCTAGAACTTAACATTTTTGAAACTTAGGCTTGCCACCTACGGTCCGTCAGTCCATCTACGGTCCGTAGGTGGCCTCCGTCGACACTGGCACCAGAACCTGCATTTTTTATTCTTTCAAAATCTGGGGTGTTACAATATCTCCTACTTGGGAACATTCGTCCTCGAATGAGAATCAAGACATCTTAAGGAGGGTAAGAAACAAGAGCCAAAAACCCAGGCTAGAATGCAATCACATAAATACACATCTCCGAGGAGGAAAAAATCAACTCCAAGCTAAAGCATGTTCAACACATCATTTCATGAAGACTTTATGCAACTCATACTTAATGCACATAATCATAAATAAATCAATCAAGCTAGCTCATTTTCACAACTTTAGACTCTTCATGAACATGCATAATCAAGGAATCATGGAAATAACTAAAACACATGAGACCAAAAGAATTAACCATGAGGAACTAGATACCTCAAGCTAGAGTAGGATCGGAAGGAAAGAGATGAGGATATCGAGACATCATATCGGACTCGACCTCCCAAATAGCACCCTCAACTAATTGATTCCTCCAAAGAACCTTCACGGAAGTGACTTCTTTATTTCTTAACTTTCGGACTTGCAGGTCTAAAATCTCAACCAAAACTTCTTCATAAGAAAGACTATCCTTTATGCCAAGTTTCTCTAATGGCACTATAGACGTCAGATCACCAGCACATTTCTTCAACAATGAGACATGGAAAATCGGATGCACCGATGCCAAATCATTAGGCAAGTCAAGTTCATAAGCAACCTTACCAACACGTCTCAAAATTTGATATGGGCCTACATAACGGGGACTAAGCTTCCCTTTCTTCCCGAATCTCATTACACCCTTCATGGGTGCAATTCTCAAGTAAACCCAAACATCAACATCAAATTTTAAATCTCTCCTTCTAATATCGGCATAGGACTTTTGTCGACTTTGAGCCTTTTTCAACCTTTCTCTAATAAGCTGAACTTTCTCCATAGCCTCATGTACCAACTCGGGACCTATCAAAGCAACTTCACCAACTTCAAACCAGCCTATAGGAGATCTACACCTCTTACCATAGAGAGCTTCGAATTGAGCCATACCAATACTAGAATTGTAGCTATTATTATAATCAAATTCAATCAAAGGCAAATGATCATCCCAATTACCTTTGAAATCAATTACACAAGCTCTCAACATATCTTCCAAAGTTTGGATAGTACGTTCCGCTTGCCCATCGATTTGAGGAAGAAAGGTCGTACTAAGCTTAACACGAGTACCAAGACACTTTTGGAAAGACTTCCAAAATTGAGAGGTAAATTGTGCACCACGATCGGAAATAATGGATAAAGGCACTGCATGCAACCTAACCATTTCCCTCAAGTACAACCTAGTATAATCTTCCGCCGAATAAGAAACTTTGACGGGAATGAAATGGGCTGATTTCGTCATTCGATCTATGATAACCCAAATCGAATCATATTATCGCCAGGTGCGTGGTAAACCAACAATAAAGTCCATATTCACATCTTCCCACTTCCAAGTAGGAATACTAATATCTTGGGTCAAACCTCTTGGATTTTGATACTCAACCTTCACTTGTTAACAATTAGGACACTTAGCCACAAATTCCGCAATATCCTTCTTCATCCCATTCCACCAATATATCTCCCACAATTCACGATACATCTTGGTAGCTCCCGGGTGAATGGAGTATCGAGAACTATGGGTTTCCGATAAAAAATTTCCTCTTAAATCATCTACATTGGGAACACACAAACGACCTTGGTATCAAAGTACACCATCTCCCCCTTGGGAAAAAGCCTCAATGGAATTTTTGAGCATCGCTTCCTTTAACTTAACCAAATTAGGATCAAGATCTTGTTTAGCCTTCACATCATGAACAAAGGGCGATTCAGAACCATTGTGAACCATAACACCACCTTTAGTGGAATCAACCAATCGAACACCCAATCAGGCCAATCTATGTACATCACAAACCAACACTTTCTTACCATCCTCAACATGAGCCACACTACCCATAGACAACTGACTAAGAGCATCCGCCACCACATTAGCTTTACTGGGGTGATAGAGGACACTCATGTCATAGTCCTTTAACAACTCGAGCCACCTCCTTTGGCGATGATTCAGATCTTTTTGTTTAAACACATATTGCAAACTCTTGTGGTCGGTAAAGATGTCAACATGTACACCATAAAAACAATGCCTCCAAATCTTCAAAGCAAATACAACCACCGCTAATTATAAGTCATGAGTAGGATAGTTCTTTTCATGAACCTTAAGTTGCCTTGAAGTATAAGCAATAACTTTCCCATTTTGCATAAGAACACATCCTAGCCCAATTCTTGAGGCATCACAATAAACCACAAACCCATCGGACCTTTCCGATAAAATCAATATCGAAGCCGAGGTGAGTCTATCTTTCAACTCTTGAAAACTCTTCTCACACGCTTCGGACCAAGTGAACTTATCCTTCTTTTGAGTCAAAGTCGTCAATGGAAAAGTGATAGAATAAAACCCTTCAACAAATCTCCTATAATAGCCGGCTAAACCCAAGAAACTACGAATATCCGAAGGTGATATAGGTCTAGGCCAATTCTTAACTGCATACGTCTTCTTAGGATCTACTTCAATACCTTTACCGGAGACAATGTGACCAAGAAAAGCCACGGGCCTTAGCCAAAACGCACACTTACTAAACTTCGCAAATATTTGTTTGTCCTTGAGGACTTGCAATACAATCCTCAAATGATCGGCATGCTCATCCTTACTCCTTGAGTAAATCAAGATATCATCTATGAACACGATCACAAACTTGTCAAGATATTGTCTAAACACTCTATTCATCAAATCCATAAATGCGGCCGGGGCATTTTTCAATCCAAACGACATCACTAAAAATTCATAATAGCCATATCTAATCCGGAAAGCCGTTTTCGGAATATCATCTTCTTTCACCCTCAATTGGTGATAGCCTGAATGAAGGTAGATCTTTGAGAAGTAACTAGCCCCTTGAAGTGTATCAAACAAGTCGTCTATCCTTGGAAGAGGATACTTATTCTTAATGGTAACCTTGTTCAATTGACGGTAGTCAATGCACATACGGAGTGAACCATATTTCTTCCTTACAAACAAGATCAGAGCACCCCATAGAGAAACACTTGGTCGGATGAAACCCTTATCCAACAAATCCTTCAATTTCTCTTTTAGTTCCTTAAGTTCCGCCGGAGCTATTCGGTAAGGAGGAATAGAGATAGGTTGCGTATCCGGGAGAAGGTCAATACTGAAGTCTATTTCCCTTTCGGGAGGAATACAGGGTAAATCATTGGGAAATACTTCCAGAAACTCATTAACAACGGGGATCGACTCAGGAGTAGGGGTTTCGGAATCAACATCCCTCACCCTAACAAGATGGTATATGCAACCCTTAGAAATCATCTTTCTAGCTTTAAGACAAGAAACAAATTGACCTCTATACATAGAATTTCTCCCTTCCACTCTAAGATAAGCTCATTTGGGAATTGAAACTTGACCATTCGGGTCCTATAATCAATAGAAGCATAACAAGAATGCAACCAATCCATCCTAATAATAACATCAAAATCTAACATATCAAGCTCTACAAGATCAACATGAGTGGCTCTATGGGATAAGGAGACGGGACAATTTCTATAGACTCTCTTAGCTACAATAGATTCACCAATCAGAGTAGAGACATGAAATAGATCTAACAACACATCCGGAACAACATCAAACCTCATAGCCACATATGGCGTCACAAAAGACAAAGTACCACCGGGATCAAGCAAGGCATAAACATCAAAGTGAAAAACTTTCAACATACCGGTAACCACATCGGGAGAACTCTCTTGATCATGACGAGCTTGAAGCATATAGAATCGGTTTTGCTTCTGATTTCCACTAGAACTTGATGGATTTTGAGATTGAGTGCGTCGACGGTTATCCCCTTCATTCTTATCCACTAAGGGACAATCCCTTATCTTGTGATCCATCTTGCCACAACCAAAACATGCATTAGACCCGGCTAGACACTTACCATCATACTTTTTCCCACACTAAGCACAAGTAGTCGATGAAAAACCACCACCACTCCCTCCTTGAGGCTTAGGGTTGGGCACCCTATCCTTGTTGGACTTAGGAGGAGCATTGGAGGAACCTTGACCGAAGAACTTTTGTCCAAATCTAGAACGACCCTGTCCATCGAACCTTAAGTGTGTAAAATTACCATCACCGGTCCTAGCCCTCTTTGCCTCTCTAGACCTTTCCTTGAGTTTTTCCTCTTCTATTTGTTAAGCATACACCATGAGATGAGAAATATCCATGTCATTGACAAGCATGGTGGCACGGCACTCTTTGACCACCATTTCGGACACTCCTGAAACAAACTTACTCATTTTTGCCCTAGATTCGGCAACCATAGAAGGAGCATATCGAGACAATTGTGTGAACTTCAAAGCATACTCTTTCACACTCATGTTTTCTTGATGAAGGTTGATGAACTCAAGCACCCTTACCTCCCTCATCTCAAGGGGAAAGAACCTATCAAGAAAAGCAACCTAGAATTTCTCCTAATCAAGAGGACCCTCATTAACCGCTCTCTCATTCTTCCATTGGTTGAACCAAACTTGAGCAACACCCTTGAGTTGATAAGCAGCCAACTCCACTTTTTCCTCTGGCGTCACACCCATGATCATTAGCACCTTGTACACCTCATCGATGAACTCTTGAGGATCTTCCTCAACATTAGAACCATGAAATTCCGGAGGGTTCATCCTAGTGAAGTCCCTCACCCTTGATGCCGCTGTACCCACATTTGGGTTCACGAGAGCCACAACCTCTCTATTGGCTTGAGCCGTCACGGCTTGAGCCAACGCTTGAAAAGCTGCCCTAAACTCCGCATTGGTCACTTGTTCGGCCAAAGGGTCGGCCGGAACTTAGGGAGCTTGAGGAGGAGCTTGTTGATCCGCTTTCTCTCCTGCATTCCTTCTAGCATAAGCTCTTCGAGTCGCCATATCCTGAAACGCATAGGATAGGGATTAGGAGAGAGAGACATATAGAGTTAAACTCTATGGCACGACTTAGGAGTAATGAAAGAAGTGAAGTTTCTTAAACGTCTTATAGCCTCTCATACATAAATGTGGCGCGCTTCATACTCATGAACAAGACTCTACTCGACGTGGCTTATGAGACATCCTAGGTTCTTTCTAAAACCTTGCGCTCTGAATACCAAGTTTGTCACGGCTCAACGTACCCCCTAGACGTGACATGGCGTACAAGACCCCAAAAGGTCTCATACAAGCCACTTAGCATACATACATACGAGATCATAGAGATTAAGAGTTCAAAAGACAATGTCATATCAAAGCTTTTAAGAAAATAGCCGAAGTCTACATCTCATGTCTCAAAGTCAGTCTAATCATAAGAATGAGAAATAAGGTTTGGAACGTAACCCAATACAATGCCAAAATGAAAGAACATAAAAGAAAGAACAACTAGGCTACGTCCTCGAATGGATGAGGACTCACCAAGTCTTCACAATTCTTCCACTAAGCTCTAGCCATGAGTGGATGGAGAATCGCCAAGCCCTACATTAACAAGTCAATGTAGGCAAGAGTATGCGTTAGTACAATCAAGTGCCAAGTATGATAGCAATGCAAAAAAACATTTAAAACAGGCTAAAACGGGACATTTTCATGACATGCAATGACCAAGCTAAACATGATAAAGGTTAGAAAACATAAAGCATAAACCATGGTCAAAGCAAGCTAAACATCTTTAATTTACCTAAAAAATATCTTAACTACTCTTTAGTTCATTGTTTGTGGGAAGTAGCCTTAACCGACATATAAGACCATGTGAGCTATCAACATGGAATCCGGTGTATAACCTCACACCGATAGGGCCATCCTACTTGCCAAGGTAGGACCCTTCACTTAACATATAGCTTACGTGGATCCACTGGCTAGTGTCTATCATAGACAATCATCCTCTGGTGGCACATAGTTTATGGGACATGGGTAATCGCCACTTGTCCACTCGGTGCTAAGCATAATTCCCACGGATTAGTCATAGTTCAATTATCATAAGTAGAAATGGGTGATCGCTTCTTGTCTACATTAGGGAACATGGGTGATCGCCTCTTGACCCTTCATCAGAATAGCTCCTTAATCATCAATTCAAAGTTAGTCGAGCAAGCCTTTCAACAAGTTATGAATCATTACATGTGAGAAAACCTTTCATATTAATGGGTTGAGTAATATATGAGAATTCCTTTCACAACTCAACAATAACATCAACATATCATAAACTTTGATGCTTCAATCTCAAAGCACCCTTAATTCATCATTAACTTCATAAGAGACATGCATAATTTCATAAACTTCATCTTTATCTAGTTCATCATGCTCATAACTTACAAATCATAGGGTTCACATAGATTAATGAGAATTCCTCTTAAATCATGAATTTAATGCAAACTCATGCTAAGGAAACCATAAACAAGGCAATTTGACCATAATTGAAGGAACCCACACAATAGAGGAAAATCATAGTTTTTTATTGAACATGCTTACTTCCATAAAGCCATCCTTAGTTCATTCATTATCTCATCATGAAAATCTTAACTTAGAAATCATAATTTCATGCATGGATTCATAGAGATTTCATAACATTTTTCACTTCATAATTCAACCCACCAACAAAGCATAAATTTTGAAATTGGGGGAATTGGCATGGGTTCATGGGGATTCATCTAAATTCATGAAATTCAACTCAATTTATTCTTCAAAGTTCATAAAATAATCAATTGAATCAATATTGCAAGGAACCCATGGCATGGAAGAAAACCCTAAATTCAATTGGGAATTTCTATCTTGAAAAGTTAAGATTTGAAGGACTCCATGGAGGAAAGGGCTCCATGGATGAATACTATCGTACTTTAGGATCTCAATTCCTTAAGCAATTGATGAAGAAAGCTTGATTTCTTGACACTAGCTTGCCCTCTTCGTCTTCTTCTTCTAACTTCTAGAGAGAGAAATATTTGACATATGAGAGCTTTTGGGAAATTTTTAAAAGTGATTGGAAAGGGTAGATTTTAGGATTAGAAGGACTTATATAGTGTTAGGAGTTGGAAGGAACCGACTTAAGTAAGTAAATAAGTCATTGGGTGAAAATACCAAAAGACCCTTTTGAAATAACTGTCGGACCCTATCTACGGTTGGACCTACGGTCCGTAAGTCAACCTACGGACCATTCTTTCCTACCGTAGATAGATTCAGAGATTGCCAACCCTGTACCCTGCAACGACAGACCCTATGTACGGCTCGTGGGTCAACTGACGAACCGTACATGGCAATTGTAGGTCTGAACTTATGGCTTAAGAATTTTACTAACTCTGGAGGAGACCTACGAGACCCATCTACGACTCGTGGTAAGATCGACGGGCCGTCCTGCCAGACCGTCGTTAAGGTTCTGGAACTTAACATTTTTGAAACTTGGGCTTGCCACCTATGGTCCGTCAGTCCATCTATTGTCTGTAGGTGGCCTCCGTCGACACTGGCATCAAAACCTGCAACTTTTGGTCTTTCAAAATCTAGGGTGTTACACCGAGTATTTGTGATGCAATAGATTTAAGCTAGGCCTATGATTTTTAAAAGGAGAGCCCCATGATATTCAGAGGGTTATATAACTAATTAGGCAATGATGTATAGTGAATGAGTAAGTGGTACTTAAGTGGTGAAATGGAAGTGTGGTAGTAATCTGTAAATAGGTAGACTGAGAGATAAAGGTTGACTACTTGTCATGAGATCTTGGTGTGTGAGTATTTCTTAAGTTTATCTAGTAGTTGTAAGTTAGTATAGTAAGCGAGAAATTAACATGTGGTTAAATGCATGATGCATTAGGTTCTTCTTGATATAGGCTCAAGGTTGGTTAAATGTTGTTATAAGAAGAAGTATTCTTGGGATGAAATTCCCTATAGAGGTATAGAACCTGAATCTTGTGGTTTAGATAAGTATAATCACCTCATGTTTAGCACCTTGTGACTTAGAGATTAGGCTTGAACACTATAAGAGCAAGCGATTTGACTTAGATATTTGTAAAGAGTAGTCATATACTTTAGTGGGAGCTATGAGTTGTAGCTAATAAAGTGTAGTAATCAGAAAGGAGAGCATAATTGAGAAGTGTTGCTAAGCTTAAAAGCAACCAGTTATATCACTTGAGGCATAGTAGTCGTATTCTTACTTTGTACCTAGATATCCTTGTTTCATGTCAAATAATTACAGATAGAGTGTGACTATGTTCAAACTCATATCGTTCATGACTTATGTGCTCTAGTCAGTTTCAAAACTATGAGTATCAATCAGTTCTGCCTTTGTTGGGAGGCAAACTCAAAAGTCAAGAGAGGTAGTAATAGTAACTATTTTCCCCTCCATTCTTAGTTTAACCATCATTCGAGGACAAATGATCCCAAGGGGGAGATATTGTAACACCCCAGAAAATTTCTAAGTTAAGACCGAACCATTCTTGACTTGTGTATAAGGGCATACCGAGTGATTCTTACTTGTTCTTATATTCTAAGGTCAATTCATTAGTGTGGGAATGATTTTGGATATCAATTAAGGTCACTAGAATCCCCTAGCACAAAGTTGAGTTGAAAGCTTCCCTACCAAGTGAGTTTTGACCTAAGATTCTACTTAGATCAACTTCAAATAATCATATATCTTAGCACATAATGCATTATGTGGTTCATGAGCTATCAAATCGAAGGTCTTTGTGTCCTCCTTCCAACACCACCAAGTTTGCTAAATTTCTAGCTCGGAGTAAAACATTATGCCCGTTTGAGTGAAGCCTCTCTATTTAAGGCACTTCATTCGTTTTAGGAAAGGGTTTTTTGGTCTTTTCCTTTTTCCCACTAGGCTTAGCACATTTTTTCTTACCTAATTAAGGGTCTAATCAGATTCTAAATCACCTATTCACGTTCCTAAACAGTTAGGATTTTAGAGCGAGGTTTCAAGAAGAGAAAAAGGGCTAAGTTCAAGCGTTCTTCAAGAATTATGGTTTTCGCCAAGAACATCGTTCTTTCCAGGTATGTGAGGCTTCCCATAGTGATGGACTTGTTCGTCCTCATGCCAAACATCTAATTCTTTCGTTAATTCGCCCATATCATCGTTTATGTAAACATTCTTGAAGAGTTCTTGAGTTTTAAGCTTCATTCCTTAACAATGGAGGTTTTGAGTTCCTGAGGTGAGGGTTTTGCGAATGAGTGGTGTTTCTTGATATAATTTGAGTGTGATTTCAATAATTTCATGTTGGGTTTGTGAATCAAAGAGAGTTTGGAAGAAACCAATCGATTCTACATGAGTTAGGACCCGAAATTGAGCATGAAAATTTGTAAGATTTCTAGGTAGGGGGCTGGCGCGGTGAGCCACCATAGCGCCAAAACTATTGGTCAGTATTTTGGGGCCTGGCGTGCCACGTCAACAGTACTCCCCAAACTCTGGTCAGTAATTTAGGGCCTTCCGTGTTCCATTCCTAACGTGTTCTTTCAAATCGTGACTACGTTCTCTTCTTTGTATTAGCTCCTAAAGGCTCCATTAATCCTTGAGAGATCCTACATGTCCTAATTACATGTCTTAATTTACATTCCAAACTAAAGTAAGTTTAAGAGGAAAGTTCAAGAGGTCTTTTTGAGTCATTCTGAGAATTGCTTTGTAATTAACAATGGTTTTGAACTAAGTTTTAAGAAAGTAAATATGAGAATGAGAAGAGTTGTATTCACGATTGAAAAAGAGTATAAGGGAACTAAGTAGTCCCAAATGTATCATTTTGTTATATTGAGAAGAGAACTATGATTCATGATTAGTATGACAGTCGAGTATGCCATCAATGTGTAAGCAGTATGACATCTAGATATGCCATCAATGTTTATGCAGTATGACTTCCCAAGTTATCAATAATGATCAGATCACAGTAAACATTTGTTTAAACTAATTTTTTATGAAAGTAAAGCAGAGTTTGAGTAGAGTTTAAAGAGAATTTTTGAGTAAAGTTTAAGGGAACTAATTAATTCCCAAATGTATTACTTTTACATTGAGAAAAGAGAAACTTTGATTTTTAAATGAGTTTATCAGTTCGGAGATGTTTCAGAGTATTACCTCTTTAAGAGGATCATTTGAGTAATTACCTCAAATTGAGAAAGAGTTATTTTTATACATTTGAGCATGAGTGTATATTTTTGGGAGTAGTATTGAGCACCGTTATGAGGATGAGTTCAGACAACTCAAATTCCTCATAAACCATGTATGCCAACATGGGTAAAGGATTTATACTTTTTAGATGATTTCCTTATACCTTCGGGTAGAGCTTAGTGGATCCACTTAGTTGAGGTGTCCTATACCCAGAAAAGGTATAGGACAGTTCTAGCAGCGTGGGCGAGACGTTGTATCATCACGTAGCTCATAGTGATGGTTGTCGGTTAGAGAAACTCCCTATAGAGTAAAGAGTACTTTCATTGTATTTTCACGTATAGTTTTCTTTGAATTATTATATTGTACTTTGTGAAGCTTTAAATGATCTTATCTCTAATCATGATTGACATTGAGTTGAGTTGAGTCGAGTATTTCTTTTAGTCTGGTCAGTTTAGTATATGCTATTATGACATTCTTTCAGTAAGAGTTTAAATGAGTTTTCCATCATGATTTATATTATATTTCAGTTGAGTTACTCCCAGAGTTTCGGTTAAGTTATTTATTTCACTTCAACCATATTACATACTCGTACATTCCATGTACGGATGTCATTCGACCTGCATCTTATAATGATGCAGATACAAGTGTTCAGGATCATCAACAGATATTTTGTTGAGATCATTTGACATTCCAGTTAGATTTGGTAAGCCTCCTTGCATTCCGTAGGATTCCCCTTTTTCCTCTTTCAGTTTAGTGTTTTTTTAGGGTGTTGTGGGTCTTGTCCCAACATCCATGTTGAACTATAGAGGCTTCATAGATAGATAGAGTTGAGGTGTCTTTTAGTATTTACTTCTTTTGAGTTGTTTTACAAACTATAAGTATTTCTATGGAGTATTGTCCAGATTTTATGAGTTCAATATTTAAGTTTATCAGATTTAATGCAGTTTTAAGCCTATTATTGCTTGATTTAGTCTTCCGGTTGTAGTCAACTAGGATGAGGGTTCGCTTGGGGACCAAAAATTGTTCTCGAGTGCTGGCCACATTCAGGGTGTAGGCTCGGGTAGTGACAGTGATGTGTAGCACCTATGTCAGGGATCCATTGCGGGGTGGCAGAAGGAGGAGTTTGATATGTTAAGTGGGCAGCAAGACACATATTAGGGTTGTAGCGTTGGAAACAAGTAGAAGCCAGATTGTTAGTGCCATTGCAAATCTGACACTTTTGGCGTTGATCTGGAGACTGCCATGCTTGAGTATTTTGTGAATAATTCCGTGAATTGTAGGAGCGACCACCTCTGCCACCACGTCCTCTATTTGATCTACCATGAACCCTATGGGAACTAGAGTTGAAGGAACGATCAGATGTGTTGTTGCGGTGGGTAATTAAATTTGCTGAGGGTGCTTGTGTGTTGGAAGCATCATGTTGGGCAGTAGATGAAAAAGATAGAGTAGACATGGAGGATCCATTGATAAATTCATGATTCAAAAGAAGACTGTGGAGCTCGGAAAAGGTCACTGGTTCGGGTCCTGCAGAAAGAGTAGTAACAAGGTCCTTAAATTCAAATTTGAGCCCCTTGAAGATGTAGATATTGTGATCAGCGAGAGAAAGAGGGCGCCCAACAGCTGCTAATTCGTCGGAGATTAGTTTAGCCTTATGTAAATATTGAGTGACAGTAAGGTCGTCTTGCTTCAAGTTTTCTAGTTGCATATGAAGGTTAAGAATGTGTGTATTGGATGGCGACGATAAAGCAGCCACCAGGGCATCCCAAACTGCAATGGAACTGTTCAGTCTAATGGCTAGGAGCAATGTTTCTTCTGAGAGAGACGAAATTAATAGACTCAGAATCATCTGATCTTGTTGTATCCATTGTGTATATGCTGGATTTGGGTTGGAGGTTGATGTACCATCTGCAGAAGTTAAGGTCAGAGGGCAGGGATGGCTTCCATCAATGTAACCATGGAGGTTTTGTCCATGAAGAAAAGGCAACAGTTGTGTTAGCCAAAATAAATAATTTGTAGCTGATAATTTGATGGATATGAAGTGTTGAGCATGATTGAGTGTCGAATGGGAAGAAGAGATGGGAATTTCTGGAGTTTTGGAAGCCTCAAAGGAGGTCGGGTTGGGGTCTGATACCATGTTAACACAAATATCAAAGGAAGAAGCTGCACATTATGCAGAAACAGAAAAGTTACGATACACAATTATGTTGTTGTGTTTTATTATTCACCTGGATGTGTCTCAATAGTAGGGAAGAAAATAAAAATTAATCAATGGTATCTACAATAAAAGAAGTTATAATCAGTCCTAAGTTCATATTCAAGCTCAAATTCTCTATCCAAGTAAGTAGAATATCTACTTATCAAATCAAATAACACTTCGATTGCCTACTAACATAACATCTTGCATTTAACAATCAATTTCAATCAAATGGTGCCTCACATTCACTAGCTTCGTGCAAATCTCGTGGATTCGATCGCTGTTATTATTGCCAGGTGCCTCCCTTTATGCAGTTAATTAATCATTGGACAAAAAAATGAGAATAAAAATTAGTTGTCACAATAAGATTTCTTTATAACAGTTATCTTTATGACAATAAATAATAATAGATGATGCAATTATAGAGAGATTTGACTATGTATATATACAGGATAGATGAGTGAACTTTCACAGTTTATTAAGCACTAATTAAACAAACCTCGGATAGGTGATGCTCAAAATGTGATGAAATAAAATTTTAAGGCCTTCGATATTTATAGAGGATTTGTAGTCTTAGTTTCATATAAATTTGAATTGTCATAATAAATTTGAATTTTTAAGATACAGAAGAAATAGAAGGAACATAATTATTTATCAACTTTCTTTGGTTTAATATATCTATGGCCCCTCAAATCTATCAGCGAAACTCATTTGGACACTCAAATTATAATTTGTTTCAATTGAGCAATCAAACACATAAAACATCTCTATTAGATAGTTTAGATCAAATTTTGATTTTTTTTCATGTGTTATCAAATATCTATTACATCGATAAATTAACCACTTAAAACATATAATCTTTTTAATTATGCGAACGACCTAGTCTCAATAAACCATAGAACCTCACGTGTGTTATTGAATCTATATATATATATATATATATATATATATAATAGGAGATGTGATAGCGCCTACGTGTCAGCGCCACAAAAAAGCAGTATTTTTAAAAAATAAATATTACAAATTAATTGTGTTTCCAAACAAAAATAAAAAAACAAATATACGTATTAATTGTGTTTGCAAAAAAAAAATACACATGTATTGGTAGTTAATTATTTTAAAATTAGTGGGATCAGTTTAAAATTTATGTAAATGATGTTATTTTTTAATTTTGAATTACGGAAAGGGCTGTAGTGATTCCTAAAATATAGGTAACTGAATAAAATAAGATAATTTTTTTAAAAAAAAAATTACTATTTAAAACATAAAAAAATAAAAACAATGACAATTGACCAAAAATTAAATAAACTATTTAAAACATTAAAAAAATAACAATTGATAAAAAAAAAAGACAAAAATGTTAAAATAGGTTTTTAAAAAATACATTAATGAATAATCAAATTGAAAAACTTTTAAAGTAAAATTAATTCTTTAAAAAAATACACAAACTAAATCATTCAAAATTCACGTGAATTAATTTTCTAAGTGTCCAAGTACATATTTCTTATTTGTTTTTTTTCTTGAATTAAAATTTTAGCCTGACAGTTAATTAGATAACTTATTTTAAAACTTGAACGCCAAACAAATTAAATAAGAAATATTATTATGTTTTAAAAAGAACAGATGGGTTATTCATTATTTTAAAATTCTAAAACTGATTGAAAAAAAAAAGAAATATGTAGTTTAAAAAAAAATGAAAACAAATTTTATCCCACTTTTACACGATGCTACAAATACGGATCCAATTACCTACTACTATCATTTTGAATTTTAAATTTGAGCACAATTAAGTAAATAACCGACAGAGAAACTATAATAGTTTTTTTTTAGGATTGCTTTTTTCAGTTTTAAAAAAATCAAATTGTGCACTATAACTACACATTTCTTTTAAAACTTCTTTCATAAATATAATTTTTTAAAACAAAAAAGAGGAAAATAATTATGCACCATAATTATGTTGCGGTTACAAAATTCAGGTATTTTTTAAAAAGAAAACTACCTAAAAATGAGAAAAACTTATTTAAACTACCCCACACATCGTTTCCATTCCCTCATTTCCCATTGCAAGATCTCACACCCATCACTTTCTCATGGGAATGGAAGATCTGCAACTCTTTATAGATTACAAATCGTAGTAATAGACTATTCCAAAACTAATTTTCATGAGGAAAAGTATATTATGAAAGCAACATTTTCCAACGTGAAGGTGGTTTATGTATACCTTTCTTTTGCTGTTAACTTTTTCTGTATTAATGAATTGTCTTTATGTCTTTATTTGTCTACTTTTCAATGTTATATAATGTATTAATTCCTAATATGTATTGGAGTATTAGTATTTGAAGGGAGATCAAATACATGCAATCATTACAAGGTTTGTAAATTCATGTATTATGCTAACAAATTTTATCTCAATAGTTAAGTATTTTCATGTTAATAGTCTTTTAATTATTTTGTATGTTAAATAAATATGATATTTTGATGAAATGAATAACCAGTTCCCTCAGCGTTTAGAAACACAAGATTTCATACATCTTCATCACCAAAAGGCAAAACTCCATGTTTAAACTTGATTTCATACATCTTCATCACCAAAAGGCAAAACTCCATGTTTAAACTTGATTTCATAGATTACTTAGCAGATCAGAAAAAGAAAATTGTCGTCATGAAAAAAAACACTCCAGTTGAGAAAAAGACAAAGGCTGAAAAGAAATTTTCTTGGTACAGTCTTAATTGATTGCTTTATTTTGGAGCATATTTTATCTTTTTGCATTTGATATCTAAACTCATCTATGCAAGTTTCTTAACAAATTCCAATTCACTATAAAGAAGTTATTGTGTGTTAACTTTAGATAGGAGGATATCCAAATTAATATATCTATCTATATATTACATTTTGAATATTGAATTGAAAATTAAACTTACAATTAGACTTTGTAGTTCATATAAATTAATGTCACTATAATCAAATTCATGTTTAGACATTATTGTCTATTGATACGTTTGAGTTTAATTTCTTCTTAGATTATATATATATATATATATATATATATATATATATTATTTTTTTAGGATGATTGGTGTTTTTTTGTTTATATTTATTTGATAGGACTTTTCTTAGGTATATTTTATTTTGATCTAACGATTAAATTTTTTTTATATTTTTATTATTTTAATAAGAGGATAATATTGATTGGGTGAGAGCATTTATGATGTTGAATAATTTTAAAAAAAAAATTAAATAATGCAAAAAAAATATTATCGTCAAATTTAGACAATGAACTAAGCTTGCATATTGATTTATTTACATATATTCTATTATAACATATCAAGATGCTAAATGTTCACATTCTTACAAACAAATTTTACAATATCATCTTATAATAAGTTGATTTTGATAAGCCCCTTTATAGTAAGCCACAACTCCTTATTTATAGCAAAATAAATGTTGATTGTTTATATTAATTTTTTTGATTTAAAATTTTAATAATGATTGTGGTATGCAGGTGATTTTAGAGCCTTTCAAGAGCAATACAATTGATTTCGTAAGTGTTGGTGGGTATTAAAGCAAGGAAACCATCATCTTAAATCTCCTTCTCAAGTCAGGATGTGGTGCATTCCTAACGAGTTTGATAGTGAAGGAGCAACAATATTCAAAAATCACACACAGAGATATATTGTTACTTTTTCTGATACATTTCAATTTCTTTGTATCATTTATCTTTTTTTTGTTTGCAGTATGAAGCCTTACGACTACTTATTAAGGTCGAGTATATTGATGAAAAATTGAAGTTTGATCAGTATTTGGACTACTATTTCTTTTACAAGTTTGTATTTGATTGGTATAATATGAGTGAATGGTTTATTGCTTTTTTCAAAAGATATAAATAGTTATCATGACCTATTTATCAGGCTATACGCCACATAAAATTGTTGACTATCATATATTTTCTGTGTTCTATAATATCATTGTAGCTTCCAGAAAAATAATTATTTTCTTCTTTTAAAATTATATAATTATACTATTATTTATTTATTTTCTTAGTTGTGAATGAAAACGAAGAGAAAGAATTAACACCATTTTCTTATACTTTATATTTTGTAAGGTGGGCTAATTAAAATTTAACTATGCCTAATTTTAATTGATAATGAATCAATGTGAAGCATACATTGTGATACCCTCTTTAATGGCAAACATATTCATTTAATAAAGATACTATTTAAAATATATATATATATATTTGACCATTATTAAAAAATACTAACTAATCAAACTCATCAAAATAATCATTTCAATAATTTTGTTTCTAAAATTTAAATTCTAATAATTTCATGGAAAATATTAAAATAATTTTAAAAAGAAAGTAAAATGAATATTGAATATTTTATATTTTATATTTCATAAAACCTAACAACGAAATTTAATTAGTAGTCAATGTAATAAAATTGAATTTAAGTTAAAGTATTAAAATATAAAATAATAATTAGATTAATTAAATTAAATTAAATTAAATTAAAATATTAAGTACATATTTAGGTTAAAACATAAAGTATATATTTATATTAATTTTAAAAAAAGAAAAGAAGTAAAAGAAGAAGAGCAAGAAAAAAAAAGGAAAAAAATAACTTAACAAAAATATGCACGTCCCTTTGCTCCCAATACCCCCACTAACTTACGAATACACGTGCATATTTTTTAATATTTATAGAATAAAATTAAGTTTTAAATAATCAAGAAATCAGTAAATAGAAAACTTTTTACAATTCAAAATTCAACAATAATTTCAATTTTAAAAGGTAGCTACACATGTTTTTGAAAGTTTCAGATCCTATATTTTTGAAATTGTATTTCCACAAAATATGTCTAAGAGATAAAATTGTGTTTTTAAATTTATTCGTTAATTGGTTTTTCAATTTTATAAAAATGAAAGAACCTCAAATCAAAAATTACTATCAAATAATCAATATAAAAATTTACAGTGACAGGACAAATTACCAAAAGATTTGTATTTAAAAAATTAAAAGTGTTTAAATAAAAATTGTTGATAAAAACCTTTTTTTATGTCAAAAAACTATTTGTATTCACAATCTTTTTTTTATTTCTTTTAAATAATCTTAATTTTCTTAAAAGAGTGATTATTTAATTAGTTTTCTAATCTACAAACACGTGTTTGATAACGTGTGCTTCAATTGCTATTGGAATTTGATGATCTTATCATGATCTTTTGAGTTTCAATTCACCAATTATTCTAAGATTATGACAGTTAAACAAAAAGAGAAAATTCATACGATAAATTATTTTTAAAAATTGTAACAGTGTAAGAAAAATAAGATTTGGAGTCTTTGAAATGTTTATTTTTTAAATCTGAAACAAAAAATAACATAACAAAACTAATCTAAATAAATGGACATTTTTCCAACAATAAAGAAACTGATTTTTGTTCATTCAAAATATTAATAACATGCAATTTTTTTAAAATTAGTTTACAAAAATATTCAAATTAATTTATTTGAAAGAAACACGAGGAATCATTATTGTTGTTTCTGTTGATCATAGATTGATGAAATTATTATTTGAAAATAAATTTATAAAAATATCATTCAATTGTAAGAATTGTATAGTACTAAAATATCACATACTTATATGATTATTTTTAAATATCATATAATTGATATATGTTTTTTAGAAAAATTAAAAGATAAATATTAAAATTTTGAACAACATGTCTACAATTTGACATTCGAGTGATTAAAACGTCTTAGTTGCTTGACACTATCATAATAGTAGGACTTTTTAAAAATTGCATTTTATTTTAATATAACGATTAAATTTTTTTATATCCTTATTATGCTACCAAGAATATAATAAGAATTGTGTGAATTATTTATGATTTTGAATAATTTAAAAAATAAATTAAATAATACTAAAAATTATGATCATCAAATTCAGACAATGAACTAAACTTATATATTGTTTTATTTTTATAAGTATTCTATTTTAACATGTTAAGGTGCTAAATGCTAACAATCTCTAATGCAAACTTTACAATATTATTTTATAGTAGATCGAATTTTGAAATTTTCATTAAATCAGTATTTACAATTATATTTTAAACTAACCGCGCAACGCGGGGGCACGAATACTAATTTTTAATAAACATTATTTAAGCCTTTTATTTTGAATATAAAAAATATGTGACTAGTTTGCCTTTAGTGATATATGCTCTCTTTAAAACTAAATTTTGTGAACAACTTTTATTTATTTAAAAACCATTACCAATAATGTTTCATCAATTCCAATCAAATAAGTAAGGGTGAATTAGTCAAATATTAGTTTTTTACATTAAATAAAAAATAAGTATAAAGGAGTGGTAACAAAAAATAAAATAAAGAGATAGATACAATACTGTAAATCAAGAAAGGTTAATGTTATCAAATCAAACATAAAGGGAGACGTTTGAAATTATCCCTATTGATGATCGTATATTAAATGAATCCATCAAGTTAATATTAATAGAACACACACATGAAAAGCACAAATTTACATATTATCATATTTTATGCACCAATTAATTATATAACAAACTTTACCTATTAATTATCCCTTTCATTAAGTTTACATGGAACAAACATATAAGCACACCTTACATCTACCTTGTGAAGACAATAAATAAATAAAACAGAAAATATTCATATACTTTAACACAAACACATCATTTTGATATAGAATTTTAAATCCAAAGAGAATAAAATCTCTTTTATAAAAATTATCTTTTTTAGTTTTACTCTCAACAATCAACCATCATAACAATTCACATAATCTTCCTATATATACGAAAGAAACCAAGAAGTTATATAATCAGTCCTAAATTCATATTCAAGCTCAAATTCTCTATCCAAGTAAGTAGAATATCCACTTATCAGATAAAACAACTCTTCAATTTTTCCTCCTAACATAACATCTTTCATTTGACAATCAATTTCACTGAAATGGTGCCTCACATTCGCCAGCTCCGTAAAAATCTCGTGGATTCGATCCCTGTTATTATTACCAGGTGCTGCCATTTTTGCAATTAATTTATCACTGGACAAAAAAATGAGAATAAGAATTAGATGTCACAATAAAACTTCTCTATAACAGTTATCTCTATGACAATAAATAACAATAGATGATGCAATTATAGAGAGATTTGACTATGTGTATATACACGATAGATGAGTGAATTTTCACAGTTTACTAAGTTTTAATTAAACTAACCTCGGATAGGTGATGCTCAAAATGTGATGAAATAAAATACTAAGGCCTTTGGTATTTATAGAGGATTTGTGGTCCAAGTTTCATATAAATTTGAATTTTCATAATAAATTTGAATTTTCAAGATACAGAAGAAATAGAAGGAACATAATTATATCAATTTTTGTTAGTTTAATATATCTATGGCCCCTCAAACTTATTACCGAAATTCATTTAGACACTCAAGTTATAATTTGTTTCAATTGAGCGATCGAACACATAAAACATCTCTATTAGATACTTTAGATTAAATTTTGATTTTTTTTCATGTGTTGTCAAATATCTATTACGCTGATAAATTAACAACTTAAAACACATTATCTTATATAATTATGCGAACAAGCTACTCTCCATAAATCGAAGAACCTTACGTGTGTTCCAATTGAATTTTTAATAACAATTATTTAAGCCTTTTATTTGAATATAAAAAAAATGTGTGACTAATTTGTCGTTAGTGATATATACTCTCTTTAAAATTTAATTTTGTGAAGACAATAAATAAATAAAACGGAAAAATACATATACTTTAACACAAACACATCATTTTGATATATAATTTCAAATTTAAAGAGAATAAAATCTCTCTAATAAAAATAATCTTTTTCGGTTTTTCTCCCAACAATCAACCATCATAACAATTCACATAATCTTCCTATATATAGGAAAGAAACCACAAATTAATCAATGTTATCTACAATAAAAGAAGTTATATAATCAGTCCTAAGTTCATATTCAAGCTCAAATTCTCTATCCAAGTAAGTAGAATATCTACTTACCAAATAAAATAACTCTTCAATTGTGCCTCCTAACATAACATCTTGCATTTGACAATCAATTTCACCAAATGGTGCCTCACATTCGCCAGCTCCGTGCAAATCTCGTGGATTCGATCCCTGTTATTATTACCAAGGGCTGCCATTTATGCAGTTATTTAATCACTGGATAAATAAAATGAGAATGAAAACTCGTTGTCACAATAAGACTTCTCTATAACAGTTATCTCTACGAAAATAAATAATAATAGATGATGCAATTGTAGAGAGATTTGACTACATATATACACGATATATGAGTGAATCTTCACTGTTAATTAACAACAAACTAAACTAACACCGGATAGGTAATGCTCAAAATGTGATGAAATAAAATGTTAAGGACTTCGGTATTTAAAGAGGATTTGTGGTCCTAGTTTCAAATAAATTTGAATTTTCAAGATACAAAAGAAATATAAGGAACATAATTATTTATCAATTTTTGTTGGTTTAATATATCTATGGCCCCTCAAACTTATCAACGAAATTCATTTAGACACTCAAATTATAATTTGTTTCAATTGAGCTATCGAACACATAAAACATCTCTATTAGATACTTTAGATTAAATTTTGATTTTTTTTCATGTGTTGTCAAATATCTATTACGTCAATAAATTAACCACTTAAAATAAATGATCTTATTTAATTATATGAACTAGCTAGTCTCCATAAACCGTAGAACCTCCCGTGTGTTTCAATTGAATTTTTAATAACAATTATTTAAGCCTTTTATTTGAATATAAAAAAAATGTGTGACTAATTTTTCTTTAGTGATATATACTCTCTTTAAAATTTAATTTTGTGAACAACTTTTATTTATTCAAAAACCATTACCAGTAATGTCTCATCAATTCCAATCAAATCAGTAAGGGTGAATTAGTGAAATATTAATTTTTTAAATTAAATATAAAATAAGTTTAAATGAGTGGTCAAAAAAAAAAAAAATAAAGAGATAGATACAATATTTTAAATCATAAGAAAGGTTAATGTTATCAAATCAAACATAAAGGGAGACGTTTGAAATTATCCCTATTTATGATCGTATATTAAGTGAATCCATCAAGTTAATATTAATAGAGCACACACATGAAAAGCACAAATTTAGATATTATCACATTTTATGCACCAATTAATTATATAACAAACTTTATCTATTAATTATCCCTTTCATTAAGTTTGCATGAAACAAACATATAAGCACACCTTACATCTACCTTGTGAAGACAATAAATAAATAAAACGGAAAAATAAATATACTTTAACACAAACACATCATTTTGATATATAATTTCAAATTTAAAGAGAATAAAATCTCTCTAATAAAAATAATCTTTTTCAGTTTTTCTCCCAACAATCAACCATCATAACAATTCACATAATCTTCCTATATATAGGAAAGAAACCACAAATTAATAAATGTTATCTACGATAAAAGAAGTTATATAATCAGTCCTAAGTTCATATTCCAGCTCAAATTATCTATCCAAGTAAGTAGAATATCTACTTATCAAATCAAACAACTCTTCAATTGTGCCTCCTAACATAACATCTTGCATTTGACAATCAATTTCACCAAATGGTGCCTCACATTCGCCAGCTCCGTGCAAATCTCGTGGATTCGATCCCTGTTATTATTACCAAGGGCTGCCATTATTGCAGTTATTTAATTACTGGATAAATAAAATGAGAATGAAAATTCGTTGTCACAATAAGACTTCTCTATAACACTTATCTCTACGAAAATAAATAATAATAGATGATGCAATTGTAGAGAGATTTGACTACATATATACACGATATATGAGTGAATTTTCACTGTTAATTAACAGCAAACTAAACTAACACCGGATAGGTAATGCTCAAAATGTGATGAAATAAAATGTTAATGACTTCGGTATTTAAAGAGGATTTGTGGTCCTAGTTTCATATAAATTTGAATTTTCAAGATACAAAAGAAATATAAGGAACATAATTATTTATCAATTTTTGTTGGTTTAATATATCTATGGCCCCTCAAACTTATCAACGAAATTCATTTAGACAATCAAATTATAAATTGTTTCAATTGAGCTATCGAGGACATAAAACATCTCTATTAGATACTTTAGATTAAATTTTGATTTTTTTTTATGTGTTGTCAAATATCTATTACGTCGATAAATTAACCACTTAAAACACATGATCTTATTTAATTTTACGAACTAGCTAGTCCCCATAAACCGTAGTACCTCACTTGTGTTCCAATTGAATTTTTAATAACAATTATTTAAGCCTTTTATTTTGAATATAAAAAAATATGTGACTAATTTGTCTTTAGTTATATATACTCTCTTTAAAATTTAATTTTGTGAACAACTTTTATTTATTCAAAAACCATTACCAGTAACGTCTCATCAATTCCAATCAAATCAGTAAGGGTGAATTAGTCAAATATTAGTTTTTTACACTAAATATAAAATAAGTTTAAATGACTGGTCAATAAAAAAATATATATATAGATACAATATTTTAAATCATAAGAAAGGTTAATTTTATCAAATCCAACATAAAGGGAGACGTTTGAATTATCCCTATTTATGATCGTATATTAAGTGAATCCATCATGTTAATATTAATAGAACACACACATGAAAAGCACAAATTTAGATATTATCACATTTTATGCACCAATTAATTATATAGCAAACTTTATCTATTAATTATCCCTTTCATTAAGTTTGCATGGAACAAACATATAAGCACACCTTACATCTACCTTTTGAAGACAACAAATAAATAAAATGGAAAAATACATATACTTTAACACAAACACATCATTTTAATATAGAATTTCATATCCAAAGAGAATAAAATCTCTCTAATAAAAATAATTTTTTTAATTTTTTTCTCCCAACAATCAACCATCATAACAATTCACATAATCTTTCTATATATAGGAAAGAAACCACAAATTAATCAATGGTATCTACGATAAAAAAAAGTATATAATCAGTCCTAAGTTCATATTAAAACTCAAATTCTCTATCCAAGTAAGTAGAATATCTACTTATCAAATAAAACAACTCTTAAATTGTGCCTCCTAACATAACATCTTGCATTTGACAATCAATTTCACCAAATGGTGCCTCACATTCGCCAGCTCCGTGCAAATCTCGTGGATTCGATCCCTGTTATTATTACCAAGGACCGCCATTTATGCAGTTATTTAATTACTGGATAAATAAAATGAGAATGAAAATTAGTTGTCACAATAAGACTTCTCTATAACAGTTATCTCTATGCCAATAAATTATAATAGATGATGCATTTAAAGAGAGATTTGACTATGTATATATACACGATAGATGAGTAAATTTTCACTGTGAATTAAGAACTAACTAAACTAACATCGGATAGGTAATGCTCAAAATGTGATAAAACAAAATGTTAAGGCCTTTGGTATTTATGGAGGATTTGTGGTTCTAGTTTCATATAAATTTGAATTTTCAAGATACAGAAGAAATATATATTTATCAATTTTTGTTAGTTTAATATATCTATGGCCTCTCAAACTTATCAACGAAATTCATTTAGACACTCAAATTATAATTTGTTTCAATTGAGCTATCGAATACATAAAACATCTCTATTAGATACTTTAGATTAATATTAATTTTTTTTCATGTGTTGTCAAATATCTATTACATCAATAAATTAACCACTTAAAATAAATGATCTTATTTAATTATATGAACTAGCTAGTCTCCATAAACCGTAGAACCTCCCGTGTGTTTCAATTGAATTTTAAATAACAATTATTTAAGCCTTTTATTTTGAATATAAAAAATATGTGACTAATTTGTCTTTAGTTATATATACTCTCTTTAAAATTTAATTTTGTGAACAACTTTTATTTATTCAAAAACCATTACCAGTAATGTCTCATCAATTCCAATCAAATCAGTAAGGGTGAATTAGTGAAATATTAATTTTTTACATTAAATATAAAATAAGTTTAAATGAGTGGTCAACAAAAAATAAAATAAAGAGATAGATACAATATTTTAAATCATAAGAAAGGTTAATGTTATCAAATCAAACATAAAGGGAGACGTTGAAATTATCCCTATTTATGATCGTATATTAAGTGAATCCATCAAGTTAATATTAATAGAGCACACACATGAAAAGCACAAATTTAGATATTATCACATTTTATGCACCAATTAATTATATAACAAACTTTACCTATTAATTATCCCTTTCATTAAGTTTGCATGAAACAAACATATAAGCACACTTTACATCTACCTTGTGAAGACAATAAATAAATAAAACGGAAAAATACATATAGTTTAACACAAACACATCATTTTGATATATAATTTCAAATTTAAAGAGAATAAAATCTCTCTAATAAAAATAATCTTTTTCAGTTTTTCTCCCAACAATCAACCATCATAACAATTCACATAATCTTCCTATATATAGGAAAGAAACCACAAATTAATAAATGTTATCTACGATAAAAGAAGTTATATAAACAGTCCTAAGTTCATATTCAAGCTCAAATTCTCTATCCAAGTAAGTAGAATATCTACTTATCAAATAAAACAACTCTTCAATTGTGCCTCCTAACATAACATCTTGCATTTGACAATCAATTTCACCAAATGGTGCCTCACATTCGCTAGTTCCGTGCAAATCTCGTGGATTCGATCCCTTATATTATTAACAAAGGCCGCCATTTATGCAGTTATTTAATCACTGGATAAATAAAATAAGAATGAAAATTAGTTGTCACAATAAGACTTCTCTATAACAGTTATCTCTACGAAAATAAATAATAATAGATGATGCAATTGTGGAGAGATTTGACCACATATATACACGATATGTGAGTGAATTTTCACTGTTAATTAACAACAAACTAAACTAACACCGGATAGATAATGCTCAAAATGTGATGAAATAAAATGTTAAGGACTTCGGTATTTAAAGAGAATTTGTGGTCCTAGTTTCATATAAATTTGAATTTTCAAGATACAAAAGAAATATAAGGAACATAATTATTTATCATTTTTTGTTGGTTTAATATATCTCTGGCCCCTCAAACTTATCAACAAAATTCATTTAGACACTCAAATTATAATTTGTTTCAGTTGAGCTATCGAACACATAAAACATCTCTATTAGATACTTTAGATTAAATTTTGATTTTTTTTTATGTGTTGTCAAATATCTATTACGTCGATAAATTAACCACTTAAAAAACATGGTCTTATTTAATTATATGATCTAGCTAGTCTCCATAAACAGTAGAACCTCACTTGTGTTCCAATTGAATTTTTAATAACAATTATTTAAGCCTTTTATTTTGAATATAAAAAAATATGTGACTAATTTTTCTTTTGTTATATATAGTCTCTTCAAAATTTAATTTTGTGAACAACTTTTATTTATTCAAAAACTATTACCAGTAACGTCTCATCAATTCCAATCAAATCAGTAAGGGTGAATTAGTCAAATATTAGTTTTTTACACTAAATATAAAATAAGTTTAAATGACTGGTCAATAAAATATATATATATATAGATACAATATTTTAAATCATAAGAAAGGTTAATTTTATCAAATCCAACATAAAGGGAGACGTTTGAACTATCCCTATTTATGATCGTATATTAAGTGAATCCATCATGTTAATATTAATAGAACACACACATGAAAAGCACAAATTTAGATATTACCACATTTTATGCACCAATTAATTATATAGCAAACTTTATCTATTAATTATCCCTTTCATTAAGTTTGCATGGAACAAACATATAAGCACACCTTACGATACCTTTTGAAGACAATAAATAAATAAAACGGAAAATTACATATACTTTAACACAAACACATCATTTTGATATACATTTTAAAATTTAAAGAGAATAAAATCTCTATAATAAAAATAATCTTTTTCAGTTTTTCTCCCAACAATCAACCATCATAACAATTCACATAATCTTTCTATATATAGGAAAGAAACCACAAATTAATCAATGGTATCTACGATAAAAAAAAGTTATATAATCAGTCCTAAGTTCATATTAAATCTCAAATTATCTATCCAAGTAAGTAGAATATCTACTTATCAGATAAAACAACCCTTCAATTGTGCCTCCTAACATAACATCTTGCATTCGACTTCACCAAATGGTGCCTAACATTCGCAAGCTCCGTGCTAATCTCGTGGATTCGATCCCTGTAATCATTATCAAGGGCCGCCATTTATGCAGTTACTTAATCATTGGACAAAAAAATGAGAATGAAAATTAGTTGTCACAATAAGACTTCTCTATAACAGTTATCTCTATGCCAATAAATAATAATAGATGATGCAATTATAGAGAGATTTGACTATGTATATATACACGATAGATGAGTAAATTTTCACTGTTAATTAAGAAATAACTAAACTAACATCGGATAGGTAATGCTCAAAATGTGATAAAATAAAATGTTAAGGCCTTTGGCATTTATGAAGGATTTGTGGTTCTAGTTTCATATAAATTTGAATTTTCAAGATACAGAAGAAATATATATTTATCAATTTTTGTTAGTTTAATATATCTATGGCCCCTCAAACTTATCAACGAAATTCATTTAGACACTCAAATTATAATTTGTTTCAATTGAGCTATCGAATATGTAACGACTCGTTAGGTCGTTTTGAGCAGTAGACTATTTTGACTCTTCCCGTAAAATTTTAAATGGAAATTTTGAAATATTGGTAACTACAATTATTTAGTTAACGGATATTTACCAAATAATTAATATAATTAGTAGTTAATGGGCCAACTCCATAATTTATGTGATACCCTTTTATCACTTGGCCCATGTATTGAAATAAGTCAGAGGGGTTAATAATTCTTTTTGTCATACAATAACTCATTACCGCCTCCACCACTTTCTGCACACGACCAAAGAAGAGACCGGCCACTAAAATCTACAGAAAACAATAACGCTTCTGCCAGGTAAAAGAAAAGAAAATTCCCTAAGCCTAAATATTATGTTGTATGTTTGTCGTAGATAGTTACAAGTTATATTGGGGTATGAGTTAGAATTAGTGGTGGCTAATGATTGGTAGGTAGGTTTTGGATTGAAAAAAAAAAAAAAAAAATCAATTTTTGGAAGGTGTTGAGTGTTGACAATGCAACACGTGATAGGTTCTGAGTTTTCAAAAGCTTAAGACTTTATTGACTACTGCTCCGATTTTGACTCTACCTGTGGAGGGAGAGAATTTCATTGTATATTGTGATGCTTCTCGACTTAGTCTTGGTTGTGTATTGATGCAGAAGGGAAAAGTAATAGCTTATGCTTCGAGGCAGTTGAAGATTCACGAGAAGAACTACCCTACTCATGACTTGGAGTTGGCGGTTGTAGTGTTTGCATTGAAGATTTGGAGGCATTACCTCTATGGTGTACATTGTGAGGTGTTCACAGATCACTGTAGTCTACAATATATATTCAATCAGAGGGATCTCAATTTGAGGCAGCGGAGATGGTTGGAATTGCTCAAGGACTACGACATGACTATTCTTTATCATCCGGGCAAGGCAAATGTGGTAGCAGATGCCTTGAGTCGAAAGACGGTAAGTATGGGTAGTCTTGCCTTGTTACAGGTTGGAGAGCGTCCTTTAGCTAGGCACATCCAGTCCTTGGCCAATAGCTTTGTGAGGCTTGATATTTCAGAATCTGGTAGAGTGTTGGCTTACGTGGAGGCTAGATCGTCCTTGTTGGAGTAGATTCGGACTCAACAGTTTGATGATGATGATTTATGTAAGATTCGAGACAAGGTGTCAAAAGGAGAAGCCAAGGATGCAATTCTTGATAGTGAGGGAGTTTTGAGGATAAAAGGTCGTATTTGCATTCCTCGAACAGGGGATTTGACTAGACTGATCATGGAGGAGGCCCATAGTTCAAGGTACTCTATTCATCCAGGGGCTACTAAGATGTATCGTGACTTGAAGCAGCATTATTGGTGGTGTCGTATGAAGAGGGACATAGTGGACTTTGTATCTCAGTGTTTGAATTGTCAGCAAGTGAAGTATGAACACCAAAAGCCTGGAGGTGTGACTCAGAGGATGCCCATACCTGAGTGGAAGTGGGAGCGTATTGCTATGGGCTTTGTGGTAGGATTGCCTCGTACCTTGGGTAAGTTTGATGCTATATGGGTCATCGTGGATCGATTGACTAAGTCTGCACACTTCATACCAGTTCAGACTACCTATAATTCAGAGAAGTTAGCCAAGATCTACATTCGAGAGATAGTTCGCTTACATGGGGTGCCCATTTCTATTATTTCAGATCGTGGCACACATTTTACATCTCATTTCTGGCGGTCTATGCAGAAAGAGTTGGGCACTCGAGTGGATCTTAGTACAACCTTTCACCCTCAGACTGATGGTCAGTCTGAACGGACTATTCAAGTTCTTGAGGACATGTTGCGAGCGTGTGTGATCGACTTTGGTGGTCACTGGGATCAGTTTTTACCTTTAGCGGAGTTTGCTTACAATAATAGTTACCATTCGAGCATTGAGATGGCACCATTTGAGGCTTTGTATGATAGGAGATGTAGATCTCCAATTGGTTGGTTTGATGCATTTGAGGTTAGACCGTGGGGTACTGATTTGTTGAGGGAGTCCTTGGGCAAGGTCAAGTTGATCCAAGATAGACTTCTCATGGCTCAGAGTAGGCAAAAGAGTTATGCAGATCGAAAGGTTCGTGATTTGGAATTCATGGTTGGAGAGCGGGTGCTATTGAAGGTTTCACCCATGAAGGGTGTGATGAGATTCGAAAAAAAGGGCAAGTTGAGCCCAAGGTATATTGGTCCTTTCAAGATCATTGAGCGTATTGGTGAGGTAGCATATGAGTTGGCTTTGCCACCTGGTTTATCGGGTGTTCACCCTGTATTTCATATTTCGATGCTGAAGAAATACCATCAGGGTGGTGCTCATGTGATTCAATGGGATTCGGTGTTACTTGATCAGAATTTGACTTTTGAGGAGGAGCCGGTAACCATTTTGGATAGGCAAATTTGAAAGTTGAGGTCAAAAGAGATTACTTCAAAAAAGGTTCAATGGAAGCATCGTCCGGTGGAGGAGGCTACATGGGAGACCGAGGCAGACATGAGGATTAGATATCCTCAACTTTTTGAGCGTACATGTACTTCCTATTTTTTTCTACCGTTCGAGGACGAACGTTTGTTTAAATGGTAGATGATGTAACGACTCGTTAGGTCGTTTTGAGCAGTAGACTATTTTGACTCTTCCCGTAAAATTTTAAATGGAAATTTTGAAATATTGGTAACTACAATTATTTAGTTAACGGATATTTACTAAATAATTAATATAATTAGTAGTTAATGGGCCAACTCCATAATTTATGTGATACCCTTTTATCACTTGGCCCATGTATTGAAATAAGTCAGAGGGGTTAATAATTCTTTTTGTCATACAATAACTCATTACCGCCTCCACCACTTTCTGCACACGACCAAAGAAGAGACCGGCCACTAAAATCTACAGAAAACAATAACGCTTCTGCCAGGTAAAAGAAAAGAAAATTCCCTAAGCCTAAATATTATGTCGTATGTTTGTCGTAGATAGTTACAAGTTATATTGGGGTATGAGTTAGAATTAGTGGTGGCTAATGATTGGTAGGTAGGTTTTGGATTGAAAAAAAAAAAAAATCAATTTTTGGAAGGTGTTGAGTGTTTGACAATGCAACACGTGATAGGTTCTGATAGGGGAATGAAATAATTGTTAGTTAGGAAACAAAAAATTAATCATTGGCTAGGTAAGACTATTGCATAATTGGTTACTGTGTATTTCCGTTGTTAAGGTTACCGATTGTGAAACTATTGGTTTTAATTTTGGAGTCTTCTAATGGTTATTACTTCATAATTGAAGTTTTAATATATTGAGATAAGTAATTAAATATGAGGTGCATGATATTATATGAACACCATTAGATTTATGATATTTTGATAAATTAAGACTTAATCCTAGATTTAAAATTTAGGAATATGAAACTTGGAATATTTAGTTGGCACCAAGATTTATAAATTTAATTATAGATTTCGGTGAGTTTTTGGGTCTAGGCTAGACCTACAGTAATATGAGCGTCTACGTACTCGCTTACTTATGGATATTACATATTTGATAGATTCGGAACATTCTGAAGCTTTACAAAAGAGAAAGGCAAAATCTTGAGGATTTGTGACACGTCTTCGGCATTCAAGGTATGTTAAGACTTACAGACTTCGTTGAAGGAAATTTTCCTAATTAAAGATTTAAAAAATGGAATAGACAATGGGTAAGGGCGAAAGATGGGGGTCTCGTACCAATGGGGTGACGGGCATTGGTATGAGTACCAGTGTTATTAAAGGGAAAGTTTATTACTATAATATGATAGATTGAAAATTGGGAATGCCAAAGCAGATGGACATTAGCTGATGTATTTAGTGACTTGATTTCTTTTGTGTGGTGGTGCTTCCTTATTGAACCTGTGTGATTGTAATAATTGAGATGATTGTATGTCATGTCGACATTTGATTTATTGAGACGCTGCATTATTCCCTTTTATTGAAATAATATTGTAAACATGCGTTGACATGAGATTGAGTATAAGTTGGGCACGTGGAGATCGTCCATGCTGGGGATTGTGAAATGTTATGATTATAAGTTGGGCACATGGAGATCGTCCATGCTGGGGATTGTTTATTTTATGATAGTGCGTTGAGATCGTCCGCACAGACACGTGAGATCGTTCGTGTCGGTATATGGACCTCGCGAGTCCCCCATGGGTCATGAACTCTCGATGTATTTCCGAGGAGTATCATGTATATACGGTTGAGAGAGTACTTGGCATCTGAGACATATCATTCATGGTGTTGCATTGCATTGCATCTCATTACATCCTCATTTTTGCTGATCATGTGTCTTATTGGTGATTGGACATTGCGTGATATTTAACTATCCCTATTTGATGAAACTTGACTGATGTGTATAGTGTAGACTTGTAAACAAAAAAGATGATTTTCTTATATGAACTCCCGTCACTACTTCTTTGTTGTCGGTCTATGAGATATGCTGGGTACACGTGGTTTCGTACTCATACTACACTTGTTGCATCTTTTTGTCGTGCAGATCCAATTCCGGATACGAGTACATCTCGTGGAGATTTTTGAGTCTGAGCTTGGAGTATCTTGGAGTTGTGGTGAGCTGCTTGGCTGTTCCGTGGCCCACACCTCCCTCTATTTTATTATTTATTCTGTTGCTTTTGTATTCAGACAGGATCTTTCTTAAGTTAGGCTTGTCATTTCAGTTTCAAACTTGCACCGTATTTTAGAAGCTCTTGTACTTATGACACCAATTCTTGGGTGGTATTTTGTTTTCCGCTTTTCGTATTTATGAAGACTATGGTTGGAGATATTCTACTCGTTGTTGACTTTTCACCTTATTTACTTAGTTAAAAAGGTAAAACTAGTGGGTTGGCTTACCTATCGCTTGGGAACATAGGTGCCATCACGACATGTGAATTTGGGTCGTGACAAATTGGTATCAGAGCCCTAGGTTCATCGGTCTCATGAGTACAAGAGCAATGTCTAGTAGAGTCTTGCGGATCGGTATGATGACGTCCATACCTATCTTCGAGAGGCTATAGGACATTTAGGAAAATTCTATTCTTTCATTCCTTATCGTGCACACTTGACTTTGCTAAAATTCTAATCTTGTTGTCTCATTCTCTCTCAGATGGTGAGGACTCGTACATCTGCAAGCGGTGATCAGGAGCCTATTCCTGCACCTGCTTCTAGGATCACTACCCGAGGTAGAGGCAGGGGGCGAGGTCGAGGTCGGGGTAGGGGCCGTATTGCAGCACCTGTGGAAGGCGAAGTACCGATAGCTACCCAGGGCCGCACCTCCTGATGTAGATGTTGTTCATGGGGATCTGCATGATCATGTTGAGGGGAATGGACCAGCTCAGGCTCCACCCGGTTTTATTGCCACCCCAGTGCTTCAAGATACCTTGGTTCGTATGCTAGGAATTCTAGAGGGGATGGCTCACGCGGGAACATTGCCTGTCACCTCTGATGCCTCACAGACTCGTATTGGAGGTCTGACTCCAGATCCGATGGTTACTCCAGGTTCTTAGACTCCAGGGACACAGCCAGCTGCTGCTGTAGCTCCCCGTTTAGATAGTATGGTATTGCCAGGTATTGCATCACATTTGGCTAATAGGCTTTCTATGACCATTGATGAGCAAAAGATGTTTGGAAGGTTCAAAATGATGAATCCTCCGACCTATACTAGCGACTTAACTGAGGATGCCTATGAATTCATAGTTAGTTGTCATGAGAGGCTACATAATCTTGGATTAGTGGAGTCTCATGGAGTTGATTACACAGCGTTCCAGATGACTGGCCCTGCCAAGCAATGGTGGAGGGATTATATTAGTAGTAGGCCAGTTGGATCACCTCCATTATCATGGACTCAGTTTACTCAGGTGTTCCTAGATAAGTTTGTTCCACGCAGTGAGAAGGAGCGCAAGAGGGCCGAGTTTGAGGGTTTGCAGCAAGATGGTATTTCAGTCGCAGAGTATGAGGGTAAATTCCATGCCTTAGCTAGGCATGCTTCGATGATACTTCCCATAGAGGCTGAGAGAGTGAGAAGATTTATTAAGGGGCTGATTATTCCGATTCGTCTAGGAGTTTCTCAGGTTGCTGCTTCTGGTGTTCCATTTCAGAAGGTGGTGGATACTGCCAAGGAGCTAGAGATGATTCGACGTGAGGGATTCGAGCAGCGTGAGGGCAAGAGGGCCCGTCATTCAGGTAATTTTGGTAGTACTATGCCTAAGAGTCGAGGTTACTCAGGGAGAGGTTATCACTCTCAGTCTAGCAGACCCATTCATGCCGCGATACCAGCATCTGAGGTTGATTTTGCTGGGCATAGTTCTTCGAGTTCGGTACATACTTCACAAGGTTCATCTTCCAGACCTGTAAGCCATGGAGGGCATTCTGGTCATTCAGGTTCCTCTCATCAGCATATGTCTCGCAAAGGTTGTTTTGAGTGTGGTGATATTGGACACTTTGTGAGAGATTGTCCTAAGACTAGACGCGGTGGCTTGCATCAGGGTTCTCAGGCTTCGACTTTCAGGGGTACACAACCTCCGACTAGGGAGGGTGTACAGAGTGGCAGAGGTGGTTCTCATTCAGGTAGAGGTGGGTCCTATTCTGGTCAAGGTGGTAGTCGTGGAGGTTCACAGTCTGAGGCTGGTCGTGCTCACTGTTATGCTTTTTCGGGTAGGCCAGAGGCAGAGGCTTCAGATGCTGTTATCACAGGTATTATTCCTGTTTGTCATCGATCAGATACTGTATTATTTGATCCAGGCTCTACTTATTCTTATGTGTCCACATATTTTGCTTCGAATTTCAATATATTATGTGAGTCTCTTGATTTGTCGGTACACGTTTCTACTCCTTTTGGGGATTCCATAGTGGTAGATCGAGTGTATCGAATGTGTATAGTTACTTTGATGGGATATGATACTCATGCGGATTTGAAGGTCTTAGATATGGTAGATTTTAATGCGATTCTTGGGATGGACTGGTTATCTACTTACCACGCGATTTTGAATTGTCATGCCAAGACAGTTACATTAGCTATGCCTGGGATTCCTATAGTAGAATGGAGAGGTTCTCTTAGTCACCCTCCTAAAGGGGTGATATCATTTCTTAAAGCTCGTCACTTGGTAGGGAGAGGATGTTTGGCTTACTTGGCACATATTAGAGATACTAGTGTTGAGACATCTATGCTTGAGTCTATTCCTGTGGTGAGTGAATTTTTGGAGGTATTCCCGACCTACTTACCAGGTCTTCCACCTGATCGTGATATTGATTTTTGTATTGACGTAGAGATAGGCACTCAGCCTATTTCTATTCCTCCTTATCGTATGGCACCGACTGAATTGAAAGAGTTGAAGGAACAGTTGCAGGATTTGTTGAGCAAGGGGTTTATTAGACTGAGTGTATCTCCTTGGGGTGCTCCGGTGTTATTTGTGAAGAAGAAAGATGGATCTATGCGTATGTGTATTGACTATCGGTAGTTGAACAAGGTTACCATCAGAAATAAGTACCCGATACCTCGTATTGATGATTTATTTGATCAGCTTTAGGTTGCTTCAGTTTTCTCCAAAATTGACTGGAGATCCGGTTATCATCAGTTGAAGGTTAGGGCGGAAGATATCCCTAAGACAGCTTTCCGGACACGTTATGGCCATTATGAATTTCTGGTGATGTCTTTTGGATTGATTAATGCCCCAGCAGCTTTTATGGACTTGATGAATAGGGTGTTTAGACCATACTTAGATTCATTTGTTATTGTCTTCATAGATGATATATTGATATACTCTCGTAGTAAGGAGGAACATGAGCAACATTTGAGGATTGTACTTGGAATTCTGAAGGAGAAGAAGCTCTATGCAAAGTTTTCAAAGTGTGAGTTTTGGCTTAGTTCGGTAGCATTCTTGGGACATGTAGTGTCTGAGGAGGGTATCATGGTGGATCCTAAGAAGATTGAGGCAGTTCGAGATTGGGTCAGACCTGCTTCAGTTACTGAGATTCAAAGTTTCTTAGGCCTTGCAGGTTATTATCGACAATTTGTAGAGGGGTTCTCATCCATTGCATCCCCATTAACTAGATTGACCCAGAAGGAAGTGGCTTTTCAGTGGTCAGATGAGTGCGAGATGAGTTTTCAAAAGCTTAAGACTTTATTGACTACTGCTCCGATTTTGACTCTACCTGTGGAGGGAGAGAATTTCATTGTATATTGTGATGCTTCTCGACTTAGTCTTGGTTGTGTATTGATGCAGAAGGGAAAAGTAATAGCTTATGCTTCGAGGCAGTTGAAGATTCACGAGAAGAACTACCCTACTCATGACTTGGAGTTGGCGGTTGTAGTGTTTGCATTGAAGATTTGGAGGCATTACCTCTATGGTGTACATTGTGAGGTGTTCACAGATCACTGTAGTCTACAATATATATTCAATCAGAGGGATCTCAATTTGAGGCAGCGGAGATGGTTGGAATTGCTCAAGGACTACGACATGACTATTCTTTATCATCCGGGCAAGGCAAATGTGGTAGCAGATGCCTTGAGTCAAAAGACGGTAAGTATGGGTAGTCTTGCCTTGTTACAGGTTGGAGAGCGTCCTTTAGCTAGGCACATCCAGTCCTTGGCCAATAGCTTTGTGAGGCTTGATATTTCAGAATCTGGTAGAGTGTTGGCTTACGTGGAGGCTAGATCGTCCTTGTTGGAGTAGATTCGGACTCAACAGTTTGATGATGATGATTTATGTAAGATTCGAGACAAGGTGTCAAAAGGAGAAGCCAAGGATGCAATTCTTGATAGTGAGGGAGTTTTGAGGATAAAAGGTCGTATTTGCATTCCTCGAACAGGGGATTTGACTAGACTGATCATGGAGGAGGCCCATAGTTCAAGGTACTCTATTCATCCAGGGGCTACTAAGATGTATCGTGACTTGAAGCAGCATTATTGGTGGTGTCGTATGAAGAGGGACATAGTGGACTTTGTATCTCAGTGTTTGAATTGTCAGCAAGTGAAGTATGAACACCAAAAGCCTGGAGGTGTGACTCAGAGGATGCCCATACCTGAGTGGAAGTGGGAGCGTATTGCTATGGGCTTTGTGGTAGGATTGCCTCGTACCTTGGGTAAGTTTGATGCTATATGGGTCATCGTGGATCGATTGACTAAGTCTGCACACTTCATACCAGTTCAGACTACCTATAATTCAGAGAAGTTAGCCAAGATCTACATTCGAGAGATAGTTCGCTTACATGGGGTGCCCATTTCTATTATTTCAGATCGTGGCACACATTTTACATCTCATTTCTGGCGGTCTATGCAGAAAGAGTTGGGCACTCGAGTGGATCTTAGTACAGCCTTTCACCCTCAGACTGATGGTCAGTCTGAACGGACTATTCAAGTTCTTGAGGACATGTTGCGAGCGTGTGTGATCGACTTTGGTGGTCACTGGGATCAGTTTTTACCTTTAGCGGAGTTTGCTTACAATAATAGTTACCATTCGAGCATTGAGATGGCACCATTTGAGGCTTTGTATGATAGGAGATGTAGATCTCCAATTGGTTGGTTTGATGCATTTGAGGTTAGACCGTGGGGTACTGATTTGTTGAGGGAGTCCTTGGGCAAGGTCAAGTTGATCCAAGATAGACTTCTCATGGCTCAGAGTAGGCAAAAGAGTTATGCAGATCGAAAGGTTCGTGATTTGGAATTCATGGTTGGAGAGCGGGTGCTATTGAAGGTTTCACCCATGAAGGGTGTGATGAGATTCGAAAAAAAGGGCAAGTTGAGCCCAAGGTATATTGGTCCTTTCAAGATCATTGAGCGTATTGGTGAGGTAGCATATGAGTTGGCTTTGCCACCTGGTTTATCGGGTGTTCACCCTGTATTTCATATTTCGATGCTGAAGAAATACCATCAGGGTGGTGCTCATGTGATTCAATGGGATTCGGTGTTACTTGATCAGAATTTGACTTTTGAGGAGGAGCCGGTAACCATTTTGGATAGGCAAATTTGAAAGTTGAGGTCAAAAGAGATTACTTCAAAAAAGGTTCAATGGAAGCATCGTCCGGTGGAGGAGGCTACATGGGAGACCGAGGCAGACATGAGGATTAGATATCCTCAACTTTTTGAGCGTACAGGTACTTCCTATTTTTTTCTACCGTTCGAGGACGAACGTTTGTTTAAATGGTAGATGATGTAACGACTCGTTAGGTCGTTTTGAGCAGTAGACTATTTTGACTCTTCCCGTAAAATTTTAAATGGAAATTTTGAAATATTGGTAACTACAATTATTTAGTTAACGGATATTTACTAAATAATTAATATAATTAGTAGTTAATGGGCCAACTCCATAATTTATGTGATACCCTTTTATCACTTGGCCCATGTATTGAAATAAGTCAGAGGGGTTAATAATTCTTTTTGTCATACAATAACTCATTACCGCCTCCACCACTTTCTGCACACGACCAAAGAAGAGACCGGCCACTAAAATCTATAGAAAACAATAACGCTTCTGCCAGGTAAAAGAAAAGAAAATTCCCTAAGCCTAAATATTATGTCGTATGTTTGTCGTAGATAGTTACAAGTTATATTGGGGTATGAGTTAGAATTAGTGGTGGCTAATGATTGGTAGGTAGGTTTTGGATTGAAAAAAAAAAAAAAAAATCAATTTTTGGAAGGTGTTGAGTGTTTGACAATGCAACACGTGATAGGTTCTGATAGAGGAATGAAATAATTGTTAGTTAGGAAAAAAAAAATTAATCATTGGCTAGGTAAGACTATTGCATAATTGGTTACTGTGTATTTCCGTTGTTAAGGTTACCGATTGTGAAACTATTGGTTTTAATTTTGGAGTCTTCTAATGGTTATTACTTAATAATTGAAGTTTTAATATATTGAGATAAGTAATTAAATATGAGGTGCATGATATTATATGAACACCATTAGATTTATGATATTTTGATAAATTAAGACTTAATCCTAGATTTAAAATTTAGGAATATGAAACTTGGAATATTTAGTTGGCACCAAGATTTATAAATTTAATTATAGATTTCGGTGAGTTTTTGGGTCTAGGCTAGACCTACAGTAATATGAGCGTCTACGTACTCGCTTACTTATGGATATTACATATTTGATAGATTCGGAACATTCTGAAGCTTTACAAAAGAGAAAGGCAAAATCTTGAGGATTTGTGACACGTCTTCGGCATTCAAGGTATGTTAAGACTTTCAGACTTCGTTGAAGGACATTTTCCTAATTAAAGATTTAAAAAATGGAATAGACAATGGGTAAAGGCGAAAGATGGGGGTCTCGTACCAATGGGGTGACGGGCATTGGTATGAGTACCAGTGTTATTAAAGGGAAAGTTTATTACTATAATATGATAGATTGAAAATTGGGAATGCCAAAGCAGATGGGCATTAGCTGATGTATTTAGTGACTTGATTTCTTTTGTGTGGTGGTGCTTCCTTATTGAACCTGTGTGATTGTAATAATTGAGATGATTGTATGTCATGTCGACATTTGATTTATTGAGACGCTGCATTATTCCCTTTTATTGAAATAATATTGTAAACATGCGTTGATATGAGATAGAGTATAAGTTGGGCACGTGGAGATCGTCCGTGCTGGGGATTGTGAGATATTATGATTATAAGTTGGGCACGTGGAGATCGTCCGTGCTGGGGATTGTGAGATATTATGATTATAAGTTGGGCACGTGGAGATCGTCCGTGCTGGGGATTGTTTATTTTATGATAGTGCGTTGAGATCGTCCGCACAGACACGTGGAGATCGTCCGTGTCGGTATATGGACCTCGCGAGTCCCCCATGGGTCATGAACTCTCGATGTATTTCCGAGGAGTATCATGTATATACGGTTGAGAGAGTACTTGGCATCTGAGACATATCATTCATGGTGTTGCATTGCATTGCATCTCATTACATCCTCATTTTTGCTGATCATGTGTCTTATTGGTGATTGAACATTGCGTGATATTTAACTATCCCTATTTGATGAAACTTGACTGATGTGTATAGTGTAGACTTGTAAACAAAAAAGATGATTTTCTTATATGAACTCCCGTCACTACTTCTTCGTTGTCGGTCTATGAGATATGCTGGGTACATGTGGTTTCGTACTCATACTAAACTTGTTGCACCTTTTTGTGGTGCAGATTCAATTCCGGATACTAGTACATCTCGTGGAGATTTTTGAGTCCGAGCTTGGAGTATCTTGGAGTTGTTGTGAGCTGCTTGGCTGTTCCGTGGCCCACACCTCCCTCTATTTTATTATTTATTCTGTTGCTTTTGTATTCAGACAAGATCTTTCTTAAGTTAGGCTTGTCATTTTCAGTTTCAAACTTGCACCGTATTTTAGAAGCTCTTATACTTATGACACCAATTCTTGGGTTGTATTTTGTTTTCCGCTTTTCGTATTTATGAAGACTATAGTTGGAGATATTCTACTCGTTGTTGACTTTTCACCTTATTTACTTAGTTAAAAAGGTAAAACAAGTGGGTTGGCTTACCTATCGGTTGGGAACATAGGTGCCATCACGACATGTGAATTTGGGTCGTGACAGAATACATAAAACATCTCTATTAGATACTTTAGGTTAAATATTAATTTTTTTTCATGTGTTGTCAAATATCTATTACGTCAATAAATTAACCACTTAAAACACATGATCTTATTTAATTATATGAACTAACTATTCTCCATAAACCGTAGAACCTCCCGTGTGTTCCAATTGAATTTTTAATAACAATTATTTAAGCCTTTTATTTCGAATATAAAAAATATGTGACTAATTTGTCTTTAGTTATATATACTCTCTTTAAAATTTAATTTTGTGAACAACTTTTATTTATTCAAAAACCATTACCAGTAATGTCTCATCAATTCCAATCAAATCAGTAAGGATGGATTAGTCAAATATTAATTTTTTACATTAAATATAAAATAAGTTTAAATGAGTGGTCAACAAAAAATAAAATAAAGAGATAGATACAGTATTTTAAATCATAAGAAAGGTTAATGTTATCAAATCAAACATAAAGGGAGACGTTTGAAACTATCCCTATTTATGATCGTATATTAAGAGAATCCATCAAGTTAATATTAATAGAGCACACACATGAAAAGCACAAATTTAGTTTTTATCACATTTTATGCACCAATTAATTATATAACAAACTTTATCTATTAATTATCCCTTTCATTAAGTTTGCATGAAACAAACATATAAGCACACCTTACATCTACCTTGTGAAGACAATAAATAAATAAAACGGAAAAATACATATACTTTAACACAAACACATCATTTTGATATTTAATTTCAAATTTAAAGAGAATAAAATCTCTCTAATAAAAATAATCTTTTTCAGTTTTTCTCCCAACAATCAATCATCATAACAATTCACATAATCTTCCTATATATAGGAAAGAAACCACAAATTAATCAATGCTATCTACGATAAAAGAAGTTTTATAATCAGTCCTAAGTTCATATTCAAGCTCAAATTCTCTATCCAAGTAAGTAGAATATCTACTTATCAAATAAAACAACTCTTCAATTGTGCCTCCTAACATAACATCTTGCATTTGACAATCAATTTCACCAAATGGTGCCTCACATTCGCCAGCTCCGTGCAAATCTCGTGGATTCTATCCCTGTTATTATTACCATGGGCCGCAATTTATGCAGTTATTTAATCACTGGATAAATAAAATGAGAATGAAAATTAATTGTCACAATAAGACTTCTCTATAACAATTATCTCTACGAAAATAAATAATAATAGATGATGCAATTATAGAGAGATTTGACTACATATATACACGATATATGAGTGAATTTTCACTGTTAATTAACAACAAACTAAACTAACACCGGATAGGTAATGCTCAAAATGTGATGAAATAAAATGTTAAGGACTTCAGTATTTAAAGAGGATTTGTGGTCCTAGTTTCATATAAATTTGAATTTTCAAGATACAAATGAAATATAAGGAACATAATTATTTATCAATTTTTGTTGGTTTAATATATCTATGGCATCTCAAACTTATCAACGAAATTAATTTACACACACAAATTATATTTTGTTTCAATTGAGCTATCGAACACATAAAACATCTCTATTAGATACTTTAGATTACATTTTGATTTTTTTTCATGTGTTGTCAAATATCTATTACGTCGATAAATTAACCACTTAAAACACATGATCTTATTTAATTATATGAACTAACAATTCTCCATAAACCGTAGAACCTCACTTGTGTTCCAATTGAATTTTTAATAACAATTACTTAAGCCTTTTATTTTGAATATAAAAAAATATGTGACTAATTTGTCTTTAGTTATATATACTCTCTTTAAAATTTAATTTTGTGAACAACTTTTATTTATTCAAAAATCATTACCAGTAACGTCTCATCAATTCCAATCAAATCAGTAAGGGTGAATTAGTCAAATATTAGTTTTTTACACTAAATATAAAATAAGTTTAAACGACTGCTCAATAAAAAATATATATATATATAGATACAATAAATTAAATCATCAGAAAGGTTAATTTTATCAAATCCAACATAAAGGGAGACGTTTGAATTATCCCTATTTATGATCGTATATTAAGTGAATCCATCATGTTAATATTAATAGAACACACACATGAAAAGCACAAATTTAGATATTATCACATTTTATGCACCAATTAATTATATAGAAAACTTTATCTATTAATTATCCCTTTCATTAAGTTTGCATGGAACAAACATATAAGCACACGTTACATCTACCTTTTGAAGACAATAAATAAATAAAACGGAAAAATACATATACTTTAACACAAACACATCATTTTGATATAAAATTTAAAATTTAAAGAGAATAAAATCTCTCTAATAAAAATAATCTTTTTCAATTTTTTCTCCCAACAATCAACCATCATAACAATTGACATAATCTTTCTATATATAGGAAAGAAACCACAAATTAATCAATGGTATCTACGATAAAAAAAAAGTTATATAATCAGTCCTAAGTTCATATTAAAGCTCAAATTATCTATCCAAGTAAGTAGAATATCTACTTATCAGATAAAACAACCCTTCAATTGTGCCTCCTAACATAACATCTTGCATTCGACTTCACCAAATGGTGCCTAACATTCGCAAGCTCCGTGCTAATCTCGTGGATTCGATCCCTGTAATCATTATCAAGGGCCGCCATTTATGCAGTTACTTAATCATTGGACAAAAAAATGAGAATGAAAATTAGTTGTCACAATAAGACTTCTCTATAACAGTTATCTCTATGCCAATAAATAATAATAGATGATGCAATTATAGAGAGATTTGACTATGTATATATACACGATAGATGAGTAAATTTTCACTATTAATTAAGAACTAACTAAACTAACATCGGATAGGTAATGCTCAAAATGTGATAAAATAAAATGTTAAGGCCTTTGGAATTTATGGAGGATTTGTGGTTCTAGTTTCATATAAATTTGAATTTTCAAGATACAGAAGAAATATATATTTATCAATTTTTGTTGGTTCAATATATCTATGGCCTCTCAAACTTATGAACGAAATTCATTTAGACACTCAAATTATAATTTGTTTCAATTGAGCAATCGAATACATAAAACATCTATATTAGATACTTTAGAGTAAATATTAATTTTTTTTCCATGTGTTGTCAATTATCTATTTCGTCAATAAATTAACCACTTAAAACACATGGTCTTATTTAATTATATGAACTAGCTAGTCTCCATAAACTGTAGAACTTCCCGTGTGTTCCAATTGAATTTTTAATAACAATAATTTAAGCCTTTTATTTTGAATATAAAAAATATGTGACTAATTTGTCTTTAGTTATATATACTCTCTTTAAAATTTAATTTTGTGAACAACTTTTATTTATTCAAAAACCACTACAAGTAATGTATCATCAATTCCAATCAAATCAGTAAGGGTGAATTAGTCAAATATTTATTTTTTACATTAAATATAAAATAAGTTTAAATGAGTGGTCAACGAAAAATAAAATAAAGAGATAGATACAATATTTTAAATCATAAGAAAGGTTAATGTTATCAAATCAAACATAAAGGGAGACGTTTGAAATTATCCCTATTTATGATCGTATATTAAGAGAATCCATCAAGTTAATATTAATAGAGCACACACATGAAAAGCACAAATTTAGATATTATCACATTTTATGCACCAATTAATTATATAACAAACTTTATCTATTAATTATCCCGTTCATTAAGTTTGCAAGACACAAACATATAAGCACACTTTACATTACCTTGTGAAGACAATAAATAAATAAAACTGAAAAATACATATACTTTAACACAAACACATCATTTTGATATATAATTTCAAATTTAAAGAGAATAAAATCTCTCTAATACATATAATCTTTTTCAGTTTTTCTCCCAACAATCAACCATCATAACAATTCACATAATCTTCCTATATATAGGAAAGAAATCACAAATTAATCAATGTTATCTACGATAAGAGAAGTTATATGATCAGTCCTAAGTTCATATTCAAGCTCAAATTCTCTATCCAAGTAAGTAGAATATCTACTTATCAAATAAAACACCTCTTCAATTGTGCCTCCTAACATAACATCTTGCATTTGACAATCAATTTCACCAAATGGTGCCTCACATTCGCCAGCTCCGTGCAAATCTCATGGATTCAATCCCTGTTATTATTACCAAGGGCCGCCATTTATGCAGTTATTTAATCACTGGATAAGACTTCTCTATAACAGTTATCTCTACGAAAATAAATAATAATAGATGATGCAATTATAGAGAGATTTGACTACATATATACACGATATATGAGTGAATTTTCAATGTTAATTAACAACAAACTAAACTAACACCGGATAGGTAATGCTCAAAATGTGATGAAATAAAATGTTAAGGACTTCGGTATTTAAAGAGGATTTGTGGTCCTAGTTTCATATAAATTTGAATTTTCAAGATACAAAAGAAATATAAGCAACATAATTATTTATCAATTTTTGTTGGTTTAATATATCTATGGCCCCTCAAACTTGTCAACGAAATTCATTTAGACACTCAAATTATAATTTGTTTCAATTGAGCTATCGAACACATAAAAAATCTCTATTAGATACTTTTGATTAAATTTTGATTTTTTTTCATGTGTTGTCAAATATCTATTACGTCGATAAATTAACCACATAAACACATGATCTTATTTAATTATACGAACTAGCTAGTCTCCATAAACCGTAGAACCTCACTTGTGTTCCAATTGAATTTTTAATAACAATTATTTAAGCCTTTTATTTTGAATATAAAAAAATGTGTGACTAATTTGCCTTTAGTTATATATACTCTCTTTAAAATTTAATTTTGTGAACAACTTTTATTTATTCAAAAACCATTACCAGTAACGTCTCATCAATTCCAATCAAATCAGTAAGGGTGAATTAGTCAAATATTAGTTTTTTACACTAAATATAAAATAAGTTTAAATGACTGGTCAATAAAAAAAATATACATATAGATACAATATTTTAAATCATAAGAAAGGTTAATTTTATCAAATCCAACATAAAGGGAGACGTTTGAATTATCCCTATTTATGATCGTATATTAAGTTAATCCATCATGTTAATATTAATAGAACACACACATGAAAAGCACAAATTTAGATATTATCACATTTTATGCACCAATTAATTATATAGCAAACTTTATCTATTAATTATCCCTTTCATAAGTTTGCATGGAACAAACATATAAGCACACCTTAAATCTACCTTTTGAAGACAATAAATAAATAAAATGGAAAAATACATATACTTTAACACAAACACATCATTTTGATATAGAATTTCATATCCAAAGAGAATAAAATCTCTGTAATAAAAATAATCTTTTTAAATTTTTTCTCCCAACAATCAACCATCATAACAATTCACATAATCTTTCTATATATAGGAAAGAAACCACAAATTAATCAATGGTATCTACGATAAAAAAAAGTTATATAATCAGTCCTAAGTTCATATTAAAGCTCAAATTATCTATCCAAGTAAGTAGAATATCTACTTATCAGATAAAACAACCCTTCAATTGTGCCTCCTAACATAACATCTTGCATTCGACTTCACCAAATGGTGCCTAACATTCGCCAGCTCCGTGTAAATCTCGTGGATTCGATCCCTGTTATTATTATCAAGGGCCGCCATTTATATAGTTACTTAATCATTGGACAAAAAAATGAGAATGAAAATTAGTTGTCACAATAAGACTTCTCTATAACAGTTATCTCTATGCCAATAAATAATAATAGATGATGCAATTATAGAGAGATTTGACTATGTATATATACACGATAGATGAGTAAATTTTCACTATTAATTAAGAACTAACTAAACTAACATCGGATAGGTAATGCTCAAAATGTGATAAAATAAAATGTTAAGGCCTTTGGTATTTATGGAGGATTTGTGGTTCTAGTTTCATATAAATTTGAATTTTCAAGATACAGAAGAAATATATATTTATCAATTTTTGTTGGTTTAATATATCTATGGCCCCTCAAACTTATCAATGAAATTCATTTAGACACTCAAATTATAATTTGTTTCAATTGAGCAATCTAACACATAAAACATCTCTATTAGATACTTCAGGTTAAATTTTAATTTTTTTCATGTGTTATCAAATATCTATTATGTCGATAAATTAACCACTTAAAATACATAATCTTATTTAATTATACGAACTAGCTAGTCTCAATAAACTGTAGAACCTCGCGTGTGTTCCAATTGAATTTTTAATAATAATTATTTAAGCCTTTTATTTTGAAGATAAGAAAATACGTGACTAGTTTGCCTTTAGTGATATATACTCTCTTTAAAATTTAAATTTGTGAACAACTTTTATTTACTCAAAAACCATTACCAGTAACGTCTCATAAATTCCAATCAAATCAGTAAGGGTGAATTAGTCAAATATTAGGTTTTTACATTAAGTATAAAATAAGTTTAAAAGAGTGATCAACAAAAATAAAATAAAAAGATAGATACAATACTGTAAATCATAAGAAAGGTTAATGTTGTCAAATCAAACATAAAGGGAGATGTTTGAAATTATCTCTATTTATGATCATATATTAGATGAATCCATCAAGTTAATATTAATAGAACAAAAACATGAAAACCACCAATTTAGATATTATCACATTTTATTAACCAATTAATTGTATAACAAACTTTATCTATTAATTATCTCTTTCATTAACTTTGCATAGAACAAACATGTAAACACACCTTAAATCTACCTTGTGAAGACAATAAATATATAAAACGGAAAACATACATATACTTCAACACAAATAAAACATTTTGATATAGAATTTCAAATCCAAAGAATATAATCTCTCTTATAAAAATTATCTTTTTCAGTTTTACTCTCAACGATCAACCATCATAACAATCACATAATCTTCTTATATATAGAGAAGAAACCAAAAATTAATCAATGGTATCTACGTTAAAAGAAGTTATATAATCAGTCCTAATGTAACACCCGAAAATTTCTAAGCTAAGACCCAAACCGTTCTTTATTTTCATGTAAAGTCTTATCAGGTGATTCTTAAATTGCCCATATGTGTAAGGTCAAATCTTTAGTGTTGGAATAGATTTGGATAAGAATTAAGGTCTCAAGAACCCCCTAGCACAAGGTTGAATTGAAAGCTTCCTTACCGATTATGTTTTGACATAAGATCCCACTTAGTTCAACTTCAAACGATCATATCTCCCATAAAATAATGAATTATGCGACCCATGACCTATTAAATTGAAGGACTTTGAGTTCTCTTTCCAATGCCACCTAGTTTGCCTCATTTCGAGTTCGGAGTAAAAAGTTATGACCGTTTTATCAGATACTGTCATATCAAAAAAACGCTGACGGCATCCATGATGGGCCGTCTGCTGGGCCGTCACAGATGCAGAATTTCATGTGTTTCAGGTGTTTGATGATGACAGGTGATGGACAGTCATTCCGGTGACGGGAAGGATGACTACCTGCCAGGACCTCCGTCAGACGCGCTTGAGGTTTTGCGTTTTCTAATTAATTAAGGGTATTTTTGACTTTTCCCATACATCCTAAGCCTAGCAATGTTAAACATCCTTTTTACATTCAGTAACACTTCAAATCATTAGAGCAAGGTTCTAAGAGGAGAAAAAGCTAGGGTTTCGAGCGTTCTTCAAGTTTTCATAAATTTCGCCAAGAACTTTGTTCTTCCCAAGTATGTAATGCTATCATAGTGTTGGACTAGTTCATCCTCACGCCCTATATCTACTTTAAAATCAATAAAAGAGTAATGTAAGGTTTTTATTGTAATGACCTGGTTGGTCATTTTTAGGTTTTTTGTGAAAATTACCATTTTATTCCTCCCTAAGTTGTTTCTTGATTGAGTTTTGGAAGTTGGTTCCAAACTTTGAGTTAAAATTGAGATTTAAGTAATTTTGAGTTTGAAAGGCTTAAGTTACTTAAAAAGTAATTTTTAGAGTCTTTTGAAGTTTCGAGAGTCGGAATAGAATTTTACTGATTCCATTAGTTTCGAAATGTGAAATCTGATTTGAGAGAGTTGTCGGATTCTGATTCAGAGTCTTTTTGAGGATTTGAGGTCCTAAGTTGTGAAATTTTAGCTTTTGGCTTGACTTTGGTCAACATTCGGAGTTCAGATGCTCGGATTGGAATTCTAAGAGTTGCATTTAATTCGGGGGATAATTTTAGGCTAGGAGTGGTCTTGGTTGATTTTTGAGAGGTCCTGAGCTTGTTTTGGCCCATTTAGGCATTGAGTCAGTTTCTTGAAATTTTCACGGATGTCGGGTCAAGGAGACCTCGGATTCATGTTTTGACGGTTCCATTGAGTCTGAAATGTCGAAAATAATTGATTCGCATATCTGATTTGTGTGTAAGGGGTTCCGTACAAATCTCGAGGGTACAATTTGATATTTTGAGAGTTGGTTGATTTTCTGGTGCCTAAGTTCAGTGACCTTCGCTTGTGTGATAGGCCTTCCGCTTAAGCAAAAGTGTGATCGCTTAAGAAAAGGCTGAGTTTTCTGAAGTGTTCGCTTAAGCGAACCAGGGCTCGCTTTAGCGATGGTCGCTTAAGCAAAGCCTGGTTTGCAAAATCGAGGCCCGCGTTTTTAGCTGGGTTTGCTTAAGCTAACCCCTAGTCACTTTTGCGACATCAGAGAGAATTTTGTGACCTGTGAATTTGGGGTTTAAGGGATTTTTGAAGGGATTTTATGTGGTAAATCATTTGGGTAAGACTTCTTGATCTTAATCCTTCATTTTTCATTGATTAATTATGAGTTTTAACATTAAAATATGATATTTTGATTGGTGATTGTGGAGGTTTTCATGAACTCAAGCTCCTAAACTAAAATGGTGATTTTGAAGTGGTTTTAATCCCTTTTTCGAAATGGTTTTCTCAAATGAGTTCCTAATGTCTTAAGCAATGTTTTCAAGTATTAATTTCTAGGTTCAAACCTTCTTTTTAAAATTAGGATTTGTATTGATTGACCCACTTTTTAAGTGTATTGTTGTGGGTATTGTGATTTCCAATAGATGATTGTGAATACTTGATTATGATAGATTGTGTGGCTTTTGAAGTGACTCGAAAAGGGAAGACTCAACTCTTGGAGTGATTAGTTAATTGATTTGAGGCAAGTGATTTCTTAAACTTTGCAAATTGGTTGAATTGTTTATTTCTCTTCATTGCCTATGTGTTGGGAGTAATTGGTAATGAGGTGAAGTGCTATTTTATTCCATTTGATTAATGTAAACCAACAAAAAGGGGGGGAAATGAAATGGTTTCTTGATGATCATGTTAAATTGTGAATTGCTTTGTTATGACCCAATTTGATTGGTTGGTAAATTGATTGAATGCATGAAAGTGGACTTGTGTGATATGGATTGTTATCTCTCCGTGTGGTGTTATATTGCTTGTGTGCATTGTTTGATGAACACCGTGATGAGACACTTGATGAAAGCCAAAGGAAAATCGTTCCGGCTATTGATGTAAATGCTGAAGGGAAATGGTTTTGGCAAGTGATTAATGTGAAAGCCAATGGGAAAAAGTTTCGGCTAGTGATATAAATGCCGAAGGGAAATGGTTCCGGCTAGTGATCTAAATGCCAAAGGAAAATGGTTCCAGCTAGTGAAATAAAATGAAAGCTGAAGGGTAATTGTTACAGCTAGTGACATTGTGCCGAAGGGTAATGGTTCTGGCAAATGTTGACTTTGTGATCAATCTACTTGATGCATACACTTGACTTATTTGATGCATATGATTGAGCTATTCGATGTGTTTTGATTGGTTTGTTTGATATATGAGTCGAACATGTTGCTAGTTATGAAATGAAATGCCTTGTGCTGGAGAGAAAATGATTTGATACTTATCGGATGTTGAATTGTGACATTTGGCCTATGATCTTGAACCTTGAGACCTATTTATTGTAGAACTGTTAGGTTGGGTTAATTTCTGTGCAGGTTGTAGTTTGTGGAGATTCGGTTAGGATGGAAAAGAGTATTCGATTTAGCTAGGTTGCCTAAGTTATTAGGTTGCTTGTAGGATACCATGTTGGTGGTACTCACTCCTTGCTTCTACACTTGTGTAGGTTCCGATCCCGGACTTGTGTGATCTCTTTTCCTGATTTTCGAGGCTTGTTAAGGACTGAAGAGGTAGTTGCTTGTCACTTCAGCGGACCCTTCTCTTTTCTTTTTCCTTAAGCTTTGTTCTACTTGAGAAACAAAGACTTAGACTTGTATTTATCTTTCAAATTATGTATTTACTTTAAAGGCTTGTACACATGACAACTAGATTTTGGGGTATTTTTTAGAATGAATAAGTTTTCCGCCTTTGTCTTGTTCTTGCTTTATTTATTTCCGCTCTTCTTTCATTTTCATTGGGTTGAGGCTGACATGTCTCGGTATGAAAGAACAAGTGTCATCACGTTCATTTTTGGGTCGTAAAAAATTGTATCAGAGCCCCTGGTTCATAGGTCTCACGTGTGTATAAGCCAAGTCTAAGTAGAGTCTCGAGGATCGGTACGGAGATGTCTGTACTTATCTTTGAGAGGCTATGAAGACTGTTAGGAAACTTCATTTTGTTCATTCTTCCTTATCATGCTTGGTTGTAGTCGTTGTGCCGAGTCACCGCGTGTTGTTTTGGCAGATGCCAAGGACTAGAGCTTCTGTTTCCAGTGGTAGAGAGGAGGCAGTCCCCGAAGCAATTGTTGAGACCTCAACTAGGGGTAGAGGTAGGGCCCGATCTAGAGGACATGCTCATGGAGTAGCACCGGCTAGAGGTCGTGCCCATGGAGCAGCACCAGCCAGAGGCAGAGGTAGAGAGGCTTCTCCTGAGCCACAGGTTGAGGTTGCTGAGGATCAAGTTCCTTCTGAGTTGAGAGCTTCTCTATTTCAGAAGACTTTGATGAGGATGCTTAGTGTGACGGAGAACTTTCCTCAGAGTGGTGCTATAGGCACACCACATGGTTCTCAGACTGGGTTAGGAGCATAGACTCCAGGTCAGTAGTAGACTCCGGGTATTTTGGATCAGGTGTGTCGGCCACCAGTGGTACCGGCACCGATTGTGGGTGTTCAGATTACCCCAGATTTTATTCTGACGACAGGTGAGCAGCAGTGCTATGAGAGGTTTCAGAGATAAAACCACCCCAGTTTCAGGGTGGTAAGAGTGAGGATGCTCATGAGTTTTGACCTTATGCTATGAGATACTGGAGGCACTGGGTATGGTGGATGCTCGAGGTGTTTGTTTTGTTGCTCTTCAGCTGCGTGGATGCACCAGAGAGTGGTGGAGGACTTTTGGGAGGTCTAGACCAGTTGGGTCTCCTTTGATTGAGTGGGATATGTTCTCTAGTGCTTTCCAGGACTGTTTCATTCCTTGGAGCGTGAAGGAGAAGAGTCGACTGATGCTTAAGGACTTGAGACAGGGCAGTATGTCTGTGATTGAGTATGAGGCCCGTTTCTGTAAGCTTTCTTTCTAGGCATGCTATGACTATTGTTCCTGATGAGGCAGAGAGAGTTCACAGGTTTTTGAGAGGGTTGTCTTTTTCTACCACATCATATGTGTTTCGAGCGGCCAAAAATGGGGCTTCCTTAGAGTCCATTGTGAGCACTGCCAAGGAGGCGGAGATGATGCTTCTAGAGAAGTTTGGAGAGCCTAAGAGGGCTCGTTATTCTGGTCAGTTTTCTAGTGCCTCACCTGGAGGCAAGGGTTCTCATCGAGGTAGTGGTTCTTTTCAGCGCCATGGGTCAGTTCATGCATCTATGCCGGCAGCTGAGAGTGGGTAGTCAGCCCGAGGATCTTATGGTTCTGGCCGTGGTTGCCATGGTAGCTCATCTAGTTCACAACAGCAGTTATCCATGCCGAGGTCTTCCTATGGTTGTAGGGATCTAGGTCATATGATTCGGTAGTGTCCTCCATAGACTCACTCAGGACCCCAGCATACTTATTCAGCTACTCCAGCTAGAGATTCAGCGCCTCTAACCAGGGGTCGAGGTAGAGGTCAGTCCGGCAGAGGTGGCAAAACTTTCTGTAGGGGTACTACAGCTCCACAGGGTGGAGTACGGGGTTCTACTCAGAATGCAGATGGCTGGGATAGCCAGTGTTATGCTTTTCTAGGGAGACCTGAGGCTGAGACTTCTGATGCTATGATCACAGGTATGGTCCTAGTTTGCCATTGACATGCGTCTGTACTATTTAATCCAGGGTCTACTTTCTCATATGTGTCTACCTATTTTGTTGTTGGGTTTGATATGATGTCTGATTGCATGCCTGTGCCTATTCATATTTCTACACCAGTAGGTGAATCCTTAGTGGTGAATCGAGTGTATCGATCCTGTCGTTTTTCAATAACTAGGTATGAGACTTGGGAAGACTTGATCATTTTGGGGATGCTAGACTTTGATGTTATTTTGGGTATGGATTGGCTCTACTCGCATCATGCTATTCTTTATTATTTTGGGTATTGATTGGCTCTACTCGCAAAGTTATCTCCTTCATTCGAGCTCAAAGATTGGTAGATCGAGGGTGTTTGTCCTATTTGGATTTCATTCAGGATACTAGAGTTGAGCCACGTTCCATGGATTCTGTGCCCTTGGTCAGAGAGTTTCAAAATATGTTTCCTACTGGTCTTCCTCCTTCGGATAGGGATATTGATTTTGTCATTGACTTGGAGCCGGGTACCAAGCCCATCTCTATTCCTCCTTATCAGATGGCTCTAGCTGAATTGAAGGAATTGAAGGATCAGTTATAGGATTTGTTGAGTAAGGGGTTCATTCACCCAAGTGTTTCCCCGTAGGGTGCTCCTGTGTTGTTTGTGAGGAAGAATGATGGATCTATGAGAATGTGCATTGATTATCGGTAATTGAACAAGGTAACAGTAAAGAACAAGTATCCTCTTCCTCCTATTGATGACATGTTCGATCAACTTCACGGTGCATCTCTATTTTCTAAGATTGACTTGAGGTCTGGTTATCATCAGCTGAAGATTAAGGTATCAAATATCCCTAAGACACCTTTCAGGACTCGTTATGGTCACTATGAGTTTCTTGTGATGTCTTTCGGTTTGACTAACACCCCTGGAGCGTTTATGGAGTTGACGAACAGAGTGTTTCGATCCTATTTGGACTCCTTTGTGATAGTCTTCATTGATGACATCTTGGTGTATTCCAAGACTGAGGAGGAACATGATCGGCATTTAAGGATTGTGCTCTAGAGATTTAGGAAAGAGAAACTTATGCCAAGTTCTCGAAGTGTGAGTTTTGGCTTGATTCAGTTGCATTTCTAGGACACATGGTGTCCAAAGAGGGTATTAGGGTGGATCCAGCCAAGATTGAGGCAGTTAGATATTGGACCAGGCCTACTTCGGTCACTACGAATGATTTGTATAGAGCTTCTCCACCATTGCATCTCCTTTGACCAGATTGACTCGACAGAGTGTGAGCTTCTAGTGGTCTGATGAGTGTGAGGAGAGATTTCAAAAGCTCAAGACTATCTTAACTTTAGCTCTGTTTTGACTTTACCCGAGGAAGGTGTAGATTTCACTATTTATTATGATGTTTCTGGAATTGGGCTAGGGGGTGTTCTGATGAAGAAAGGCAAGGTGATTGCCTATGCTTCTAGATAGTTGAAGACCCATGAGAAGAACTACCCTAACCATGATCTTGAGTAGGAGCCTGCAGTGTTTGTGCTTAAGCTATGGAAGCATTATTTCTATGGGGTGCATTGTGAGGTCTTCATTGACCATCGGAGTCTTCAGTACATCTTAAGTTTGAGGGATCTGAACTTGAGGCAGCATAGATGGCTTGAGCTACTGAAAGACTATGACATCACTATCTTGTACCATCCAGGGAAGGCCAATATGGTGGCCGATACTTTGAGTAGGAAGACTTCGAGTATGGAAAGTCTTGCAGTTATCAGTGTTGAGGAGAGACCATTGGCTAGAGATGTTTAAAGGTTAGCCAACAGTCTTATCTGATTGAGATTTTTTTAGGAGACGAGTGGTTTGATTGCTTTCATTGAGGCTCGTTCTTCCTTAATTGAGTAGATTTGTGAGCACTAGTTTGATGATGAGAAATTGTGTCTCATTCAAGACAAAGTGTTAAGAGGGGAAGCCAAGGAGACTGTCCTTAATTCTGATGGTTTCATGAGGATTAGAAGTAGGATTTGTGTGCCCAAGACGGGCGAGTTAATTAGATTGATTCTTGAGGAGGCCCATTGTTCTCATTATTATATTCATCCGGGAGCGGCAAAGATGTATCATGACCTGATCCAGCATTAATGGTGGTGTGGCATGAAGAGGAATATTACAGACTTTGTTTCTAGGTGTTTGACTTGCCAACAGGTCAAGTGTGAGCATCAGTGGCTCAGAGGTGTGACTTAGAGGATGACTATTCCTACTTGGAAGTAGGAACGGATCACTATGGATTTTTTTGTGGGTTCGCCTACCACCGTGGGTGGTTATGACTCTATTTGGATTATGGTTGATAGGTTGACCATTTCTTCCCACTTTATCCCGGTTTGGGTGAAGTATACGTTGGAGAAATTAGCCGAGCTTTATATCAGTCAGATTGTGTGACTTCATGGAGTTTCGATTTCCATTTTTTCTGATCGAGGTTCCTTGTTCACTTCCCATTTCTGGAAGGCTTTGCAGCATGATTTGGGCACTCGGCTAGATATGAGTACAGCTTTTCATCCTCAGACAGATGGTCAGTCCGAGAGAACGATTCAGGTGTTGGAGGGCATGCTCCGTGCTTGTGTTATTGACTTTGGTGCTAGATAGAATCAACATTTTCCCTTAGTAGAGTTTGCCTACAATAAAAGTTATCATTTCGGTATTCAGATGGCCCCTTTTGAGGCATTGTATGGAAGACGGTGTAGATCTCTGATTGGTTGGTTCAATTCAGCTGAGATAGATTCATTAGATACATACTTGCTTAGAGATGCTATGGAGCATGTCCGTATGATTCAGGATAGACTGTTCACAGCCCAGAGTCGATCGAAGAGCTATGCAGATCGGAGAGTGCGAGCCCTTGTGTTTATGGATGGTGATCATGTTTGGCTTCGAGTATCACCCATGAAGGGTGTGATGAGGTTCGGTAAGAAGGGCAAGCTTATCCCTGAATTCATCAGACCTTTTGAGATTTTGAGCCGAGTAGGAGAGGTGGCCTATAAGTTGGCCTTGCCACCTAGCTTGTCGGCTGTTCTTCCTGTGTTTAATGTCTCCATGCTTCAGAAGTATGTTTCGAATGAGTCGCATGAACTTTCTCTTGATTCAGTCGAGTTAGGTCCAGATTTATCTTTTGAGGCAGAGCCTATAGTCATCTTGGATAGGCGGATCCGAGAGCTTAGACCAAGGAGATCGCTTCAGTGAAAGTGTAGTGGAAGCATGTTCAGTTACTGAGGTGACTTAGGAGACAGAATCGGATATGCATGCCAAATATGCTCATCTCTTCGAGACTTCAAGTACTTCCTTTTGCTTTATGTTCGAGAACAAATATGGTTTTTAGTGGTGGATAATGTAATGATCTGGTTGGTCATTTTTTATTTTTTCTAAACAATTACCATTTTGCCCTTCCCGATATCGACCCCCGAGTTGTTTTTTGATTGAGTTGTGGAAGTTGGTTCCAAACTTTTAGTTAAAGTTGAGATTTTGGTAATTTTTAGTTTGAAAGGCTTAAATTGCTTACAAAGTGGTTTTTGGAATCTTTTGGAGTTTCGAGTGTCCAAATGGAATTTCATTGATTTCATTAGTTTCGGAAAGTGGAATCTAGTCCGTGAGAGTTGTCGGATTCTAATTTTGAGTCTTTTTGAGAATTTGATGTCCTAAGTTGTGAATTTGTGGAATTTTAGCTTTTGGGTTGACTTTGGTCAACATTCGGAGTTCGGATGCTCGGATCAAAATTTTGAGAGTTCTGTTAGATTTGGGGGATGATTTTAGGCCTAGGAGTGGTCTTGGTTGAATTTTGAGAGGTCCTAAGCTTGTTTTCGCCATTTTATGTGTTGAGCTAGTTTCTTGTGATTTTCACGGATGTCGATTCAAGGAGACCTCGGATTCATATTTTTACGGTTCCATTGAGTCCAGACGGTCGAGTATATTTGATTTGCATATCTTGTTTGTGTGTACAGGGTTGCGAACGAATCCTGAGGGTCGATTTGATGTTTTGAGAGTTGGCTGATTTTCTAGTGCCTGAAGTTTGTGACCTTCGCGTGTACGATAGGACTTTCGCTTAAGCGAGCTTCGCTTAAGTGAAGGTGTGTTCGCTTAAGCGAAGGCCGAGTTTTCTAAAGTGTTCGCTTAAGCGAAGCCTCGCTTTTGCGAACCCCTGGTGGCTTTTGCGACATCAGAGAGGACTTTGTGACCTACAAATTCGAGGTTTAAGCCCCATTTTCATCATTTTTGAGCTTGGGGAACCTTGGTGTCAATTTTTGAAGAGATCTTTTGTGCTAGATCATTTGGGTAAGCCTTCTTGATCTTAATCCTTCATTTTCCATTGATTAATTATGAGTTTTAACATCAAAATATGAGATTTTGATTGGTGATTGTGGAGGTTTTCATGAACTCAAGTTCCTAAAATAAAATGATGATTTTGAAGTGGTTTTAATCCCTTTTTCGAAATGGCTTTCTCAAATGAGTTCCTAAAGCCTTGAATAATGTTTTCGAGTATTAATTTTCAGATTCAAACCTTCTTTTTGAAATTGGGGTTTTTGTTGATTGACCCACTTTTCAAGTGTATTGGTGTGGATATTGTGATTTTCAATAGATAGTTGTGAATACTTGATTATGATAGATTATGTGGCTTTGTAAGTGACTCGGAAAGGGAAGACTCAACTCTTAGAGTGATTACTTGATTGATTTGAGGCAAGTGATCTCTTAAACTTTGCAAATTGGTTGAATTATTTATTTCTCTTCATTGCCTATGTGTTGGGAGTAATCGGGAATGAGGTGAAGGGTTACTTTGTTCCACTTGATAAATGTAAACCAAAAAAAGGGGGAAAATGAAAAGGCTTCTTGATGATCATGTTAAATTGTGAATTGCCTTGTCGTGACCCAATTTGATTGGGTGGTGAATTGCTTGAATGCATGAAAGTGGACTTGTGTGATATGAATTATTGTCTCTCCGTGTGGTGTTATATTATTTGTGTGCATTGTTTGATGAACACCGAGATTAGAGACTTGACGAAAGACGAAGGGAAATGGTTCCGAATTATGATGTAAATGCCGAAGGAAAATGGTTCCGGCAAGTGATTAATGTGAAAGTCGAAGGTAAATGGTTCCGACTAGTGATATAAATACCGAACGAAAATGGTTCCGGCAAGTACTATTTTGTGATAAAAGTCGAAGGAAAATTGCTCTGGCTAGAGATCTAAATGTTGAATGGAAATGGTTCCGGCAAGTGAAATAATGTGAAAGCCGAAGAGAAATGGTTCCGGCTAGTTCCATTATGCCGAAGGGAAATGGTTCCGGCAAATGTTGACTTTGTGATCAATCTACTTGATGCATACACTTGATTTATTTGATGCATATGATTTAGCTATTCGATGTGTTTTGATTGGTTTGTTTGATATATGAGTCGAACATGTGTCTATTTTTGAATTGAAATGCCTTGTGCTGGAGAGTAAATGATTTGATACTTATTGGATGTTGAATTGTGACATTTAGCCTATGATCTTAAGCCTTGAGACCTGTTTATTGTAGAGCTGTTAAGTTGGGCTGATTTCTGTGCAGGTTGTAGTTTGTGAAGGTTTAGTTGGAATGGAAAGGATTATTCTATTTAGCTAGGTTGCCTAGTTTATTAGGTTGCTTGCTGGGTACCGTGTTGGTGGTACTCACTCCTTGCTTCTACACTTGTGTAGGTTCTGAGCTCGGACTTGTGTGATCTTTTTTCCTGATTTTCGAGGTTTGTCAAGGACTGAAGAGGTAGCTACTTGTTACTTCGGCGGACCCTTCTCTTTCCTTTTTCTTTAAGCTTTGTTCTACTTGAGAAACAAAGATTGAGACTTGTATTTATCTTTCAAATTCTGTATTTACTTTAAAGGCTTGTACACGTGACAACCAAGTTTTGTGGTATTATTTAGAATGAATAAGTTTACCGCCTTTGTCTTGTTCTTGCTTTATTTATTTCCGCTCTTCTTTCATTTTCGTTGGGTTGATACTTACTTGTCTTGGTGGGAAAAGACAAGTGTCATCACGTCTATTTTTGGATCGTGACATTTATCCTTGATTTCGAGTATTCTTGAGATGAATAGTATCTTGAATTCCGAATTCCTATTCCTAATTGTTGAGTTGTTGTATGTCATGTATTGAGATCTTTGAATTGATTGATCATGACTATTTTCCATCATGAACTTTATTATTGAGTTGTTTATTGATAAATCCTTTAAACCAATCATTGTCTTAAATTGATTTCGGAGAAAAGTAAAGAAGAGTTTTGTGTAGAGTCCGAGAGCTGTTTTGAGAGAGAATATAAGGGAACAAAGTATTTCCCAAAGATATCATTTTAAAGTGAGAAAAGATAAACTTTGATTTCTAAATGAGTTTAAGAGATCAGAGATATTTCAGAGCAGTTACCTCTTTTAGGAGGTTAGTTTGAGCAATTATCTCAAACCAGAGAAAGAGTATATTTTATACATTTGAGCATGAGTATATATATTATTAGGAGAAGTATTGAGCAACGATATGGGGATGAGTTCAGACAACTCAAAATCCTCATAAACCATGTCTTGCCAACATGGGTACAGAATCATACTTTTTAGATGAATCCTTATAGCTTAGTGGATCCACTTAGTTGAGAGGTTCTATACCCCAGCACGGTATAGAACAGTTTTGGCAGCATGGACAAAATGTTATATCATCACGTAGCTCATAATGATGGTTGTCGGTTAGAGAATCTCCTAATAGAGTTAAAGTGTATTTTAATATATCACTTATTATGTTGAGTTCAGAGATGAATAACTATTTTGTAAAGCTTTAAATGATTTAACTCCTTTGTTTCTTCACATTCAGCTTGAGTATATATTTACCTATTGCAGTTCTTTCTTTCAGTTGTTTCACTTCGGCTATATTACATACTCGTACATTCAATGTACTGATTTCATTCGACCAACATCTTTTTATGATGCAGATACAGGTGTTCAGGATCATCAACAAGCGCTTCGTTGAGATCACTCTACACTCCAGCTACCTTTTGGTGAGCCTCCTTGCATTCCGGAGGACTTCAAATTTACTTTCTAGTTAGTAGTTTTGAGATGTTGTGGGTCTTGTCCCGGCATCCTTCTTTAATAGTAGAGGCTTTATAGGTAGATAAAGTCTAGGAGTCTCTTAGTACTTTCATTTTTTTAAAGATGTTTAGCAAACTATTATAATTATTGTAATGAGTACTTTCAGATATTCAAGTTGAGTTTTATTTTAAGATCAAATTTTGCTTTAAGCCTATTATACTTGAGTGAGTCTTCCGCTAAGTAGTTAGCCAGGCCAAGGGTTAGCTTGGGGATCAAAAATGCTTCTCGAATGTTGGCTACATCCACGGTGTAGGCTCGAGGCATGACAAACTTGTTATCAGAGCACAAAGTTTAAGAGTCCTAGGGTGTCTATGAAGTTATGTATAGTAGAGTCCTTCTTATCAGTGTGAAGCATGCCACATTTATAATGAGGAAGCTACGACATTTATGAAATCTTCACTTTCTTCTTACTCCTATTCGTGCGATAGAGTTCAACTCTATAAAAGTTTATTCTAACTCGTGTTAACGCGTGTCTTTTCAGATCATGCCTCCATGAAGAATTGTTCGAGGACGTCCTGCTAGGAGGAATGTTAATCCTCAAGGTCAAGAAGCTCTCAATGCACCAGAAGTGTAACACCCTCAGAGAGATGTCACCAATGCTGAGTTCAGGAATGCTATTCAGATGCTGACTCAGGTTGGGGAAAATCAGGCTAGTCAACGAGGAGTGGATCGTCAGGATATGGCTGATATGTTCAAAATCCATGAGTTTTTGAGGATGAATCCCACAGAGTTCACAGGGTCGAAGATCACTGAGGATCCGTAGAAATTTGTGGAAGAACTTCATAAAGTGTTTGAGGTCATGCATGTTGCTGATGCAGAGCGTGTGGAGTTAGCCTTATATCAGCTCAAAGGTGTTTCTAGGATATGGTATGATTAGTGGAAGAAGAACATGGCAGAGGGGGGCACCACTTTTGAGCTTGTCTATGTTTGAGAATTCTTTCTTGGGGCGCTTCTTTTCTTGAAAGAGAAGGGAAGCTAAGGTGAGACAGTTTCTAAAACTGAAACAGGAAACTATGAGTGTGCAGGAGTACAGCCTGGCTATAATTGGTTGAAAGTGAGAGAAAGTGACATCCCGAAGACAGCTTTTAGATGGTTATTATAAGTTCCTTTTTATGTCCTTTAATTTGACTAATGCTCCTGCAACATTCATGGATCTCATAAACAGAGTATTTAAGCAGTATCTGGATATGTTTATTATTATATTCAGTGAAGACATCCTGATCTACTTGAGGAATGAGGAGGATCATGCCAATCACCTCAAAATAGTCCTCCAAACTCTCAAAGATCGAGAGTTATATGGCATGTTTTCTAAGTGTGAGTTCTGGATTGAATATGTGGCGCTCTTAAACCACATTGTGTCTGGCGAAGGAATTCGAGTCGACACTCAAAAGATAGAAGCAGTCCAGAATTGGCCCAGACTTACCTCCAAAACTGATATAAGGAGTTTCTTGGGGTTCGCAAGGTACTATAAAAGGTTCATCGAGGGGTTCTGATCTATTTCATCCCCATTGACTAAGTTGACTCAGAAAATAACTAAGTTTCAATGGTCTGAAGCTTGTGAGCAAAGCTTTCAGGAATTGAAAACTCGGTTAACTACTGCTCTAGTATTGACTCTACTAGAGGGTACAGAGGGTTTTGTTGTCTATTGTGAGGCATCCAGATTTGGGCTTGGTTGTTTACTAATGCAGAATGGTAAGGTTATAGCTTATGCCTCCAAACAGCTTAAGATTTATGAGAGGAACTACCCAACCCATGATCTCTAGTTGGAAGCAGTAGTTTTTGCTCTCAAAATACGGCGTCACTATCTTTATGGCATCTATGTGGATGTATTCACGGACCACAAGAGTCTCCAGTATGTTTTCAGTCAGAAGGAGGTTAATCTCAGACAAAGGAGGTGGTTATAGCAACTCAAGGATTATGACATGAGTATCTTCTATCACCCAGGTAAGGCTAAAGTTGTTGTTGATGCCTTGAGCAGGTTGTCCATGGGAAGTATTGCTCATGTCAAGGAAGGCAAGAAATAATTGACTAAGGAAGTTCACAAAGTTGCACGTTTGGGAGTCCGTTTGTTAAATTCTAGTGAAGGTGGAGTTGTTGTGATGAATGGGGCTGAATCATCATTAGTGTTAGAAGTGAAGGAGAAGCAAGACAAAGACCCCATCCTACTTGAACTAAAGACAAATGTTCACAAGCATAAGGTAATAGCTTTTGAACAAGGGGGAGATGGTGTGTTGAGATATCAAGGAAGATTATGTGTTCCAAAGGTTGATGAGCTCCAAGAGAGGATCATGGAAGAAGCTCATAGTTTCAGACATTCAATCCATCCGGGTTCCACAAAGATGTACCATGACTTGAGAAAAGTCTATTGGTGGAATAGTATGAAGAGGTGTATTGCAGATTTTGTTTCTAAGTGCCCAAATTGCCAACAAGTCAAGGTTGAACACCAAATGCGATGTGGTGTGGTTCAAAACATAGCAATTCTGGAATGGAAGTGGGAGATAATTAATATGGACTTCATTACTGGCTTACCGCAATCTCGAAGGGAGCATGATTCGATTTGGGTGATTGTAGATCGGATGACTAAATCAGCCCATATATTGCCAGTAAAGACTACCAATTCACCAGAGGATTATGCTGGTTTGTACATTCGTGAGATAGTTCAACTTCATGGAGTTCCCTTGTCCACAATCTCGGAAGTCGTTTCAAAAGGTTTTGTGTTCGAAGGTAAACCTTAGTACTGCTTTTCATCCTAAGACAGATGGTCAAGCAGAGCGCACTATTCAGACCTTAGAGGATATGTCGAGAGCATGTGTGTTGGACTTCAAAGGGAATTGGGATGACCACTTGCCTCATATTGAGTTTGCATATAACAACAGCTATCACTCCAGGATTCAGATGGCTCCGTATGAGGCTCTTTATGGGCGAAGGTGTAGACCTCCTACTGTCTAGTTTGAGGTTAGTGAAACTGAGTTGATAGGGCCAGACTTAGTTCATCAATCCATAGAGAAGGAAAAGATAATCCAAGAGAGGTTGAAAATAGCACAGAGTCATCAGAAATCCTATACAGATGTTAGGAGAAGAGATCTGGAATTTGAAGTTGATGATTGGGTGTATCTGAAAGTTTTACCCATGAAGGGTATTATGAGGTTGGGTAAGAAGGGGAAGCTCAGTCCCGATACATTGATCCTTACACGATATCCAAGACGATTGGTAATGTAGCTTATGAGTTAGAGCTATCGTCTTAGTTAGCAGTCGTTCATTCGATATTTCACATTTCTATGTTAAAGAAATGTTTGGTCGATCCTTCACTTGTTGTGCCTATTAAAAGTATTGGAGTGAAGGATAGTTTGTCCTATGAGGAGAATCCAGTTCAGATTCTTGATCATCAGGTTCGCAAGTTGAGAACCAAAGAAGTTGCATCAGTCAAAGTATTGTGGAGGAGGCTGCTTGGGAAGCCAAGGAATAAATGAAGAAGAGATATCCTCACCTCTTTCCCTCTGAATCAGTCCCAGACCAAGGTACTAAATCTTTGTAAAGTACTATTTCAGGTTGATATGTTGAGTTTATGCTAGATTGTATGCTCATGTTTTGTATTGGGTTATTGGAAACTTCCCCACCCCTTTCATTCTTGGTATGATCTCATTTGAGGATGAATTTTTTCAAGGAGGAGACATTGTAACACCCCAAAAATTTCTAAGCTAAGGCCCGAATCGTTCTTTATTTTCATATAAAGTCATCTCGGGTGATTCTTAAATTGCCCATAAGTGGAAAGGTCAATTGTTTAGTGTTGAAATGAATTAAGGTCTCAAGAACCCCCTAGCACAAAGTTGAGTTGAAAGTTTCCTTATCGATTAAGTTTTGACATACAATTCCACTTAGATCAACTTCAAACTATCATATCTCCGAGAATATAATAAATTATGTGACCCATGACCTATAACATTGAAGGTCTTTGAGTCCTCTTTCCAACGCCACCGAGTTCGTCTCATTTCGAGTTCACACTAAAACATTATAACCATTTTGTCAGAGACTGTCATATCAAATAAAAGCTGACGGCAGCCATGACGGGCCATCAGACCCGTGAGGGGCAGTCATCCTGCCAAAAACAAGGGACCTACTTCTCATCCTAGGAGTTAGCAGGTATGAAAGAGTCCCCTCTCTTTCTGTCTCAGCTGGGCCATCACACATGCAAAATTTCATGTAGTTCAGGTGTTTTTTACGACGATAGGGTGACGGGCAGTCATCCTGGTGACGGGCCGTCAACACCTCCATCAAACGCGCCTGAGGTTTTGCGTTTTCTGATTAATTAAGGGTATTTTGGACTTTTCCCATCCATCCTAAGCCTAAATTCTGACCCTTTTTCACCTAGTTAAGGATTTTATCAGTGTTTAACATCCTTTTTATGTTCGTTAACACTTCAAATCATTAGAGCAAGGTTCCAAGAGGAGAAAAGGCCAGGGTTTTGAGCTTATTCAAATTTCCAGCACTTTCACCAAGAACATTGTTCTTCCCAGGTATGTAAGGCAATCATAGTGTTTGACTAGTGTGTCCTCACGCCCTACATCTACTTTCAAATCAGTAAAAGAGTAATCTAGGGTTTTTATCCTTGATTTTGAGTATCCTTAATATGAGTAGTATCGTTGAATTCCGAATTTCTATTCCTAATTGTTTAGTTGCTCTATATCATGTATTGAGATCTTTGAATTGATTGATCATGTTTATTTTCCAGCATGAATCTTATTATTGAGTTGTTTATTGAGAAATCCTTTAAACCAATTATTGTCTTAAATTGATTTATGAGAAAAGTAAAGAAGAGTTTTGAGTAAAGTCTGAAGAGCTGTTTTGAGAGAGAGTATAAGGGAACTAAGTATTTCCCAAAGATATCATTTTAAAGTAAGAAAAGATAAACTTTGATTTCTAAATGAGTTTAAGAGTTCAGAGATATTTCAGAGCAGTTACCTCTTTTAAGAGGATAGTTTGAGCAATTATCTCAAACCAGAGAAAGATTATGTTTTATACATTTGAGCATGAGTATATATATTATTGGGAGTAGTATTGAGCACCGATATGGGGATGAGTTCAGACAACTCAAAATCCTCATAAACCATGTCTTGCAAACATGGGTACAGGATCATACTTTTTAGATGAATCCTTATAGCTTAGTGGATCCACTTAGTTGAGAGGTTCTATACCTCCGCACGGCATATGATAGTTCTGGCAGCGTAGACAAGACGTTATATCATCACGTAGCTCATAGTAATGGTTGTCGGTTAGAGAATCTCCCAATAGAGTTAAAGTGTATTTTAATATATCACTTATTATGTTGAGTTCAGAGATGACTAAGTATTTTGTAAAACTTTAAATGATTTAACTCCTTTATTTCTTCATATTCAGCTTGAGTATATATTTTCCTATTGCAGTCCTTTCTTTCAGTTGTTTCGCTTCGGCTATATTACATACTCGTACGTTCAATGTACTGATGTCATTCGACCTACATCTTTTCAAGATGCAGATACAGGTGTTCAAGATTATCAACAAGCCCTTCGTTCAGATCACTCTACACTCTAGCTAGCTTTTGGTGAGCCTCATTGCATTCAGAAGGACATCACATTTACATTCTAGTTAGTAGTTTAGAGATGTCGTGGGTCTTGTCCCGACATTCTTCTTTAATAGTAGAGGTCTTATAGATAGATAGAGTTGAGGAGTATCTCAATACTTTCTTTTCTTTAAAGATGTTTTGCAAATTATTATAATTATTGCAATGAGTACTTTCAGATATTCGAATTGAGTTTTATTTTGAGATCAAATTTTGTTTTAAGCCTATTATTGCTTGAGTGAGTCTTCCGCTAAGTAGTCAGCCAGGTCAACGATTCGCTTGGGGATCAGAAATGGTTCTCGAGTGCCGGCCACATCCAGGGCATAGGCTCGGGGTGTGACACCTAAGTTCATATTCAAGCTCAAATTCTCTATCCAAGTAAGTAGAATATCTACTTACCAGATAAAACAACTCTTCAATTGTGCCTCCTAACATAACATCTTGCATTTGATAAGGAAAGGGCTGATTTAGAACAAAGTTTTTGTGTTAATCAATTTCACTCAAATGGTGCCTCACATTCACCAGCTCCGTGCAAATCTCATGGATTCGATCCCTGTTATTATTACCAACTACCACCATTTTTGCAGTTAATTAATCTCTGGACAAAAAAAATGAGAATAAAAATTAGTTGTCACAATAAGACTTCTTTATAACAGTTAACTCTATGACAATAAATAACAATAGATGATGCAATTATAGATAGATTTGACTGTGTATATATACACGATAGATGAGTGAATTTTCACAATTAATTAAACACTAATTAAACTAACCTCGGGTAGGTGATGCTCAAAATGTGATGAAATAAAATGTTAAGGGCTTCGGTATTTATAGAAGATTTGTGCTCCTATTTTCATATAAATTTCAATTTTCATAATAAATTTTGATTTTTAAGATACAGAAGGAAGAAGAAATAGAAGGAACATAATTATTGTCAATTTTTGTTGGTTTAATATATCTATGACCCCTCAAAATTATCAACGAAATTCATTTAGGCACTCAAATTATAATATGTTTCAATTGAGCAATCGAACACATAAAACATCTCTATTAAATACTTTAGATCAAATTTTGATTTTTTTCATGTGTTATCAAATATCTATTACGTCGATAAATTAAACACATAATCTTATTTAATTATACAAACTAGTTAGTCTCAATAAATCGTAGAACCTCACATGTGTTCCAATTGAAATTTTAATAACTATTATTTAAGCCTTTTATTTTGAATATAAAAAAATACGTGACTAATTTGCCTTTAGTAATATATACTCTCTTTAAAATTAAACTTTGTGAAAAACTTTTATTTATTCAAAAACCATTATCAGTAATGTCTCATCAATTCCAATCAAATCAGTAAGAGTGAATTAGCTAAATATTAGTTTTTACATTAAATATAAAATAAGTTTAAAGGAGTGGTCAACAAAAAGTAAAATAAAGAGATAGATAATATACTGTAAATCATAAGAAAAGTTAATGTTATCAAATCAAACATAAAGGGAGACAATTAAGTGAATCCATCAAGCTAATATTAATAGAACAAACACATGAAAATCACCAATTTTGATATTATCACATTTTATGCACCATTTAATTATACAACAAACTTTATCTATTAATTATCCCTTTCTTTATCTTTGCATGAAACAAACATATAAGCACACCTTACATGTAATGATCCGGTTAGTCATTTTTGGTATTCTGGTGAAAATTACCATTTTGTCCCTATCGACATTGACCCCGAGTTATTTTTTTATTGAGTTTTAGAAGTTATTCCAAACTTTGAGTTAAAAGTTGAGATTTTGGTAATCTTGAGTTAAAAAGGCTTAAGTTGCTTAAAAGTGATTTTCAGAGTTTTTTGGAGTTTCGATTGTCAGAATGAAATTATGTCGATTCCATTAGTTCCGGAATGTGGAATCTGATCCATGAGAGTTGTCGGTTTCTAATTCTATGTCTTTTTTAGGATTTGAGGGCCTAAGTTGTGAATTTGTGGAGCTTTAGCCTTTGGGTTGACTTTGGTTAACGATGGGAGTTTGGATGCTCGGATCAAAATTTCAAGAGTTCCATTGGATTTGGAGAATAATTTTAGGCCTAGGAGTGGTTTTGGTTGATTTTTGAGGGATCCCGAGCTTGTTTTGGACTTTTTGAGTGTTTGTTAATTTCTTGTGCTTTTCACGGATGTCAGGTCAAGGAGACCTCAGATTCGTATTTTGCCAGTTCCATTGAGTCCGAAATGTCGAGTATAATTGATTTGCGTATATGGTTTGTGTGTACGGGTTCCGAATGAATCCCGAGGGTACTTTCGATGATTTTTGAGTTGGCTGGTTTTATGGTTCTGGTGCATGACCATTTTGGTCATCGCCATCGTGAGGCTCCCTCATCGCGATCGCGTAGTATTGATTTGACGTGCATCGCAATCGCGTTGGTCTTGTTGCGATCACAATGGTCAATTTTAATGGGTTGACTATTTTACTCATCGCGATCATGTGTCCTTGGGTCGCGATTGCGATGAGCATTTGAGACCTGGAAAAAATGTTTTTTCCAAAAATTGAGGTTTCAACCCCATTTCATCATTTTTGAGATTTGGGGGCTTTGGATTGGCTATTTGGACCAGAATTTCAAGGAAAAGCATTTGGGTAACGATTCTTGACTGTAAATCTTCAATTACCCATTACTATATTGGAGTTTATGTGCTCAAATCAAAATTTAGAACTGATAAAAATTGAGGGTTTGGCATGAACTTGAGTTTGATCTATAATGGTGAGTTTTGAAGTGTTTTTCAATTCTTTTTCAAATTGGTTTTCCCCAATAAGTTCCTAAAGCCTTAAATGTCATTCTCAAGTATTAAATTTTGGATTTAAACCTAAATTTCAGAATTGGGTTTTGTGTTGATTGGCCCATTTTTCAAAAAATTGGTGTGGGCATTGTTGTTTTCAAAAATTTATTGTGAATACTTGATTATTATAGATTGTGTGGCTTTGGAAGTGGGTCGAAAAGGGAAAACTCAAGCTTCGGATTGATTTTTGGTTGCTTAAAGGCAAGTGATCTCTTAAACTTTGTAATCTAGTATAATTGTTTACTTCTCTTCATTCTTTGTGAGTTGGGGAGTAATCGGGTTTGAGATGAAGGGTTATTGTTCCACTTGATCATTGTTAATAACTAAAAGAAGGGGGAAAATGAAAAGGCTGCTTGATGAGAAACGTAAAATCGTGAATTACCTTGTTGTGTTCCCTATTTGATTGATTGGCGATATACTTGATATCATTAATGTGGACTTGAGATGTGTATATTGTTGTCTCTTTCGTATAGTGTGATATTGCTTATATGTATTATTTTGTAACACCGTGATGAGACATGTGAATGCTTGTGATGCTGAGGTCATTTCCGGCAAGTGTTATAAAGCCGAGGTCATTTTCGGCTAGTGATTGATATATGCCGAGGTCATTTTCGACTAGTGATTGATATATGCCGAGGTCATTTCTAACTAGTGCTTGATATATGCCGAGGTCATTTTTGGCTAGTGATTGATATAGGCCGAGGTCATTTTCGGCTAGTGAGTGATAAGAGCCGAGGTAATTTTTGGCCAGTGTTATGATGTCTAGGTCATTTCCTGCTAGTGCTGTGACTGATACAATTTGATGCTTATGACTGACTTGTGAAATGTGAGTGATATGCGTGATTTTTGTGGATAAACTACTTGATATTTGAGATTGACCCACTTGATCCTTGTGGGTGTTCGAATTGTGACTGTTGTGTTGTGATTATTGAACCTTGTGAGTTATTTATTGTAGTACTGTTAGGTTGGGCAAATTTCTATGCAGGTTGTAGTTTGTGGAGGTTCGATTAAGATTAAAAGGAGTATTCGATTTAGCTAGGTTGCCTAGTTTTTTAGGTTGCTTGCTAGGTACCGTGTTGGTGGTACTCACTCCTTGCTTATACACTTGTGTAGGTTCTGTGCCTGGACCCGTGTGACGTTCTTCTTCTTCTGATTTCGAGGCTTGTCAAGGATTTGAAGAGCTAGTTGGTGGTCATTTCAGCGAACCCTCTTTTTCCTTTTATTATGATTTGTTCTATTTGAGAATCAAAGACATTTCAGACTCGGAATTATCTTTCAAATTATGTATTTACTTTAGTGGCCTGTACACGTGACAATCAAATTTTGGGATATTCTTTAGAATGAATAAGTTTTCGCCTTTGTCTTGTTCTTGCTTTATTTATTTTCACTTTTCTTTTGTTTTCGTTGGATTGAGGCTGACTTATCTTGATGGGAAAGGACAAGTGTCATCACGTCTATTTTTGAGTAATGATAAATGGTATCAGAGCCCAGGTACATAGGTCTCACGTGTGTACAAGCCAAGTCTAAGTAGAGTCTCAAGGATTGGTATGGAGACGTCTATACTTATCTTCAAGAGGCTATAAAGACTGTTAGGAAACTTCCTTTTGTTCATCCTTCCTTATTGTGCATGTTGCCTTTTTTGTACTAGGTTGTCGCATTTTATTTCGGCAGATGCTGAGGACTAAAGCTTCTATTTCCAGTGGTAGAAGGGAGGCAGTCCCCGAGGCAGTTGTTAAGACCCAAGCTTGAGGTAAAGGTAGGGTCAGAGCTATAGGCCGTGCTCGTGGAGTAGCATCGGCTAGAGGTCATATCCGTGGAGCGGCACCAGCCAGAGGCAGAGGTAGAGAGGCTTCTCCTGAGCCACAGGTTGAGGTTGCTAAGGATCAGGTTCCTTCTGGTTTTAGAGCTTCCTTGTTTCAAGAGACTTTGTTGAGTATGCTTAGTGTGATGGAGAACTTCTCTTAGGGTGGTGCGACTGGCAAACCACATGGTTCTCAGACTGGGTTAGGAGCACAGACTCCGGGTATTCAGGATCAGGTGGGTCAACCACCTGTGGTTCCGGCACCAGTTGTGGGTGTTCAGATTGCTCTAGATGTTATTCTGACGACAGCTGAGCAGCAGTGCTATGAGAGGTTTCAGAAGATAAAACCACCCAAATCTCATGGTGGTAAGAGCAAGGATGCTCATGAGTTCTTGACTTTGTGCCATGAGATGCTTGAGGCAGTGGGTATGGTAGATGCTCAAAGTGTTCGTTTTATTACTCTTCAGCTACGTGGATGCGCTAGAGAGTGGTAGAGGACCTTTGGGAGGTCTAGACCAGTTGGGTCTCCTCCAATAGAGTGGGATGTGTTCTCTAGTGCTTTCGAGGATCGCTTCATTCCTTGGAGCGTGAGGGAGGAGAGTCGATTGAGGATGAGGACTTGAGACAGGGCAGTTTGTCTGTGACTAAGTATGATGCCCGTTTTTGTGATCTTTCTAGGCATGCTATGACTATCGTTCCTGATGACGCAGAGAGAGTTCACCGATTTGTGAGAGTGTTGTCTTTCTCTACCAAGTTGTATGTGTTCCAAGCAGCCAGAGAGGGGGCTTCCTTCGAGTCCATTGTGAGCACCGTCAAAAAGGCGGAGTTGATGCTTTTACAGGAGTTTGGAGCGCCTAAGAGGGCTCGTTCTTCTGGTACCTCATCTGGAGGCAAGGGTTCTCATCGAGGTAGTGGCTCCTTTCAGCATCGTTGGATGGTTCATGCATCTATGCCACCAGCTGAGAGTGGATAGTCAGCCCGAGGATCTTATGGTTTTGGTCGAGGTGGCCATGGTAGTTCATCTAGTTTGCAGCAACAGTTATCCATGCTGAGGTTTTGATATGGTTGTGGGGAACTAGATCATATAATTCGACAGTGCCCTCTACAGACTCACTCAGGACCCAACATATTTATTATGTTGCTCTAGCTAGAGATTCAGTGCCTCCAACCATGGCTCGAGGTAGAGGTCAGTCCAGCAGAGGTGGCAGGACTTCTAGTAGGGGTACTACAGCTACACAGGGTGAAAGTCAGGGTTCTACTCAGACTAAAGGTGGTCGGGATAGTCAGTGTTATGCTTTTTTAGGGAGACCTGAGGCTAAGACTTCTGATGTTGTGATCACAGGTATCGCCCTAGTTTGCCATCGACCTAATTCTGTATTATTTGATCCAGTGTCTACTTTCTCATATGTTTCTACCTATTTTGCTGCTGGGTTTGATATGATGTCTAATTGCATGCCTGTGCCTATTCATGTTTCTACACCAGTGGGTGAAACCTTAGTGGTGGATCGAGTGTATCGATCATGTCTTGTTTCTTTGGCTGGGTATGAGACTTGGGTAGACTTGATCATTTTGGGAATGGTAGACTTTTATGTTATTTTGGGTATGGATTGGCTCTCTCCGCATAATGTGATTCTTGATTGTTTTGCTAAGATTGTGACCTTAGCGATGCCAGGTGTCCTGAGAGTTGAGTGGACAGGTGCTAGTGGTTCTTACCCCAGTAAAGTTTTCTCCTTCATTCAAGCTTAGAGATTGGTTGATCGAGGGTGTTTGTCCTATTTGTCTTTCATTCGGGATACTAGAGTTAAGCCACCTTCCATGGATTCTGTGCCCGTGGTTAAGGAGTTTTCGGATGTGTTTCCTATTGATCTTCCAAGTGTTCCTACGGATAGGGATATTGATTTTTCCATTGACTTAGAGCCAGGCACCAAGCCCATTTCTATTCCTCCTTATTGGATGGCTCCAGCTGAGTTGAAGGAATTGAAAGATCAGTTATAGGATTTGCTGAGTAAGGGGTTCATTTTCCCTAGTGTTTCTCTGTGGAGTTCTCTTGTGTTGTTTGTGAGGAAAAAGGATGGATCCATGAGGATATATATTAATTATCAACAATTGAACAAGGTAACAGTAAAGAACAAGTATCCTCTTTCTCGCATTGATGACTTGTTTGATCAGTTTCAGGGTGCATCTCTATTTTCGATAATTGACCTGGAGCTATTTATCATCAGCTAAAGATTAGGGTTTCGAATATACCTAAGACACCTTTCAGGACTCGTTATAGTCACTATGAGTTTCCTGTAATGTCTTTCAGTTTGACTAACGCTCCTGCAGCATTCATGAAGTTGATGAACGGAGTGTTCCGACCTTATTTGGACTTCTTTGTGATAGTCTTCATTGATGACATCTTGGTGTACTCCAAGATTGAGGAGGATCACGATCGGCATTTGAGGATTGTGCTCTAGAGATTATGGGAAGAGAAGCTTTATACCAAGTTCTCGAAGTGAGAGTTTTGGCTTGATTCAGTTGCATTTCTAAGACACGTGGTGTCCAAGGAGGCTATTAGGGTTGATCCAACCAAGATTGAGGGAGTTAGAGGTTGGACCAGGCCTACTTCAGTCATTGAAATTCGAAGTTTTGAGGGATTTACAGGCTATTATAGGTGATTTATTCAGAGCTTCTCCACTATTGCATCTCCTTTGACAAAATTGACTCGACAGAGTGTGAGCTTCCAGTGGTCTAATGAGTGTGAGGAGAGCTTCCAAAAGCTCAAGACCTTGTTGACTTCAGCTCTTATTTTTACTTTACCCGAGGAGGGTGTAGACTTCATTGTTTATTGTGATGGTTTTAGAGTTAGGTTATGGGTGTTCTGATGCAGAAAGGTAAGGTGATTGCCTATGCTTCTAGACAGTTGAAGAGGCATGAGAAGAAATACCCTACCCATGATCTTGAGTTGGCAGCTGTGGTGTTTGTGCTTAAACCATGGGGGCATTATCTTTATGGGATGCATTGTGAGGTCTTCCCTAACCATCGAAGTCTTCGGTACATCTTCAGTCACAGGGATCTGAACTTGAGGCAGCATAGATGGCTTGAGCTACTGAAGGAATATGACAACACTATCTTGTATCATCCAGGGAAGGCCAATTTGGTGGCCGATGCTTTGAGTAGGAAGAGTTTGAGTATGGGAAGTCTTGCAGCTATCAGTGTTGAGGAGAGACCATTGGCTAGAGAAATTCAGAGGTTGGCCAACCATATTGTCCGATTGAAGATTTCTGAGGAGACGGGTGGTTTGATTGATTTCATTGAGGCTCGTTCTTCCTTAGTTAAGCATATCCAGGAGCACCAGTTTGATTATGAGACATTATGTCTCATTCGAGACAAAGTGTTGAGAGGGGAAGCCAAGGAGGTTGTCCTTGATTCTGATGGTGTCTTGAGGATTAGGGGTAGGATTTGTGTGCCCTAGACGGGTAAGTTGATTAGATTGATTCTTGAGGAGGCTCATTGTTCTCAATAATCTATTCATCCAGGAGCGACGAAGATGTATCATGATCTGAGCCAGCATTATTGGTGGTGTGGCAAGAAGCGAGATATTGAAAACTTTGTTTCTAGGTGTTTGACTTGCCAACAGGTCAAGTGTGAGCATTAGCGGCCCGGAGGTGTGTCTCAAAGGATGTCTATTCCTACTTGAAAGTGGGAACGGATCACTATGGATTTTGTTATGGGTTTGCCTACCACCCTGGGAGGTTATGACTCCATTTGGATTGTGGTTGATAGGTTGACCAAGTCTGCCCACTTCATCTCGGTTTGGGTGAAGTATATGGCGGAGAATTTAGCTGAGCTTTATATAAGTCAGATTGTGCGACTTCATGGAGTCCCAATTTCCATTGTCTCTGATCGAGATTCCCTGTTCACTTCCTATTTTTGGAAAGCGTTGCAGCATGGTTTGGGTACTCGGTTAGATATGAGTACAGCTTTCCATCCTCCGACAGATGATCAGTCCGAGCGGACGATTCAAGTATTGGAGGACATGCTTCGTGCTTGTGTGATTGATTTTGGTGCTAGATGGGATCGACATTTTCCCTTAGTAGAGTTTGCCTACAACAACAGTTATCATTTCAGTATTCAGATGGCCTCTTTTGAGGTGTTGTATGGTAGACGGTGTAGATCTCCGATCGGTTGATTTGATTCAGTTGAGATGGATTCATTATATACAGACTTGCTTAGAGATGTTATGGAGCATGTCAGTATGATTCAGGTTAGATTGTTGACGGCCCAGACAGAAGAGCTATGCAAATCAGAGAGTTCGAGCCCTTGTGGTTATGGAGGGTGATCAAGTTTGGCTCGAGTGTCACCCATGAAGGGTGTGATGAGGTTCGGCAAGAAAGGAGCGCTTAGCCCTAGATTCATTGGACCTTTTGAGATTTTGAGCCGAGTGGGAGAAGGGGCCTATAAGTTGGCCTTTCCACCTAGCTTGTCATCTATTCATCCTGTATTTCATATCTCTATGCTTCGGAAGTACGTGTCGGATGAGTCCCATGTACTTTCCCTTGATTCACTTGAGTTGGGTCCAGATTTATCTTTTGAGGAGGAGCCTGTAGCCATCTTGGATAGGCAGGTCCAAAAGCTTAAGACCAAAGAGATCACTTCAGCGAAGGTGTAGTGGAAGCATCGTTCAGTTGGTGAGGCAACTTGGGAGACAGAGTCAGATATGCATGCCAGATATCCTCATCTATTCGAGGCTTCAGGTATTTTCTTTTCTTTATGTTCGAAGATGAACATGATTTTTAGTGGTGGATAATGTAATAATCTAGTTGGTCATTTTTGGTATTCTTGTGAAAATTACCTTATTCCCCTCCCAATATTGACCCCGAGTTGTTTCTTGATTGAGTTTTGGAAGTTGGTTCCAAACTTTGAGTTAAAAGTTGAGATTTTGGTAATCTTGAGTTTTAAAGGCTTAAGTTACTTAAAAGTGGTTTTCGGAGTGTTTTGGAGTTTCGAGTGTTGTAATGGAATTGTGTCGATTCCATTAGTTACAAAATGTGGTATCTGATCCGTGAGAATTGTCGTTTTCTGATTTCATATCTTTTTTAGAATTTGAGGTCCTAAGTTGTGAATTTGTGGAATTTTAGCCTTTGGGTTGATTTTGGTCAACGTTCGGATTTTGGATGCTCGAATCGAAATTCCGAGAGTTTCATTAGATTCGGGGGATGATTTTAGGCCTAGGAGAGGTCTTGGTTGAATTTTGAGAGGTCCCGAGCTTGTTTCGGCCTTTTTAGGCGTTTGTTAGTTTCTTGTGATTTTCATGGATGTCCGATCAAGGAGACCTCGGATTCATGTTTTGTCGATTCCATTGAGTCCAGAATGTTGAGTAAAATTGATTTGCATATATGGTTTGTATGTACGGGGTTTCGAACGAATCCCGGGGGTCCTTTCGATAAATTTTTGAGTTGGCTGGTTTTCAGGTCCTGGTGCATGACCATTTTGGTCATTGTGATCGCAAGGCTTCCTCATCACAATCGCGTAGCATTGATCTGAGGTAAATCGTGATCGCGTGGGATTTGCCACGATCGCGATGGTCAATTTTAATGGGTTGACTGTTTTACTCATCGCAATTTCACGACTTTGGTTCGCGATCGCGATGAGCATTTGAGACCTGGATAGAATATTTTTCCCAAAAATTGAGGTTTCAACTCCATTTCACCATTTTTGAGTTTTAGGAGCATTGGGGTGGCGATTTGGACTAGATTTAAATGGAAAAGCTTTTAGGTAACGATTCTAGACTCTAAATTTTCGATTACCCATTACTATATTGGAGTTTATGTGCTCAAATCAAAATTTTGAATTGACAAAAATTCAGGGTTTGGCATGAACTTGAGTTTGATCTAAAATGGTGATTTTTAAAGTGGTTTTCAATCCTTTTTCGAATTAGTTTTCTCCAATAAGTTCCTAAAGCCTTAAATATCATTCTCAAGTATCAAATTTCGGATTCAAACCTTAATTTTGGAATTGGTTTTTTGTGTTGATTGACCCATTTTTTAAAGAATATATGTGGCATTGTTGTTTTCAGAAATTTATTGTGAGTACTTGATTGTTATAGATTGTGTGGCTTTGAAAGTGAGTCGAAAAGGGAAAACTCAAGCTTCGGATTGATTTTTGGTTGCTTAAAGGCAATTGATCTCTTAAACTTTGTATTCTAGCAGAACTGTTTACTTATCTTCATTCTATGTGAGTTGGGGATTAATCGGGTTTGAGGTGAAGGGTTATTTTTCCACTTGATCATTGTTAATTACTAAAAGAAGGGGGGAAAAAGGTTGCTTGATGAGAAACGTAAAATCATGAATTGCCTTGTTGTGTTTCCTATTTGATTGATTGGCGATATACTTGATATCATGAATGTGGACTTGAGATGTGTATATTGTTATCTCTTTCGTGTGGTGTGATATTGCTTGTGCGCATTTTTTTGGAACACCATGATGATACATGTGATAGCTTGTGATGCCGAGGTCATTTCGAGCAAGTGTTATAAAGCCGAGGTCATTTTCGGCTAGTGATTGATATATGCCAAGGTCATTTCCTCCTAGTGATTGATATATGCCGGGGTCATTTCCGACTAGTGATTGATATATGCCGAGGTCATTTCCGGCTAGTAAGTGATAAGAGTGAGGTAATTTTCGGCCAGTGTTATGATGCCGAGGTCAGTTCCAGCTAGTGTTATGACTGATACAATTTGATGCTTATGACTGACTTGTGAAATGTGAGTGATATGCGTGATATTTGTGGATAAACTACTTGATATTTAAGATTGACTTACTTGATCCTTGTGGGTGTTCGAATTGTGACTGTTGTGCTGTGATTATTGAGCCTTGTGAGCTGTTTATTGTAGAATTGTTAGGTTGTGCTGATTTTTGTGCAGGTTGTAGTTTGTGGAGGTTCAGTTGGAATGGAAAGGAGTATTCGATTTATCTAGGTTGCCTAGTTTTTTAGATTGCTTGCTGGGTACCGTGTTGGTGGTACTCACTCCTTGCTTCTACACTTGTGTAGGTTCCGAGCCCGAACCCGTATAACCTTCTTCTTCTTCTGATTTCGAGGCTTGGAAAGGACTTGAAGAGGTAGTTGCTTGTCACTTCGGAGGGTCCTCTTTTTCCTTTTATTATGCTTTGTTCTATTTGAGAAGCAAAGACATTTAAAACTTGTAATTATCTTTCGAATTTTGTATTTTCTTTAGTGGGTTGTACACGTGACAACCAAATTTTGGGGTGTTGTTTAGAATGAATAAATTTTCCGCCTTTGTATTGTTCTTGCTTTATTTATTTATGCTTTTCTTTCATTTTTATTGGGTTAAGGCTGACTTGTCTTGGTGGGAAAGGACAAGTGTCATCACGTCCATTTTTGGGTCATGATATTACATCTACCTTGTGAAGACAATTATAAAATAAAATGGAAAACATACAGATACTTTAACACAAACACATCATTTTGATATAGAATTTCAAATCCAAAGAGAATAAAATCTCTCTTATAAAAATTATCTTTTTCAGTTTTTCTCCCAACAATCAACCATCATAACAATTCACATAATCTTCTTATATATAGGGAAGAAACCAAAAATTAATCAATGGTATCTACGATAAAAGAAGTTATATAATCAGTCCTAAGTTCATATTCAAGCTCAAATTCTCTATCCAAGTAAGTAGAATATCTACTTATCAGATAAAACAACTCTTCAATTGTGCCTCCTAACATAACATCTAGCATTTGACAATCAATTTCATTCAAATGGTGTCTCACATTTGCCATCTCCATGCAAATCTCGTGGATTTGATCCCTGTTATTATTATCAAGTGCCGCTATTTTTGCAATTAATTATTCACTAGACAAAAAAATGAAAAAAAATAGTTGTCACAAAAAGACTTCTCTATAGCCTTAATCTCTATGACAATAAATAGCAATAGATGATGCAATTATAGAGAGATGTGACTGTGTATATATACACGATAGATGAGAGAATTTACACAGTTAATTAAGCACTAATTAAACTAATCTCGGTGAGGTGATGCTCAAAATGTGATGAAATAAAATGTTAAAGCATTCGGTATTTATAGAGGATTTGTGGTCCTAGTTTCATATAAATTTGAATTTTCATAATAAATTTGGATTTTCAAGATACTGAAGAAATAGAAGGAACATAATTATTTATCAATTTTTGTTGGCTTAATATATCTATGGCCCCTCAAACTTATCAACAAAATTTATTTAGACACTCAAATTATAATTTGTTTCAATTGAGCAATCAAACACATAAAACATATCTATTAAATACTTTAGATCAAATTTTGATTTTGTTCATGTGTTACCAAATATCTATTACGTCGATAAATTAACCACTTAAAACACGTTATCTTATTTAATTATACGAACTAGCTAGTCTCATAAACCATAGAACCTCACGTGTGTTCCAATTGAATTTTTAATAACAATTATTTAATCCTTTTGTTTTGAATATAAAAAAAAACGTGACTAATTTGCCTTTAGTGATATATAATCTCTTTAAAATTAAATTTTGTTAACAGCTTTTATTTATGAAAAAACCATTACTAGTAATGTCTTATCAATTCCAATCAAATCAGTAAGGGTGAATTAGTCAAATGTTAATTTTTACATTAAATATAAAATAAGTTAAAAAGAATGGTCAACAAAAAATAAAATAAAGAGATAGATACAATACTGTAAATCATAAGAAAGGTTAATGTTATCAAATCAAACATAAAGGTAGACGTTTGAAATTATCCCTATTTATGATTGTATATTAAGTGAATTCATCAAGTTAATATTAATAGAACAAACACATGAAAATCACCAATTTAGATATTATTACATTTTATGCACCAATTAATTATATAACAAACTTTTTCTATTAATTATCCCTTTCATTAACTTTGCATGGAACAAACATATAATATGAATTATGTCTTCGGTTTTGATGTCATAAATCTACATACTTAGATATAAAAGAAATAATTCATGATAGAAACAAAAATATTTTACTAGATATATATATGTATATATATACACATATATATGTATATATATATACATATATATGTGTATATATATATATATATATATATATATGTATGTATATATATAAATAAAATTAAAACGATATACAGAGAAGTAATACATACGTGTTGATATAATCTAAGATATTAGGCAATTAGTAATTACTAATATATATTCTTAAATACTTCATCCACTCGAATTTTAAGAAAGAAATATATATATATATATATGTATGTATGTATATATGTATATATATATATATGGAATGATGATAACTAGTACATAATAAAGTTGTTTGCCAAAGAACTGATTTTAAGATTTTGAAATATCATATAAACTTTCAAAATTTATATATATATGTATATTAAAATTGCAATTTACAAATATGTTCTGAATTACTAAATATTTTACATTAATAAATGGATGACATAAAAGAACTTGATAAGAATATAAATTGGTCCTTGATATAAACCTTTGATTCTATGCATATAATCACAATTGCATCTATCACTTTATTTTCGTGAATTAACGAGTTTAGATATTTAAATGCTTGCGTTTAAATTAAAATCACAATCTCATTTTATTTTATCTCAACTTTACTCTCTTTTTTGGTCGGTTAAATGTGTATAATTTAGTATATATATACTCAATCCTACTTTAACTTAACCTAAAGTTCTTACTCTTTATAGTGTTTCTGCACAATCCAAACGTTTGATTGACAACACCATATGTAGATCTTTGTATATTTCCTACTAATATTTTTGTGCTAGTGACAACACCATATTTAGATCTTTCTTTTTTTATTTCTTGATAAATCTCCATCAATTTTCATAGTAAAAATATAGTCTTAGTTCTATATAAAAACTAGTTTTGAGGCACGTGCATTGCACGTGAATATCAAACCATGTAGTACACTATTTTTAAAAATAACTTAATATTATTAGATCAAAATTTTAAGTATACAATTATAAATAGAATAACAAAATATAAATTCCTATGAATAGTAAATGTAAACTTTCTTATGATTACTACTGAAAGTCGTCAAATCAATATTCAATAAACACATATAACTATTTATAATATAAAGCTAGATATAGATAAGGTGATGTGAGACATTTCTATGGCCTCCAATTATATTTATTTTTTCCTTTTTTGGTGACTTTTTTCTCATTTTATAATTAATATTAATTGCGATATTTAAAATTAAAAAAGTCACTCTTAAAATCTCTTAGTTACACCTCTTAAAACCTTCTCCTCCCTCCCCTATAGTGCATTGCTTAGTTATTGTTTTATTGTTGAAGTTTCTGCTTTAATATAATATAAATAAATAAATATTGATATGAAACATAGAACAGAAGAATAGAAAACTTCGATTTATGGAGTGTTCATATTCCACTGAACTTCGAGATCACTCAACGTCTGTAAATCACACTTGAGTTTTTAAGAACAGAAGAATAGAAAACTTAAAAAACTCGTAGTTTAAAAATGTGAGGGAACTCCTCCATTTATATATAGTCAACAAATGGTAATATGAAAAATGCACTTATTGTGCCTTATCAGAAAAATTGAAATTCTAAAATATAAAATCAAAACAGACCGATTAAATCGAAATTAAAATTGAAAAAAATTCAGTTCAATCCATTTGTTTTTATTTTAACCAAAATATGTCTAACCCTACTTAAATGTATACTTTGCTAGTAATGTGGCCATTTTTGTAAAGTTGAAATTTTGTATAAATCTGATCATTTCAATTTTTTTATTATTTTGAAAATAAATAAATATGAATCTTCTTCACTATCCCTTTTTTTTTTTTTTTTTTGAAAGAGAGCGAACTACTTAAGTTTGAGTAGTTAAAATTTTCTTATCTTGTTTTCTATTATTTATTTTCTTGTTTTTTTTCTAGAACAATTGTTATTTTGCTAGTAAATAAGAGATAACTAATTATTATTTTTTGTTTGTATTTTGAAAACAAGTTTAGTATTGATTTATTCATTAAAAATAATAATTAAATATTATCATGTGTTTGTTTACGATCTTTGGTGTGTATTAAATTTTTTAAAAGAAAAAATGGGTCTTGTGTGCGTACACTCTTAGGCTATGATATTACACAAATCGATTTTTGTAAACTAAGTGACTAATTAACACAAATTTGTTTTATCCAAAAATTACTTTTAGTCAAATATGAGTCAATAAAGCGATCGTGCTAAAATCATAGGACTCCGGGGTGCCTCACACCTTCCCCCGGTCAACAGAATTCCTTACCTAATCTCTTATTTTCGTAGATTAAAAAATTAAGAATCATTTCCTTTTTAATTAGGAATTTATAAGGTAACTTGAAACATCAAAATACTAACTTCATGTGGAGAGTCTACAATAAATAATTTTTTTTCTTTTTTTATTTTATTTTCAAAATCGTCCCATCCAATGAAGAACCCTTCAAATGGAAGAAAAAAGGTGGTGTGAAATAATATATAAATACAAGAATAGACTGACCAATTGCCTAAATTAACTCCACTGAACTACTTGAGAAAATAAAGAAGCTTAATCAATCATAACCATACCAAACATATGCACACATACTTTCTTTCCTATAAGAACACACACATTAGGAGTACACTTGTACCTAGGATAATTAGGGGGAAAAAATCCAGCTAAATTAGATTGTCTTAGGAAAATGTTATTTGTCTTCTCTTTTATTTTTTTTGGTTTAGAATTTATGTGCTATTGAATTAATTTATCATTTATATGGTCCAACCATAAAAGTCTCAACTACAATTTTATTATTAGAAGGTATGCAATAATGAAAATGTACGTGAAGAACTATGGGTGTTGTTAAAATGAAAGAATTGAGACATTGATAATATTTAAGGTCAAGGATAAAAGCAAACTCAATTGTTCCATTTTAAGATACTATTGATTTATTAAATGAAATGGTAATACTGAGTCTATCCAATAACCTACTGAACTGATCGATTGGCCACCTTTTTGTCGGTGATTAGGATATCGTCACCGAATTCACATTCTTTGGAAACGAAAGACCTCAGGCCTGCGCCTTCTCGCAGTTAAGTTATCATGTGTCGGATCTATAAATCCACTTGCAAGAGTAATCTTGAGGAACATCTTTATCTTAATTATATATTTGTTTAGCGGATTCTACCATCTTGAGGAAGCACTTGAGAACCAGAGCACTTATAAGGTGTTACCAGCAGAGAAAATTGTGGAGCAGCCTGCACTGGTAGCTGCTAGACATAACAGCAGTAAACGTGATAGTTGACCGTCCTGAGGAGTGAGGTACCATTATTCTCAATACAAGACCGAATTGCTTGTGTTGTGGTTTTCGTAGTTACAAGAATTTATTTTTTTTGAAAAAAGGTGTCCTCTTTCAATATCATGATTGGGTCGACCAAAGAGGTACCTTTTAAGTAAAAGGTTATTTTATAATCTTTGGGAGAGCGATCATCTCCAACACTTAGAAATTTTATGAGTGTATGACATGACAGTGCATTGATGTCTGATGAAGAATTGGAAGTGCGAATATTCATGCACTGATCTCTTGTAGCCTGTAGGTGAAGCTAAAACTTGGTACCAAGAAGTACCACAGATTGAAGTTGATATTGCAAGGTTATGGATGGATAAGTAACTAATACTAATTGAATTACACAAGTATTTTTTAAATTACTATGTACCTATATACTCAACATAAATCGCCATTATATATTCCTATAAAATTGATCTATGAAAAATGCATATACATGAGGTATCTGATTAAATGTGGTGGCCAGATATATTCATATCCTAGTCACCACAACAAGTGCATTCCGTCCAAAAGCACCTATATGCATCAATTAAACACAAAGTAATTCAATACGTACTTCACAATCATCATAAGGTAAGAATAATTTCTTACTTATGGCCCAAGTTTACTTGTGGTCCAAGTTTACTTGTGATTCAAGTAATACCATAAATAATATTTAATAAAGAATAGATCTCGTCCGTACATTGGTTACTGGATGGACGTACCGGATTAAGTCACAACCTCTATAAATTGGTCCTCCCTCCACTCATTAGGGTTACCACATATTCTCTACATTATTTCCATCGCTGACGGCTGTGGTAACGTACCGGATTAAGTCACAACCTCTATAAATTGGTCCTCCCTCCACCCATTAGGGTTACCACATATTCTCTACATTATTTTCATCACTGACGGCTGTGGTAACGTAAGGTTAGGGCAAGGAAGTAGAAACCAATTTACGACTAACGCTTCATCACTTCTCTCAGTGATGATGTCATCCTCATCCAATATGTGACCTTAACGATCTCTATGTAAGATTATCGTGTTCAAGATCCTGATGTGTATTAAAGTATTTAATCTAACACGTGGCATCCGAGCCTGGATTATTTGAACGGATAATCTTCGTAAATTATGTAACCGCATCAGGCTCCATCTCAATGGAACGTACAGCAAAAGTTAGCCATGAAGAATAAATGGATAAAAACTCAACAACGGCATGCAAAAGGTAATAATAAAATACTAATTATAATAGGCCATTGCCCATCACAAAATAATTACTTGAGATGAACATGTTGTTGCGACTCTTAAATAGTACTGCTATATTGTTTTTGGGAGTTCACAGTCTTCTTTTTTATTAATTTGAAATTGAATAAAATCTTGATTAATTGCTCGACTAATAGATAGGGTATGTAACTAGCCTTATTTTGGAGGCCTAATTTCACATTATAACTTGTAACATTAATTATGGTTACAAGTTATAATGTACTCTTACGTTACATTCAAATTATACATAATTGAAATTGAGTAAAATCTTGATTATTTGCTTGACTAATTGATAGGGTATGTAACTAGCTTTATTTTGGAGGCCTAATTTTTTTTATATAGTTTGTTAGTCACCAAAGTGATCAAACTAAAATGTATAAAATTATTCACATGCACAAAAATTTTATGATATTACGTGTGTATTTGTATTCATATAGTTTGTTAGTCACCAAAGTGGTCAAACTAGTATAGTTAAGAAAAATGTGCATTCATAAAATTGTCATTTATCTATGAAAATTAATGAAATGCCTATATTGAAAATAAATAGGTAAATTGACTTTCACTATTGCTAGAACTTAAGAATTTACTCAAAGATGAATCTATCATTCTACGAATAGTGAACATTATGAGGAAAATTAATATTTTCAGTCAAACATATATTGCATATCCAAAGATGTTGCATATGTTTGGTTTAAAATATTTAATTGCACATTAAAGATAAAAATGGCATTTAAATTATGATAGTGTGTTGTAGTATCTTCCAAAGGAGAATTACGATGTACTTTTATCGTTTTACTGAATTCACATTATTTCCTTATTTGTGAGTATGTATATTATATTGCAGTTATTCCTCTTCATTCGCATGCTTCGTCTGTTACTGTGTTCAATGGATTGAACTTCTCTGAATAGCATGAACAAATCCAGTTCCACTTAGGTGTGATGGATCTTGACTTGACTCTGTTGAATAACAAACCTACTGCCATTACTGATAAGAGCAGTGAGGATGAGAAATCTTTTCATAAATCATAGGAGCGCTCTAACAGATTGAGCCTTATGTTCAATCAGCAGTGAGAACGTTTTCGTTCTGCTGATAAGTCTCTCACCGATACACTAATGGTAAAACTCACGACCATGAAGTTTGATGGGTCGCATAGTATGTAAAATCATATCATCGAGATGACTAACATTGCAGCAACACTTCGAACCTTGGGGATGAAAGTGGATGACACCTTCTTGGTTCAGTTTATTCTGAACTCATTGCCTCTTGAGTATGGACCATTCCAAATTAACTATAACACTATTAAGGATAAGTGAGATGTTAGTGAATTGTCCAGTATGCTTACTCAAGAAGAATCAAGACTTAAGAAACAAGGAGGTCATTCCATTAACCTCATGGGTCAAGGAGCTGGTAAAGGACTCAAAGTGAAGGTCAACAAGTTTAAGAAAAAGAAAGCACCTGTTAAAGTTCCATAGGATTCTCACAAGGAACTCAAGGTTGATGTGTGTCGTTTCTGTAGAAAGGAAGGACACTATCAGAAAGATTGCCAGAAATGTAAAGCTTGGTTTGAAAAAGAAAGGGATTCACTACAATCCAAACCACAAATCCAAGTAAGAATTTCTTGTTCATGAGAAATCATATGAATGCTCAAATTGAAGGCATAGGGACTTATCGGTTGATCTTGGAGATTGAACATAACCTTGATCTATTACAGACTCTTTATGTTTCTTCAGTTTCTAGAAATTTGATTTCTCTTTCAAGAATTGATGTTTCTAGATTTGATTTTAAGTTTGGACATGGATGCTTCAATTTATATAAGAATAATGTTTGTTATGGTTTTGGTATTCTTATTGATGGTTTATATAGATTGAAACTCGATAATGTTTTTTTTGAATCCCTTCTTGCTATTCATCAAAATGTTGGAATTAAACTAGTTCACTGAATGAAAGTTCTGCTTACTTGTGGCACAGACGTTTGGGCCATGTATCCAAAGAAAGATTAAAAAGATTAGTAAAAAATGAGATTCTTCCGAATTTGAATTTTGCTGATCTTGACATATGTTTAGATTGCATTAAAGGAAAGCAAACCAAGCATACTAAGAAAGGTGCCACAAAGAGCACTCAGCTTCTTGAAATTATACACACTGATATTTGCGAACCCTTTGATGTTCCATCTTTTGGTGGAGAAAAATATTTTATCACCTTTATCAATGATTTTTTACGTTATGGATTTATCTATTTGTTGAAAGAAAAATCTCAAGCAACAGACACTCTCAAAGTGTACGTTAATGAGGTTGAAAGACAATTAGATAGGAAAGTGAAAATCATTAGGTCAGATAAAGGTGATGAATATTATGGAAAGTATAACGAATCAGGACAATGTCTAGGTCCATTTGCAAAGTTCCTCGAAGAACATGGCATATGTGCACAATATACTATGCCAGGAACACCTCAACAGAATGGTGTTGCAGAATGGCGTAATCGAACACTTATGAATATGGTTAGGAGTATGATGAGTAATTCCTCATTACCCAAATTATTGTGGATGTATGCTCTTAAAACCTTTGTATACTTAATAAACAGGATTCCTAGTAAGGCAGTTCCAAAGACCCCTTTGAAACTGTGGACTGGAAGGAAGCCTAGTTTAAGACACCTGCATGTTTGGGGTTGTCGCAGCGAAGCTAGAATTTATAATTCACATGAAAAGAAATTAGATTCCCGAACAGTAAGTGGTTACTTTATTTATTATCCACAGAAATCTAAAGGGTATAGGTTTTACTGTCCAAATCATAGTTCGAGAATTGTTGAAATCGGTAATGCAAGATTCATTGAGAATGGTGAAGTTAGTGAAAGTGTTGAACGACAAAGTATGGAAATTAATGAGGTAAGGGTAAATACTCCATTGCCCATGAATGTACCTACTTCCGCACCAATAACAAATGTTGTTCCTCTTGTTGAAGAACACTTTAATAATGTTGAACAATATTTGGGTGAAACACTTCAAGAAATAACTAACTCACAAATATCTTACCCAAATGAACCACAAATAGTGCCATAAAGAAAATCTCAAAGAGAAGGAAAATCGGCCATTTCAGATGATTATGTGATTATTTGCAAGAGTCAGATTTTGACATTGGACTTAATAAAGATCCAGTTTCATTTTCACAAGTCATAGAAAGCATTGAGTCTGATAAATGGATTGATGCCATGAAGAAAGAGTTAAAATCCATGGAAAACAACAAAGTCTGGGATCTCGTTCAATTGCAAGGAAGTACTAAGAGAATCGGGTGTAAATGAGTCTTCAAGACCAAACGCGATTCAAATGGTAATACTGAACGATATAAAGCCAGACTTGTTGCCAAGGGTTATACTCAAAAAAAAGGAGGCATTGATTATAAAGAGAGTTTTTCACCAGTCTCAAAGAAAGACTCATTAAGAATTGTTTTGGCTTTGGTAGCTCATTATGATTTAGAGTTACACCAAATGGATGTGAAAACTGTCTTTCTTAACGGAGACCTCGAGGAGGAAGTTTATATGGACCAACCAGAGGGTTTCAAAATTGAAGGAAAAGATCAAATGGTGTGTAAGCTAAAGAAGTCAATATATGAACTCAAACAAGCCTCACGACAATGATATATAAAGTTTAATGATATCATAACATCTTTTGGATTTAAGGAGATTACCGTTGATCGGTGTATATATCAAAAGATCAATGGGAGTAAGTTTATATTTTTAGTCCTTTATGTTGATGATATTTTACTTGCTGCTAATGATTTAGGCATATTGTGTGAGACGAAAGACTTCCTCTCTATGAACTTTGAAATGAAAGATATAGGTGAGGCATCCTATATGATAGGGATAGAAATATTTCGTGATAGATCACAAGGATTATTGGGACTATCTCAAAAAGGCTACATCGAAAAAGTTCTAGAGAGATTTAATATGAACAATTGTTCAGCCGGAATTGTTCCTATTAAAAAAAAAGGGACAAATTTAATCTCATCCAATGCCCAAAGAATGATGTAGAACAAAAGAAAATGGAATCAATTCCTTACTCTTCTATTGTTGAAAGTTTGATGTATGTTCAAACTTGCACAAGACCGGATATTAGTTTTTCGGTCGGAATGCTAGGAAGATATCAAAGTAACCCTGAAATTGATCATTGGAAAGTTGCAAAGAAAATCTTGAGGTACCTGAAAGGAACGAAGAATTACATGCTCATGTATAAGAGATCCAATCACTTAGAAGTTACTGGATACTCGAATTCAGATTTTGTTGGATGTGTTGACACTAGAAAGTCCACGTTTGGATGTTTGTTCCTATTAGCTAAAGGAGCAATATGGTGGAAGAGTGCTAAACAATCTGTCATTACTACATCCACAATGGAAGCATAATTTGTGGCATGTTATGAAGCCATAATTCATGCATTATGGTTGCGAAACTTCATTTCAGGACTTGGGGTTGTCGACACCATTACCAAGCCGCAGAAAATTTATTGTGATAATACTGCATCAGTATTCTTCTCCAAGAACGATAAGTACTCTAAAGGTGCCAAACATATGGAATTAAAGCACTTTACTGTCAAGGAAGATGTTCAAAAACAAAGAATGTTACTTAAGAATATTAGAACTGATCTTATGATTGCAGATCCGTTAACAAAGGGCTTACAACCAAAGACATTTAAAGAACATGTTCAAAGAATGGGTCTTGGCTGTACTTATGATTGATATATTTATAATGTTTTGACACTCTGAGCTCAATTATGTGTTTCTGATATACATTAATGAATCTATTGTTTCTCATAATGGTGTACACATTATTGTTTTGAGATATTACAAGATAAGTCTCTATGAGACATTATTGTGGACCATGATTTTATATGTTTTATAGCTTATGAACCTAGTATGATAAGTTGCTAATGTAGTAGTATATGGAAGGAAGTATGTAGCATACAATTGTGTACAACCGCCATAACTCGCATTAGTAGTTTGTTATGTTGTGGTATGTATGATGGACATTATAGAAGAGATCTACTGTATGTTCAAGTAATGTTTATGAAATATTAATATGATCATTGGGCCAAGTGGGTGAATGTAAGAATAATTTCTTACTTATGGCCCAAGTTTACTTGTGATCCAAGTAATATCATAAATAATATTTAATAAAGAATAGATCTCGTCCGTACATTGTTACTTGATGGACGTACCGGATTAAGTCACAACCTCTATAAATTGGTCCTCCCTCCACCCATTAGGGTTACCATATATTCTCTACATTATTTCCATCGCTGACGGCTGTGGTAACGTAAGGTTAGGGCAATGAGGTAGAAACCAATTTACGACTAACGCTTCTGCTTCACTGAGTGATGATGTCTTCCTCATCAGGTATGTGCCCTTAACGATCTCTATGTAAGATTATCGTGTTCATAATCCTAATGTGTATTAAAGTATTTAATCTAACATATTCAACATATTATAGCACTGAAATATGGTAGAAATTCTAGTAAAGTAATGCATAAAGATATTATATAAATACGCCTAACATCGATTATTTTGGAATTTTATCTGTAAAAGTTAATTCTTCATCATAATAATTATTTTTCAATTACAAAAACGGAAAAATGGTCATTTGTAAAATTTTATCAATTAATAGTCACCTACCCCATTTTTTGATATTTTATCCTAATTCATTTATTAAGAATATTTAAAAGTCTTAGTGAATTTCATTGGTACCAAAAATTTTGTCTGGACAAAACGTCAAGAAATTCAAAAAAAAAAAAAATACTCCCTCTAGCCAACAATGGTTGTTCACTATACTAAAAATAGTTGTTCAATAATATTTGTCTAGTTTAAAAAATTAAGAGATAATTTATTTTTTGTGTCTATTTTACCTTTGCTATTAAATACTATTTATCATCTAACACATTTTTCAAACCATTAAATTTAATAAAGTCAATAGTGAACAATTATTGTTAGACAGAGAGAGTATTGAGCTTAGCTAGACTAATTCAGAGGATAGAGAATATACGATCAAGATACAGAATATAAATAGTTTGGCATCTTAATTTTGTTGTATTTCCCCTTGAAATGATGGAGTAGTAGTTTTCATCTTCTTTTTTAAGAGATTAGAATCTAACACTTGGCTGGTGATATCTAATTTATCTAAGAGAAGACATGAAAACAGGAAAGGACGAGAGACACGACAGGTTGGGCATAAGAGGAGAAGAAAAAATAGACTACCATAACTAGTAGTGGCAGAGTAATATAACCTTTCATTTTTAATTAGAAATTTTGATTTCGAATTCGAAGTATGAAATCGCATTTGATAAGGTGCATTTCATCCCTAGTGTAAATGTAAATCCAAATTAATCTAACTTCAAAACAAGTACTCTCTTCATTTATAAAAGAATGGACTACTTTTCTTTTTAGTTTGTTTAAAATAGAATAACTTCTTTTTTTTTTGATAATATTTTAATTTCAACTTTCTAGGTAATATGTTTCAGGCCATAAGATTAAATGATATTTTTACACATTTGACATAATTTTAATTTATTACCACAAAATTAAAAAATCTTCTTTATTTTTTAAAAATTCGTATCAAAACAAACTACGGCATTCCATTTAAACGAAAATAGTACCAGACACCGAGTGAAAATCGAAATTGTTTTAGGTTTGGCATTGGGGGAATAAGAAACCCATAGGGTATCCTTGTGAGATGTGTAGCCCTTTTGTACAAAGTAGTGTTTTTTTGGGACAGCAATAAACATGCCATCCAGCTCATCAACCATCCATGCCTTTATTTATTTCGTCCTTGTCCCTCAATTATTAACCTCCATCTTCTCCTTTTCCACATCGTCAAACTCACACACATTTATTAACTACTTCATACACAATTTATTTTGTTGGGCTTGTTATAAATAACGTTAAGATTATTAGGTGAGTAATGATATTTAGCGGCAATTAATTAACGGCAATAGTTTAATTGTTGTTAAAAATATATTTTTAGCGGCATTTAGCGTTCTTTGTAAATGTTCCTAAAGCCTATAGCGACACTGGATCAAATGACATTTAATTAATGCCGGTAAAAGTTTTATTACTCTTTGTTAATATGTATATTTATTGCCGCTAAAAGTTATTTTTATTATAGTGAAAGGTGATTTTTAATTAATTTAACACAAGAAAGCAAAGTAGGAACTCATCAAGTTCAATAGTTCGATAAAAGGACATCATAACAATATAATTACGCCGGATTACAAGCATGTTTAAGATTATTGTGAGAAAACGGAGTAAAAGTAGTTAATCTACATCATTGAGATGTGTTACTTACAACTAAAGGTATAAACTCATAGCAAGTGCAATATTATAGCCTAAAAATATAGTACAAACATATAATTTAAAAGATTAAAATAATTGATAAAAGTCAATAAAATATTCTCTTGTGATCGGTTATAATTTAAATACAAGAGAAATGATTTTAGAAATATTTTTTGTATTTTGTTCATCAATTTCATGTGTTATATTTTATTAATGGCATAATATATAAACAGACACTTAAATTTAATCATAATTGACAAGTGAGTACTTCAACATTGAGTATGCACATCTAGACATTTTAATTCGTTTCCATTGTATCACTTGAACACTTTAACTTACAAATGATCATTTAAATACCTCCAAATTTTATGTGTCACGTCAACGTCGAATATCCATGAGATAAAACAAGAATGAGTTAAAGTGTTTAGTGATCAATTAAGACCAAATTGAAATGTCTAAATGTGCATTCTAAAAATTGAACTGTTTACATCCCAGCTGAAATCAAATTTAAATGTCTCTTTAAATATTAGGCGAAATGGTCTGGTGGACCCTTGTACTAGTATCGATTTGTATTGTGGACCCTTCTACTTACCCATTTGTCATCTGGACCCCTGAATCTATTGAAACCTAATATTTTAAACCCCTTTTTCATACAATGGAAAGTGTGTGTAATACAATCACTCCATGTCAAATTCCACGTCATTTTTAATTGCCACATAGAAAATAAAATATTAAAATTAAATTAAATCCCCAAAATTTTATTAGAAAAATCTTTTTCTCTTTCTTCCAATTTTGTTCCATATTTCTCTTCTTTATCCTCTCTCATTTCAAAGGTTCTCATCAGTAAAATGGAGTACCAACAAGATCGATCGCACATCGCAACGTGATGGCGGAGCTGCCACTCAAAGACGGAGAGGGCGACTATGCCTTTGATTTGAAGAGAGTAGCGATGGACCCAAACTGTTGGGAGGCTCTCCAAAACCCTAAAACTCACTAATAATTTGTTCTCATCCTAATTACTCAACTTTCAAATTCTCTCTTTAACTCCTCATCTGTGTTTGTTTTTCTTTTTCCTCCCTTCTTTGCAATTTTGGATTACTTTTGACTTTTTAGCTTTTTATAATTTGTTCATCAAAGAAAGTATTTTGTGTTTTGAAGATTTGCAGAAATTGGTATCGATGGCGGCTTCGACGCTGAGTAGGTCAGAGGAAACAAAATACTTATTGAAGAGTAAGATTGATATGTCCATTTATTTTTTGTGGAACAAGAAAAGAAATTTGTACTTGTGGAAATTCTTTTGTAGAGTAATAAAGAATTTGCACAATAAATAATGAGCCCTTTGAAGAAGAAAAAAAAAGGCAAAAATAAAGAAAGAATTTGGACAGAAAGATTTGAAGAGTAGAAAAGCTCCAAAAAGCTTCTTCTTGGTTCAATAATGGTGAATGAATAAATGGGGGAAGAAGATGACTCTTAGATAGGTCAAAATTGACAGTTGCTATCTTTTTTTAAGACCTCACGCGTCTAAAAAATGTGCATCACACGCACTTTGAACAAAAGGGCCACATAGGATGACAGGTCAAAAAAAGGGTTTAAAATTTTAGATTTCAATGGGTTCAGGGGTCCAGATGACAAATAGGTAAGTAGAAGAGTTTACAATACAAATTGATACAAGTACAAGGGTCCACCAGACCATTTCGCCTAAATATTATGCATGCCTTTATTAATCCAATATGAAACAAGTCATAAAATTGAAAAAAACATATATATACCGAGCCATATAAACATGCTTGATCTCCATAACAAACAAGTTCTCCATAAAAAATCTTTATACTCCGGGTAAATATAAGTTAAAATTTTCCAAGTTTATTATATGAGACTACGGTTATTTAAAGTAGTATATTACTTTCTCTTTTTGCTTTTATTTGCTTATTGTATTCTTTGCATATTTTTAAGAAATAATAATTAATATGAGTATTGTATTATAATATTCATATTAATTTATATATATATATATTCCTATTTCTAATATCTTAAAATTGACAAATAAGTTTTTTTTTTTTGGAAGAATTGACCACAAGTAAATGTGAACTGATGAGTACAGTGGCGGAGCCACTTTATACTTAGGGGTTCATCCGAACCCCCTTCGGCGAAAAATTATATTATTTATACGTTGTTAAAATAATTTTTTAGGTATATATAGTAGATGTCGAACCCCCTTCAGCTACTTCATGTGTCTATTTCTAAACACCCTTCTTGAAAATTTTGACTCTGCCACTGGATGAGTATTGGAATAGATAAAGTGGGGTGTAAATCTGGAACGTGAAACACAATAAAAGGTGATCCAACCTTAGCATCGTGCAAGTAGTTCAATTATTATGATAAAAGAAAGATACTCTCTCCGTTCTTTTTTATATGTCACATTTTTAGATTATATTGGCATTAAGAAATTAAGTAATTTTATCCTTCTACCCTTATTTAATATTTTCTTAAGTCAACTTTTCAATAAATGATGAATATGCTAAATTTCAAAAATTAAAATGCATTTGGATGACTATTTAAATTTTTGAGTTTATTTTTGGAGCCAAATTTTTTCACCAATTGATCTAAGATTTTAAAAAATTTGTTAAAGCTTCAACTTTCAAGATTATTTTTGATTTTTTTTCCATCTTTTATTTTTAATTTGTTTGTTGAGATTTCTTTTTCAAAATAAGATTTTATAGAATAGTGAATGGAGAAAGTAATTAATCAATGTATGAAGTACTCCAATGAATGTTAACTACTCTATCAAAGGTATAATTGAAAGAATATGATAACTTATACATTAATTTTATAAAGTGATAAAGCATTATGAACTAACTATTTATAGAAAGTAATAATATAAAAGGAGTAGAAATTAATAGCAACTTCTTCTTCTGACATTTCCTGCTCACTCTATCTTTACGGGTGGCGGCTCATCTTATTACCTCATTCAACATAACCTTTTATTCAACTATATATATTATATGCTCTATTATTTGGCCAAAATAATTTGTTTGTTTGCTTGACACATTATGTTACTGCCTGTTTTTTTTTTTCATAATGTGATTTAACAATAATGTACTCCATTTTGTCGATTTTCAATAGAAAAAATATTTTTAAAACTTAATTCCTAAACAGAACCAAAAGTTAAGACATTTGGACCTCATAACTTAACATGTTACATGTTAGATGAGGTAAACGAAGCTCAGAAAAATATGTCACATAAATTGAGAAGGTATAAAAGGATGTTGATATTGACAAGTAGCAGAGAGGAACGTATATTGTTGTAGCTTTCCAGAATCTTCCTTTTCTTTGCAAAACCAACGTGGCCATGTGGGAAGATTTGTGCTCGTATCTCATATTAAACGTTTCAAGCTTTCCTATTATGGTAGAGCTACAAATACACAGCAGTTAAAAACTTGAGTTCATTATTTCCAATTTATTTTTTGAAAAGTAAGACGACTTGATAATAATTTACTATTTTATACTCTCTATGTCCCAATTTATACTCTTCGATTCTTCGGAAGAATCAACTTACGTCTTCCTTCTTCATTGATTTGGGGGAAAGGGAACCGTCTACCAGTTGGGAAGCTAGACATCAAGTAAGTGGTTTGATGAGGATAACTAAACTGATATGCCGAAATTTCGGAAAGTGAATCTTCTCTTTCAGATCCTGGCCTTGGTAGAACTTGTCTTTGATTGGGATTTCGATTGAAAAGATGTTAGGACGGTTCCTCATGTGCCTAAGATGTCCAATAATAGTTGTCCACTATTGACTTGACACATTCCTTAAAAAAATAATAAATAATAAGGGTAATATTACTATATTATCTTTTGACTTTATTAAATTTAATGTTTTGAGAAATATGTTAGATGATAAATAGTATTTAATAGCAAGGATAAAATAGACACAAAAACTAAATTATCTCTTGATTTTCTAAACTGGACAAGGATTGTTGGACAACTATTTTTAATATAATGGACAACTATAAGAATTGTTGGACAACTATTGTTGGACGGAGAGAGTATGACTTACTTTCCTTTTTAGTCAATCCCAAAAAGAATGACATATTTCTATATTAAGTAACAATTTAACTTTAAAATATTAATTTTACTCTTAATGAAATAATTTATAGACACATTAATTTCTATCATTCATTTTAGATCATAAGTTTTAAAAGTCCTTCATTTTTTTTTAAACTTTATGCCGAGTCAAACTATCTCACATAAAATGGGACAGAGGTAGTATATTATTTTTTAAGAAATGTATTTATCAAATATGAATAAGTAATGTGAACAAAAGAAATAGTTTGAAAAAATTATATTCAAGCACAACTTTGTCGTTAAATTTTCTTTTTTCTAACTTAAAAATTTTAGATACTTTTTAATTTTTCTTTATCAAAATACTTATTTAACATTTTACAAAATTTCTTCCTTTATTTAATTTCAACTGTCCATTTGGACTTTGGTGGTTGTTACCTTAATGACAACGGGCCGGAACACTTATTTTCTTGTTAGGTGGTACAGGAAAATCAAAATACTACCTCCCTTTTTATTTATTTTTCTTTTTGTAACTCTTCTGTTCCAATTTATATAGCATAAGTTGACTAAATATAAAGTGTAAGAAATATTTTTTTTAATTATATTATCAAATTATCTTTATTAAAGTTATTTTTAATTGATAATGAAACCTAATAAAAATTGAATAGGAATAATATTAAATAGTACTATCAAATAATGAAAGAAGAGAGTTTCAATATTTTAGTTTAAAAATACCCTCGCAGTCAATATTTGAGTTAAAATTAAAACATATAAATTGAATCAGAGGAAGTGTAGAATAAAATCAAACGACTATATATATAATATATGATGCACAAGATTTACTAATTTAAGTGTTGCATGATGCTCAAAATCTAGAATATGAATGAGAAGTTGGCTTTATAATTGTTGCAAAATTGACTAAAGTTTTGTTACATTCTATACGAATATGAATTAAGTTAAGCAAAAAAAAAAAGCTAAACAATTACTGAACATAAGAAGAATGGTCAAGAATTATACAGATTACCCAGAAGATGAGTTTAACAAGACAACTTCACTTCAGCTTTCCATTTTTCTTCAAAATCTTGCTCTCATCTGTAGATCTGTTTGATTCCGACACTTTATTTAATTTCACATTTTCCCCCTTTCAATGGAAAATCAATAAGGCAATGAACAAGGTAACGAAAGTAGAAGATTTGGGAGAAAAACCAGTGAGCTTAAAAACAGCAGATTGTGAAGGCGGTGGAGGATTGTAAAAGTAGAACGGGAAATACGGAACAATTGGATTTGGAGGTGGAGGAGTAGGTCCAGAAGGGTAATTTTGGTAAGGTGGAGGTGGTGAATAGTAGTAATTACCGCCGCCGCCACCCCCGGAAGGCGGTGGTGGCGGTGGAGAGTAGTTGTAGTAATTTCCCCCGGAACTAGGGGGAGAAGGTGGGGGAGGACAGTTATAAGAGGTAGACGGCGGAGGAGGAGATGGCGGCGGAGGAGGAGATGGCGGCGGAGATGGGGTGGCGCAAGGGTTGTCACATGCGGCACACATTGTACATTCAATTTGATACTTTGAACCTGCCCAAGTGGTTCCATTTGCATTTACCAAATTACCCTCATTTTCCATTATAATCATCACTATGATGATCAAAAGAGCTAAGTTTACTCCCATTTTTCTAAAGATTTTGATCAAATTGGGTAGAGAAGAGTGAGTTGAGAGAGTAGTGTTACTGGAAAATGGAGATAGAAAGGGGAAAGGAGGGGTCACTTGTAAATGAAGGTATAGAAAATGCTCTAATCTTTTTAGAGGCATTAAGAAAGGTGTTAAAATATAAATATAGTATAGTGGACTGTGGAGTAGGGTGTAAAAATTAAAGTGAAGTGAGGAGCCTTCATGTTCAAAAAGATAGACCACCGACACGTTTTACTTTTCTTACTCTTACACCGAATGCGCAACGGAGGGTATTCATTTCCATATAATTTTGATTATCCTTCGGACAGTGGGTAGGTTATACTAGTACTAGTAATTTGAAGCTTTTATGGTTGTCTAAGGGTCAAAAATGCTTTTACAAATGAACAAAAATGTCATCTATTTATAGTTTGGCTCAAAAATATCTTTTGCATCAATATTTTAGTTTAAAAATACCTTCGCAGTCAATATTTTAGTACAGAAATGCTCTTATATTTTTCTTAAACTTGGAACAAAGTCAAGAACCAAAGGCTAGAAGCGGCTGAATCAACTTCCATACAAACAGACAAAATAAAGACCATGAAACAGGTAGGTGAAGCAGATATAAGAGAAATATAGACAAGGAAGAGTCATATTCCATATCCTAGCTAGCTAGTTCGGGATATATTGAAATGTCCTTATTGTTTTACAACTCAATTGATCATATGTATATGAAAATTGCATCCATAAAATCATAGGATCTTCTGGTGTGTAGATACATTATATCTATTTTCTGGATTTTGTTTAGTATATTGTAAGTTATTACTAGTACGTTTGTGAAATTTAATGGATGATTGAGGCTGGGTTTGAATATCTTTTAAGTTAGTAAAGTAAAGATTCGTATTGCTTAAAATTGAAATAAAGTGAGTAGAGTGAATAAAAGTAAAGGTAAGGAGAGTGGATTGTCCAAAAGGACCTTTGACAATGTGAGGTGCAAAGTTAGAAAGTGAATGGTGAGAGGCTCAGTAAAAGAAGCAATAAAGAGTGAACTTTAGGAAAATGGAGTGGCAATTAAGGAATCAGTTCACAAAAGAGCCAAAGCAGAATATCAATAAAAACTGGACTTTGCTCAAATGAGGGAATGATGTAGTCCACCACTAACTAAAATTATTGCTGATCATATCACACGAGAGAGTAAGTTCAAATAGAAGAGATTGTGTCCAAGTTAATTATGTTGTCGTATCCGTCAATATCTTATATTCTGACTCTATCAAGAAACGAGTCATATTAACAAATGTATTTGTCGAGAACATAATTGTAGAAACATATTCAGGTATGATATATACATGTTGATTGTTGTACATCTAAGGAAATTGGGATTATACATTCGAATTCTAACCATACACAAATAGAAGATACGACTAGATTCACATTAATTTAGTTACTATATTTATTTTATGCTAGACCATCATGGTCCAACATTACACTTCGATCATACATAATAGTTAGGTTACAACCATAATGAGTACAATTTGGACAGTAGATTCTACAAGGAACCTTCATGATTGCATATGTGTCAATTTAATTAGTTCCAATTTGGTGAAATTCTTATAACTTTTTCTTTTTTTGGGGAATCTTTAAATGAAAAATAAAATAAAATAAAACAAAAGGCTTCAACATTAATGCAATTGCCTGGTGAATGGAATCACATCAAAGTTGGATTATTCCAAATCTTTGGACAGATATATGAAAAGAATAAATTAATTATTTGTTGAATGAAGTTTTTCACGTGATGATTAATTGGCTTATTACACTATAACCAACTTTACAACTAACAAAAAAATCATTTTTGCTTTTGAACAACTATACAAGTAATAATAATAGACACTGAAGGGTATGTCTATATCAATCCATTTTACATTATTTATAAATAATAAACTATAAAGGCCAAATCAAGCATTATCTTCTTTTTATAAGAGGCAGCAAAACTGATATGACACAATAACAAATAAAATATATGGTCCTTTTTGTGTAACCTTAGCACCAATATGGGGTTTACTGCGCTGCATCTCAAGCCTTCTCTTATAAAAAAATTTCTTCTGTTGTTTCCATAGGTGTTTACAAAAATATGTTAGGTCGACGTAATTGTTAGTGATAAACTGACTCGTGCAATTTCTACAAATTAATCAACCACAATAACTACGTCTCAATTTAAAATTAATCCCGATCAGATACATAAATTGCAATTGTGAAATGCACAAAAAATGATCATCGTATACTTATATGTGAACCAAACGACCATTTATCCTTTTTAATTAGATTTTTTTTTGGAACTCCAAGATAATCCGCAATTACTATAACCTTTGTCACAATCTTTGTGCTCACTGAGTAAACCCCCTATCGTTTTATAGCCTGCAAACCACACATGAAATGTAAATTGTACTAGACAAACCCTATGCAACAAGCTCGACTCATAAGGAATTGAAGAGGGATTAATCCCGAATCAACCCCTTGTTTTAGCTTTTTGGATAATTCCGAAGGAGGAAAAGAAAAGCATAGTGCTTAGACTATTTAATGGTTCAACGTTAAAAGGGCAAAAAGGAAAGAAAAAAAAAACTGTCTAACCAGAAAAAGAAGGGAGAAGAAATTTAGAAGAGAAAAGGAAAATAATAAGAGATGAGTGGAGGCACTATGAAACTTTCCAGGCTGTGGACAAACACCAAATGTCTATCTTCATTATTATCACTTGTCTAATTTCTAATGCTCTAAATTGGAGGTCTAATTAAACCTTCTCTCGACTTGTCTCCTCTCTTATGCTTTAATTTCGCTTCTCATTTCACTTTCTTTTTCTAAAAGCTTTTTGGGCTCAAAAGACAAAATAAAAGATGTGACTCAAGCAAAATGAAATGACATAAATCCCAAGTACACAGTAAACACGACATAAAGTATGATCAATTATGTCTCTGTTTTATGTCAAAATTATAAAATTGGGTATTAGGCCTAATTCACGTCCCAACAGCTAGCTCGAAGGAAGAAACATTGCCCAAGCCTTAAAAGGTGACCACTCATCTCATTAACCATCATTGTGAGACTTTTGTCATTCTTTAACAAAATCAACATAAAATAATTAAGGATCTGCAATGACCCTCGTGGTTATTTGCTTGTTTTTGTGTTTATTTACTTATTTTCTCCTTTTAGCTTCTTTGTTGTATGTTTGATGTGTTGGGATGGGTATAGCCAGAGGCGAATCCAGAATTTCAAGAAAACGAGTGTACCATTGTCAGGGGTGGCTCTGCCCCTTTAAGAAAAAGGCAACCACTTTAGGCTCCTAAATTTGAGGGCCTTATTTATTTTAGCAATAATAGATTATAAGTTTTTCATAAGAAAACTATTAAATACGATTTGCGGAAAAAAAATTATTAGAAGTTTGATATATCTCGAGTACTATATTGCAAGAAAAATCAAATGTGTTTGCTATATGAATTATTGATTGAAAAAGAATTATTAAAAGAAACCATTTATAAAAAATATGCGATTTTGCATCTCAAGAAATTTAAAAAGTACACTTTATAAAAAGAAAATGATAACTTTTCAAAAAAATTTAAGAGCTCTCAAGCTATTAAATTAATTTGTTTTAAAAAATATGATAATTTTTCAAAAAAATTTAAGAGCTCTCAAGCTTTTAAATTATTTTGTTTTAAAAAATGACAAACAATGGTGCTTTTTAATTAGTTTTTCAGGAGTCGATCTCTCAACCTCACAATCTAAAACCAACACTTAAACCAGTGAACCATCCAGGCATTGGTGATCATGGGTTCCTTTATTTAATATTTGATATATTTTAAGAATTATACAAATATTATATCGAGTTTTGTCAGATGACCACGGGTTCCGATGACCCATTTTTTATACTTAAATTCGCCCCTGGGTGTAGCGCTTTCCAAGGTGGTCGGGAGAGCTTTGGGTGAATCTTCCCCATTTTGGAGCTTATATATGTTGAAAGGGTTGACTTCGATCAACATTCTTGGTAAACATATTCGGATAAGATTTGTGTTAGCGTCGTTAGCTCCGGAACATTGAGTTTGGTGTAGTAGGACCTTTGGTTTTGATCCCATAGTGGTCGGATTGATTTTGAGGTGTGTGGTTGATTATTGGTTTTTAGTTGTTTTGGCTTAGTCTTGACTTTGGTCAACATTTCGATGAGATGACCTATGTTGATTGTTCATCGATTCCGTTCAATTTAGAATGCCATTTTTGATTGGGTAGCATATTCAATTTGCGTTCGTGGGACCCCGAATGAGTTCTGAGGATCCATTTGACACTTGAGATATTATCCCAAGTTTGTTGATGCACCTACTCCCGCGAAGCTTGGGTTGCTTTGGCAATGGCTGATGACTCGGCTAGTGGCCGCTCCTGTGGAGCTTGTCAGCTCAGGCCTGCAAGCCTTGGGCTGCTCCCCCGGAGCTGTAGGTTTTCATTGACTTCCGTTCCGTCGAGCTTTTGTCCACGCCAGTGATGTCGCTCCTGTGACCTCAGGTTCGTCAAGGCGATGATCGCTAAGCGCTTTTTATATCTCTTTCTTGGTCACTTTCTTAAAGAAGCCCATTCTTGGAGAGCTCGGTCTAAGGTTTGGAGCTCATTTCTTGTCCATTTTCTTTGGTAATTCTTTTCCTCGTTAGTTTCTATTGCTTATTCTAGATTCATTTTCATAATTAATTCTCATTTTGGACCTCAATTCTTTGATTTTCAAATCCTTTAAAGTGATTTTTTCAAACCATTTGAGGTCCGAATACACTCCCGTCTTCTCTTAACTTGGCTTGTGATCCTCACCTTGAGGGTAACATAATGCTAAAGATAGTTTTTCATTTTGTTGTCAAGCTCCGAGGATCAATTTTTGATTCGTTGTTTTTATCTGAGTTTCACGATATTGATATGGATATCGTTAGTCCCATATCGATGTATAGTTTTTATTTTTTTATAGCGTGGAGATGATCCGAAGCCCTTCGAATAGGAAAAGCTCCCAAGTACAGGTTTGAGTGCAATTTTGACTTTGAGGTAAGTTACGGTTTCCTTCTTTAGACTTATCTTAGTTTGTTTCTACATAAATTGAGTTGCATGATCGTTAGAAAGGTTGTAGGATGAACTTTTACGCTTGTATGATCCTTAGCTAGGATTTGGCTATTTTTGAGATTTTAGACTAGTAGTTGAGTCATAAGCTTTAGTTTAGATTTGTTTTTAGCCTTGGCTAGATTTTGTAGGATCCTTAAAATGCTTTTAGATGGTTTAAACTCAATTTTAGACATGTTGCTTGTTGTTTAGTATGATCGCATGTTTATTCCAAAGTTTGAGAAATTTATTTATGTAATTGTGATTGTGGGTCTGAGGTCTTGAACTTGGACTGGTTGAAGTTCTAGATTAGTACCACTATACTTTGGAGGGTGTTTACCCTATTGAATTGCATGATATGAATATAATTGGTTGATTGTGCATGATTGGCATGCATCTATGTACATGGCCTTTGCATTGACCAGGATTTGAGATAAAAGTGAGAAATATAGATTTTCGGTTTTAAAACTTATATGCTCTAGTTTTACTTAGTTTGGGCTCCGAGGGAGCGTGTTTTGGATTTATTGAGAAAAGATGATTTTTATGAGAAATTATATCGTCTTCTTGAAATTTTATCTTTAAAGAGTTTTACTTTAAATTTACTGATTTTACTATTGAAATTGAGTTTTTATGACAAACTGAACCATTTTTATAAGATTTCGGCCTTGTGAAAGACATTTGTTCTTAATTCACTGATTTCTAAGGTTTTGTTGAAAAGTGTATTGCTTTACTCCCTATTTGTGAGCCCGAGGGATGATTCAGGGTTGCATTATGAAACGACCCCAAAAATGCCCGAAAATGTGCTTCGGAAACACCTATAATTGTAATTTCCATATATCTCAAAATCCGTGCATGATTTCGGAAATTCGACTTCATATTCTTATTCGTGGGGTCAAATTGAGTGGGAAATGGGTCTAACCCGAATTTTAGAACAACCGTATCAAAATTCGAAAATCGCAAAAATGCGATTTGGAGGGTCAACTTTAAAGGGGCATATCTCTTAGCACACAAGGAACTGGAAGGGCTGCAACCTATCAAATTAAAGCTCTTTGAGTTAGCTTTCCAACGCACTTGGTTTCACCTTATTCCGCGTTAGGATGAGGGAGTTATGACCATTTTCGTAAAACCTGTCTGTGCAGAATTTCCAATTCCAGTGAGCGAATTTTCTAGGCGGGTTGGAGTCATTTTTTTATAAAAAGGGGATATGTCCCATATTTAGTCATTTTCTAAACTCCAAAAACACTCTCTAAGCCCTCTCCAAAAATTCCACCAAGATCTTCAACCAAATTCAAACATCTCAAGCTCTAATTCCGGATTCAAGACTCAATCTCAAGCTTCGATTCTCCATTCCAATCTTCATCAAGGATTCTCCAAAGTTGAGGTATGTGGGTTTGATTGTGGAAACCTTCCTTTCCACAAGTCCAACCATTTATCCTCTATTTCTACTTCAAGTTTATGGGTCCTTATGATTATTTATGAATTCTTGAATTATGGAATTACTACTACACACCCTATTATGGTCCTTTTTGCATATTATCATGAATGGAATTTTTATGTGATGTTTATGGTTTACATGCTTCCATGATCAAATTATGAAGGTTGATATATATATGTATGTTGTTGGTGGGCTGATTTTATATGGATTTTGGAATTGGTTGGACTTAGTATTTCTTGAAATACATGATTTCATTTACATGAACAATTGCCCACCATTTGTTTGATAAAATGCCCATTTATAGAATTCTTAGGAAAGGGAAGGTCCAAGGTACGTCCTATGAGTCGGATGGTTATGTAATTACTGAAATGATGATGAAATGGACACATGTATATGATTTTCTCTATATAAGTGTTGTGATTCGACCAAGCCTAGCACGGGGGGTGGTAGGCCCGTGTAACCATATCGAGGGGTTTGTACCTTGGTCCCTAGCACTGGGGGTGGTAGGCCCGTGTAACCATATCGAGGGGTTTGTACCTTGGTCCCTAGCACGGGAGGGTGGTAGGCACCGTGTAACCTATCGAGGGGTTTGTACCTCTGGTCCCTAGCAGGGGGGTGGTAGGCCCGTGTAAACCATATGTGAGGGGTTTGTACCTCTTTCGCCTCTCCAAGGGGGTGGTAGGCCTTGGAAATACTATATTGATGGTCACTCGCCACACATGTACTACGTCCCACTAAATATGATTTTTATGTAAGCATCATTATACATATCATTTCATTAATATGCTATCTATTGGTTATGATTACGCATTTTTCCTATGATGTCCATCTAATGTAGCATTGCATTGCATCCCATATACTTAGTACATTCAAATGTACTAATGCATACTCTATGCCTACATGATGTCACCATGTAGGGACCGGAGCACCGCTTGACCATCCTCCTCCGCGTGGCTAGTACGATTTTTTATAGTGGTTATTGGTGAGTCCTCCATTTCGGGGACGTTGCTCATGATCTTTTGCTATGCTATTTTAAAACTTTTCCTTTCTAGTTTATGTTTGACTATGCAGGCGTGAGCCGGTTAGTTTGTCTTGGCCCCCGCTTAAGTACTCATGATTTTAGAGGTTGGTGTTGGGACAAGTTGTGTATTATTGCTTGAGCTTGACTCATCTATTGCCGTATTTATGTATCTTTTCTTTTTTTTTCTTTCTTGCTCTCTTAGTCCCGATTTCCCCCTTGATTATGCTTATCGCTTATGGTCATTTAATTGCTTCCGCGACCAAGGATGTGTAATAATACGCTATGAGGCTGTTTGGGGTTCCTTCGGGTTCCCCATTCGCCGGTCACATCTAGGCCCTAGGCTTGGGTCGTGACAAACTTGGTATCAGAGCACTAGGTTGAATGATCCTCGGAGGCCAACACACCGCGTTGATTAGAGTCCGATTCATGGTTGTGTTGTGCACCACAACTATGAGTAGGAGGCTATGAGACGTTTTAGGAAATGTTTCCCTTCTCCATGTTCTAAGTCGTGCTGTAGAGTTGAATTAAGTTCTTCCCTAACGGTTGTTCTTTGCTATGGCTAATCAAGCCAACCACGGGACCCAAGCCCCTCAGGCTCCTACCCCGGCATCACGGGTGAGAGACTTCGTGCGGATGAATCCCCCAGAATTCTATGGGTCTAAGTTAGATGAAGACCCTCAAGAGTTCATTGATGAAGTCCACAAGATATTAGCTATCATGGGCGTGAGGTCAGAAAATAAGGCGGAGTTGGCGGCCTACCAACTAAAAGGAGTGGCCCAAATATGGTACAACCAATGGGAGAAAGAGAAGGGGGCAAACTATGTGGTGCCTTGGGAAGAGTTCAAAACGGCTTTCCTTAATCGATTCTTTCCTCTAGAGCTTAGGGAAGCCAAATTGGTGGAGTTCATGAATTTAAAACAAGGATCTATGAGTGTGAGGGAGTATGCCCTCAAGTTTAACCAACTTTCAAGATATGCTCCACACTTGGTTGCCGACTCACGGTCTAGAATGAATAAATTCGTGATGGGTGTGTCCGACCTAGTGAGTGAAGAATGCCGGTCCGCAATGTTGATTAGTGACATGGACTTGTCCCGCTTGATGGTCTATGCCGAACAAATGGAGGAGGAGAAGTTGAGGAAGAGGAGGGGTCATGAGGCCAAGAGGGCCCGTTTTGAGGGTCAAGTTCCAATTCCCAAGTGAACCCATTCTTGAGTGGGAAAGCCAAAAATGTGGTAGTCAAGGGTAGATTCATCTCTTTCATTAAAGCCCGTAAGTTGATATCTAAGGGGTGTCCCTATCACCTTGTGAGGGTTAGGGATGTGGAGTCCAAAACCCTTCTTATAGAGTCGGTTCCGGTCGTAAATGAATTCCTTGATGTCTTTCCTAATGACCTTCCCGATGTCCTCCCAAAAGGGAAATAGATTTTGGCATAGAACTCCTCCCCGATACTCAACCCATTTCTATTCCCCCTTACCGTATGGCCCCGGCGGAGTTAAAGGAGTTGAAAGAACAATTGAGGGACTTGTTGGAGAAGGGTTTTATTAGGCCTAGCCAATCACCATGGGGTGCACCGGTGTTGTTTGTGAAGAAGAAAGATGGGTCCCTTAGGATTGTATCGATTACCGGCAACTCAATTGGGTCACCGTCAAGAATAAATATCCTCTTCCTAGGATTGATGACTTGTTCGACCAATTGCAAGGGGCTAGCCACTTCTCTAAGATTGATCTTCGGTCCGGGTATCATTAAGTGAAGGTGATGGGAAGGGTGACATTCCCAAGACAGGCCTTCCGGAAGGTATGGACATTATGAATTTGTGGTCATGTCCTTTGGGTTGACCAATGCACGGGCTACCTTCATGGACCTAATGAATAGGGTCTTTAAACCCTACCTTGATTCCTTTGTTGTGGTCTTCATTGATGATATTTTAATCTATTCGCATAGCGAGGAAGAACATATGGGTCACTTGAGGGTTGTGTTGCAAAGATTAAGAGAAGAGAAGTTGTATGCCAAGTATGAAAAGTGTGAATTTTGGTTGAGGGAGTTTGCCTTCCTAGGTCATGTGGTGTCGGGGGATGGTATTAAGGTAGACCCTAAGAAGACCGATGTGATTAGAAATTGGCCTAGGCCATTGACCCCGTCGGATATTAGGAGCTTCTTGGGCTTAGCGGGTTACTACCGGAGATTTGTGAATGGGTTTTCTTCTATTGCTTCTCCCATGACTAAGTTGACACAAAAGAAGGCTAAGTTTGAGTGGACCGACGAGTGCGAAAGGAGTTTTCAATCCTTGAAAGATAAACTTGTGTCCGCTCCTATATTGTCACTACCGGATGGGCTTGAGGGATTTGTTGTGTATTGTGATGCTTCTAGAGTTGGCTTGGGTTGTGTCCTAATGCAAAATGGTAAGGTGATAGCCTATGCTTCTAGACAACTCAAAGTGAATGAAAAGAACTATCCTACGCATGATCTTGAATTAGCCGCGGTGGTGTTTGCTTTAAAGATTTGGCGTCATTATTTGTATGGGGTACGTGTCGATGTGTTCACCCATCATAAGAGCCTCCAATATGTCTTCACCCAAAAAAAGATCTCAACTTGAGACAAAGAAGGTGGCTAGAATTTCTTAAAGATTATGATATGAGTGTGCATTATCATCCCGGTAAAGCTAATGTGGTGGCGGATGCTTTTAGTAGGGTGTCTATGGGTAGCCTAGCTCATGTTGATATTGGTGATAGGGAAATGCTAGGAGGCTACATCGGTTTGGCTAGGTTGGGGGTTAGGTTGGAAGAGTTGGTAATGGGTGTGGTCGTTGTGATGGTGCTAGTCTTCCTTGGTTGATGAGGTGATAGCAAAACAAGATCTTGATTCTTCCTTGTTTGAATTGAAGGCCTTGGTGAAAGAGGGCAAGGTGGAAGTTTTCTCCAAAGGGGGAGATGGTGCCCTTAGGTACCAAGGTAGGTTGTGTGTGCCTTGTGTTGATGGTTTTAGGGAGAAAATTCTTGAAGAGGCTCGTAATTCTTCCTACTCCATCCACCCCGATCCACCAAAATGTATAGAGATTTGAGGGATGTGTATTGGTGGGGAGGCATGAAGAAGGACATTGCCAAATTCGTCTCCGGTTGTCATAGTTGTCAACAAGTCAAGGCCAAACATCAAAGGCCGGGTGTTCTAACCCAAGACATAGAGATTCCTACTTGGAAGTGGAAAGAAATTAATATGGATTTTGTAGTTGGTTTACCCAAGACTAGAAAAGGTTTTGATTCTATTTGGGTGGTGGTTGATAGGATGACAAAAATCGGCTCATTTTCTACCGGTAAAGACAACATATGGGGCGGAAGATTATGCAAGGTTATATACTCATGACTTGGTAAGGTTGCATGGGATTCCTCTATCCATCATATCGGACCGTGGTACTCAATTTACTTCACACTTTTGGAAGTCTTTTCAAAGGGGTCTAGGTACGAGAGTTAAGCTTTCTACGGCCTTTCACCCGCAAACGGATGGACAAGCCGAAAGGACTATCCAAACACTTGAGGATATGCTTAGGGCTTGTGTATTGGAGCTTAAGGGTAGTTGGGATGATCATCTTCCATTGATTTAGTTTGCCTATAACAATAGCTATCATTCTAGCATCGGTATGGTCCTTTTGAGGCCTCTCTATGGGAGGCGTTTGTAGATACCGGGTGGGTGGTTTTGAGGTTGGTTGAGGTGGCCTTGTTAGGACCAGTACCTAGTTATGAGGGCTCTTGAGAAGGTTAGGATGATAGAGGAAAGGTTGAAGGTGGCCCCAAAGTCGCCAAAAGTCCTATGCTGATGTGAGGAGAAGAGAGAGGCTCGTGAATTCCGAGTCGGTGATTGGGTTTATTTGAAGGTGACACCATGAAGGGTGTGGTTCGTTTTTGTAAGAAGGGCAAGTTGAGCCCAAGATACGTGGGTCCTTATAAGGTGATGAGGAGAATTGGCAAGGTAGCTTATGAGTTGGAATTGCCTAGCGAGATGGATTTGGTTCATCGGGTATTTCATGTGTCTATGTTGAGGAAGTGTGTGGGTGATCCGAATGCCATTGTGTCTCTTGATGTTGTGGGTGTTGTTGAAGATAATTTGACCTATGAAGAGGTTCCGGTTCAGATTTTAGATAGACAAGTGAAGAGGTTGAGAAACAAAGATGTGGCTTCCATTAAAGTCCTTTGGAGAAATCAACCAGTTGAAAGTGCTACTTGGGAGGCCGAAGCGGACATGCAAAGGCGATATCCTTATCTTTTCCACTCCACTCGAGCCTAAGGTATTGATCTAAGCCCTTTATAAAATCTCAGGTCTTAAGTTCAGCCCCCATGTCATTGCATACATTCATGTTTAAGTTGACAAGTTCAATGTGGTTTTACAACTATGTTGAGGTTTTGAAATAAGGTGTAAGTGCATTGTTGCATCCTTATGTGGGCTGAAAATTGCCATGTTTGTGTCTCTCATGTACGTTTCTTTAACATTCGGGGACGAATGTTCCCAAGGGGGAGATATTGAAACGACCCCAAAAATGCCCGAAATGTGCTTCGGAAACACCTATAATTGTAATTTCCATATATCTCAAAATCCGTGCATGATTTCGGAAATTCGACTTCATATTCTTATTTGTGGGGTCAAATTGAGTGGGAAATGGGTCTAACCCGAATTTTAGAGCAACCGTATCAAAATTCAAAATCGCAAAAATTGCGATTTTGAGGGTCAACTTTAAAGGGGCATATCTCTTAGCACACAAGGAACTGGAAGGGCTGCAACCTATCAAATTAAAGTTCTTTGAGTTAGCTTTCCAACGCACTTGGTTTCACCTTAGTCCGAGTTAGATGAGGGAGTTATGACCATTTTCGTAAAACCTGTCTGTGCAGATTTGCAATTTCCAGTGAGCTTTTTTTTTTAGGCGGGTTGGAGACCTTTTTTATAAAAAGGGGATATGTCCCATACTTAGTCATTTTTCTTAACTCCAAAAACACTCTCTAAGCCCTCTCCAAAAATTCCACCAAGATCTTCAACCAAAATCAAACATCTCAAGCTCTAATTCCGGATTCAAGACTCATCTCAAGCTTCGATTCCCATTCCAATTCTTCATCAAGGATTCTCCAAAGTTGATGTATGTGGGTTTGATTGTGGAAACCTTCCTTTCCACAAGTCCCACCATTTATCCTCTATTTCTACTCCAAGTTTATGGGTCCTTATGATTATTTATGAACTCTTGAATTATGGAATTACTACTACACACCCTATTATGGTCCATTTTGCATATTATCATGAAATGGAATTATTATGTGATGTTTATGGTTTACATGCTTCCATGATCAAATTATGAAGGTTGATATATATATGTATGTTGTTGGTGGGCTGATTTATATGGATTTGGAATTGGTTGGACTTAGTATTCTTGAAATACATGATTTCATTTACATGAACAATTGCCCACCTTGTGTTTGATAAAATGCCCATTTATAGAATTCTTAGGAAAGGGAAGGTCCAAGGTACGTCCTATGAGTCGCATGGTTATGTAATTACTGAAATGATGATGAAATGGACACATGTATATGATTTTCTCTATATAAGTGTTGTGAGTCGACCAAGCCTAGTACGGGGTGTAGTAGGCCCGTATAACCGTATCGAGGGGTTGGTACCTTGGTTGCCTAGTACGGGGGGTAGTAGGCCCGTATAACCGTATCGAGGGTTTGGTACCTTGGTTGCCTAGTACGGGGGGTAGTAGGCCCGTATAACCGTATCGAGGGGTTTGTACCTTGGTCCCTAGCTCGGGGGGTGGTAGGCCCGTGTAACCATATTGAGGGTTGTTACTCTTCGTCCCCAAGGGGTGTAGGCCTTGGATATATAAATAGTGGTCACTCGCCACACATGTACTACGTCCCATAATATGATTTTTTATGTAAGCATCATTATTACATAT
>JAGDQO010000139.1:0-16634 GCA_018342035.1 Solanum appendiculatum | reverse complement strand
TCATCAACACCCCAACTTAAACTTTTGCTTGTCCTCAAGTAAAACATGAGATCAATCAGGTCAACAGGGATGTCTACAAGCAGTGCTCCTTGAGAATCAACTTGAGAATGCACACAAGGTTCAATTTGAATGTGCAATGATCAAATATGCACTCAAAGTTTCAGACTCTGACTAGCCATCATCAATTAGAGTTCAAGCTCACAAATGCTTTCTTCAAACGCAAATTTATGCCCAACAAAAGTATTCGAATGCCCTCACACTAACAATGATTCCATGCTCGCGCAGAGCCAAGCAAAGACTATAATTAAGGAATCGAAATCAACTCTCACACTCCCAATGAGAAAAACATCCATGATTTTACCCATAGGCTTGCTCGTATTTTCGAACCAACACATTACTTGGCTTATGCAAGATCAAAAAGGTCTTTCAAGGCTTGCAATAGGGCTGAGGGTAAGGGTATGATCATTTTGGCTTGGTGACTGTACCTTTATGATGCATGGCTCAAATTCCACTACTTTTCCTTTTATTTCATTCTTTTCATATTCACAACTCATCATTGGCCTATTCATAGCACATAAAGCTTTTGAGTATAGCTCATCGGATACCCCTTTTTTCTTTCACAACAATGCACAATGGATACAAATTATTCTTTTCTTTTCTTTCTTCTCTTTTTTTTTATATATATATAAAGGGGTTCCATCTTTTTCACACGCTTCCAAGGACAAATTCCATGAACTTCTTGCTCGGCTTCTTTCTTCACTCTTACCACACCCCCAACATAGGCTCTTGTCCTAAGTTAGTTATTCAAACAAACCAATGCTTCACGTAGGTTATAGGTGGGAAAGACATGAATATTTCAACAATCGGTCTACATATTTGTGTTCATATTTCATCCAAAGAAAAGGTTAGGCTCAAATGGTGCCAAGCTAGTTTCACACACTCACAAGGTGGTCACAAAAAGGTATAGCAATTGGGTTCACTCTAAAAATTTCATGCCTAAGATCATTTCCGTCATTCACCAATGCAAGTCAATTGGACCAACGAGGCAAGTTATAGGTATCATCATGCACACTTTTCAAGTAAACCTCACCACACATGGCATCCAAACACAATTGTGAATCACAACTCTACGAGTTAAATTTGCGTGCAACGGTCATTGCAAGACTCACCTTGACATTCACCTAGTCACAATGAGATGCTAAGAGTTCACATAAGACTTATGCAACTCAAATTTCCTCGTTGGATTCACACAAACATATTGTTCATAAAGAGCACTATTCAAGTCATCTATATTGATCACAATTGACACTCGAATGTACAAGAGAACAGTAACCAACATTCACAATCAAGCAATCGAGAGGGAAGCCAATGAATCACAACCAAAACATTCATTTCTAAAGCAATATGAAGGAACTCCAAATAAGAACAAAACAATATCTCAGAAATGAAATACAACCAAAAGGGTAGGTAGCTAGATACCTTCACCCCACCAAAAAGAGACAAGCAGTGTCCTCAATGCAAAAATAAAACTAAGAGTATCAACAGGAAATAAAATGGAGGGAGAGTAAAGATCCCCCTGCCAGGCTAGGCCTGAGGCAAACTCTGGCTCGATGGCGTGGCCTCAACCTGGGCATCAGTGCCCTGCTCTTCTCCAACTCCGGAAGGCTGTGTAACGACCTCGGTCGTGGGCTTAGACCCACTAGAACCAATAATGGATTTGTTACGCGGTGAAGCCTCCATGGCTACCCATACCAAATCACCCTCCAAATCCTCTAAATCCTCGTACACATCTCTCTCACGAGTGACGAAGTCTTCCTCATCAGTCTCAGGAGTGTCTGAATCCCGCTCCTCATCAGTCGCATCAGTATCTCTGATAACAGTAATAGGAGGAATCTCATAATCAGCTGGCCCCACCTGCCCAGTCTTTTGAATAGGAGGCAACTTAGAACTAGGCTCCTCGGGGACATCTACACTGCCCCACAGCATTGATATGTTGGTGGACTTCAATTCCTCTATATCCCGACGCAGACCAGCAATATCAGCCTTCACAATTGTCAAATCAGTGGGGTTGTGGTCTGTCGTCACACATACCTCAACCCGAGTGGTGAGGGCATCCAATGCTAACCCATGGGCAATGATCAACCTACGTTGTTCCTTCAACTCTTTCCGAATGGGAGCAAGTGCAGCAGCAATGGCACGATTAATCATGGAAGAAACAGTGGCCTCAACCCGAGAAGCCCTCACATCAGCTGAATGGGCAAGGTTGCCCATTTTGTAAATCATAGCCTGAGTCAAAGGGGGACGGAAGGCAGAAGCAGGAGTAGGAGCAGTAGAGGTCGAGGGAGTAGGTATACCTGAAGTTTCGACGGTGGTAGGAGGAGGTATAGGACCAGCCTTCATAGTCTCCATGTCAACAACTGGAGAAGTGTCACCGGAGTTTTCTTCTTCTTCTCCACTTCATCCTTCAAATATTTCACTTCGATCCGACGAATATCACAAGACGAGGAAAGAGTAACCTCGATATCCATCTTTGCCTCAAAAGGCACACCGGCTCGGCGACACAAGGAGCTAATAAACATCGAAAATGGCAATGAGGTTTGATTTTGTTTGGCCCTCATAGCCATCTCCAGTGCAATAATAGACCCTAGATTAAGCCTTTCCCAGTCGATTATACATCCCAACAGTGCAGCATTTGGATGCCGAATAATGGATTCATTTTGGGACGACATCAATGTGCTGCTGATGAACCTGAACCAGTACTCTGCTGCAATGTTCAGATCCTTCTTCTCAATAGTAACCCCCGCCTCGATCTATGGGGGTGTCGTGTTACTCAATAATGGGGCAAGCCACCCTTCAAGTCTTCCAAAGTTTGAATCTTGATTTTGTCGGCCAAAGAATGCCGAGTCCACACTGTGCAATCCAACTCGTCGTTGATATCGGTCTCACTACACTTAAACTTCTTTCCTCGCACCTCCACAAACTCAATTGGTGCCATCGAATCAGCCTTCTTTTTCTCTTTTGAGATCAGCTTGGCGTACCCTTCGTATAACTCTTGGACCCATGTAGGAACATATGGACTCCGAGGTTTTGTGAATTGTTGAAATCTATGGAAATGCAGCATCTCCCAAACAGTGGGATATCTATCCACCACGCCATCTATTGACAACCTCTTCTCTTTAAGTATAGTCCTCAACCTCGCTGCTTTTAACCGATTCATCAACCTCGGAGGATTTACCGAAACAAGAGGCACTTGTGGTGCTAGTGGTGCCTGTGCTAGCGGGTCATGTGCTGCTTTAGATCGTAGCTTTGAACGCTTCCGCTTCGTTAACTCAACTTCTAGCATCAATTATGGATTGGTGTCCCGAACCCCACAACTTCTTCATTTTTAGAGTTGGAGGAGGTGAATTGGATGGAATCCATATCCATACTGCTTTCCGAGCTTGAACTTGCCATTACCTTCTTCATACCCTTTCCGCTCACCTGTGAAGATCTACGATGAGCGGGTGGGGCTGGTCAACCTCAGCTGCAATCTCCACCCCTTTTGCTTTCTTTCATGTTGGTGGTCCTTGTGCTGGAACTTTGAGTCTAGCCATACCTTTAATAGCACACAACAAGAATACAATTTGATCGCAAAAGGTTAGGGAAATATAGCTTTCAAAAAAAATGCAGAGAAACTCGCCGAAGAAATTAAGCGCATCACCAAGTCCGTTCAGCGAGCAATAAAGGCCTCACCGAATGTTACAAAAATATCTCAGCAAAAATTCAGGCCAAAAAGGCGATCTCAAGACCATTCGGCGAGCAAAAGGACCCTTGCCGAATGTTACAGACAATTTCACCAAATACACAGGTCAGAAAGGCGAGATCAATGCCATTTGGTGAGCTGAAGAGTCATCGCCGAAAGTACCAGCGGTTCCTTTTCAAAAACCTAGCAGATAGGTGATAGGGAGGACATTTGGAGACACGCCAAACCAACTAGGTGAGCTCGACGAAGATCGCTGAAATGATCCAACACATCACCTCCCCATTCCTTTTTATAAACAACCAACAACCTCCGAAACATCAATTCAAGCACAGTTTCAAACAACTACAACTAGCCACTATCAATTCACTATTCGGGGTACTCAGACTTCCCCCAATCAATTCAAATTCAACAAAAACGATGATATATTCCCTTAAGAATGTCGTCACCCAATCCATCATCGGGCAAATTCAAGTCATTCAACCGAATTTGGGTTACTCAAACTTCACCCACACATTACTCAACATGCAACACCCATAATTTAGTCATCTAACATACAAAATTAAAATCCAATCGCCCAAACAATTTATTTAGTCATGCTCAAATTAAATTTAACACTATACGAATCAATAGGCATATAATCAATGAAAACCCATTGCACTACCAATTAGCATTTCAAATAAGGCATGAAAGTAAACAACATTTGAAAAACCAACCTCCAATTAGACGAAGAGACAGACACAACAAAGAGGGAGGGGGGAGGAATCCAAACAACACTCTAGACGCAAATCACATGACACTAAATACGAAATTATAATCCAAAGTTTGAGGGAAAGAGTAGAGGAGTCGAAAATTTCAAATAAAATAGAAGATTTTGAATTTAAAAGGTCATAGACCCTTCAGTTCGTGCCCCATTCGGCGAGCTTACTAACGTCGCCAATCAACTCGGCGATGCACCGAATGGGCCACAACTCACCAAACTTGATAGAAATTTAGCTCTTCAGTAGGTGCAAAGGGTGAATTGATCGGGTTCGCCGATCTAACTCGGCGACTCAACAAATTTGTTGTTAGCTCACCCAATCTTCCAGAACTTTCCTGAATTTTGTCCTTCATAGAGTGATGCATTTGGGTGATGATGGGGGCAATTCGGTGACTCGTCGAGTGGTCCAGCTCCTCACCATTTTCATTTCTTCCAAAATATGAACTCCAACCTAGACATCCAACAAACGTTATTCAAACAACAAAAAGTAAAGCTTGGGTTGCCTCCCAAGAAGCACCTTAGTTAGCATTGTGGCATGACGTGGACATGCCTTCAAGCATCATTCAAATACACCACATCAATCACAGTCACATTAGGACACTCTCCGAAGTAAAGCTTAAGTATTTTCCCGTTCACCTTGAACATCGACCCATCCTCGTTTTCAACTTCGATTGCCCCATTTGTAAAGACACGATTTACTATAAATGGACCTGACCATTTTGACTTGATTTTTCCCGAAAAGAGTTTCAGACGAGAGTTGTAGAGCAACACAAGATCACCAACTTTAAATTCTCGATAAAGGATTTTGGTGTCATGCCACTTATTCATTTTCTCCTTATAAAGGAGAGAACTCTCATAAGCTTGAAGAAACACTTTTCCAAAGCATGGAGTTGGTCAACTCGATCCTTTGACGCATCTTCCCAATTAAAGTTCATGGCCTTCAAGGCCCACACGGCCTTATGCTCAAGTTCAACCAGTAGATGACAAGATTTACCAAACACCAATTGATACGGGGACATACCAATCGGAGTCTTGAATGCCGTTCTATACTCCCAAAGAGCGTCATCTAACTTTCGGGACCAATCGGTTCGATTTGCATTAATGGTCTTGGCCAAAATCCCTTTGATTTCTCGATTTGACACCTCGACTTGCCCACTTATTTGCGGATGATAAGGGTGGAAACCTTATGCTTGACTCAATACTTGCTCAATAACGATGCAAACATTCGATTACTAAAGTGAGAACCCCCATCACTAATAATTGCACGTGGAGTGCCAAACCTTGTGAAAATATACCGCTTGAGGAATTTAACTACACTTCTCCCTTCATTATTAGGTAAGGCCACAGCCTCTACCCATTTAGAGACATAGTCAAAAGCCGCCAAGATGTATTTGTTCCCATAAGAACTCATAAAAGGCCCCTTGAAATTGATTCCCCATACATCAAACAACTCAACCTATAAAATAGGAGTGAGAGGTAATTCATGCCTTCGCGATACTCCTCCTTGCTTTTGACATTGCACACACTTCTTGACAAGGGAGTTCATATCTTGATGCAACGTTGGCCAATGATAACCACTTTGTAGTACCTTAGTAGTTGTACGCACTTCACTATGGTGCCCACCAATCAGTGACGCATGGCAAGCATCAAGAATAGAATATACCTTAAATTTCGGAACACGTCTTCTAATCATATGATCTGCACACTCCCGAAATAAGTAAGGCTCATCCCAAAAATATTTCTTCACATCAAAAATGAACCTCTTTCGTTGGTAAAAATTCAGCCCATTGGAAAGAATCTCACACTCCACATAATTGGCAAAATCAGCATACCAAGGCGTGGTACCATTCGACACAACCATCACCGACTCATCGGGAAAGGCTTCCTCAATGTCTTTTTCACCAGAAACAACCACATTCGTTTCAAGCCTTGACAAGTGGTCTGCCACTTGGTTCTCACACCCTTAATATAAATTTTGTCATGCCCCAGACAGTATATGTACTTAGCTGCTCATGCTAGGTACGTATACTGCCAACATGGCTCTGATACCAATAACGGATCGGCGGTAATCCTCCGAAGTTGTATTAGTAAAATACGACAAGATTTATACGAAGAACAAAAGAGATTAATAAAACTCACAGATTTTTATTTATATGAACATCAACATGAAAGAGCTACAGGCGGAAGCATTAAACATAGAGAGAGAGAGAGAGGTTTTCAGTATTGGGTACAATAGCTGATGCCTTCTAGGGAGAAGAAAGAATTCCTTTTATAGAAGAAGGATTCTTTCTTTACAATAGACAAATTAAAGTGTCGGTTGGTGAGTGGGGTCTTTTACTTTTATAAAGTAAAGTTGATTGGATTCCTTTTAGGAATAGTAAAACGTCTCTTTTTGAAAAGTAATTCCGACCTTTGGTCTCTACTTTTCTCAAGAGCCAAGTTTCTATTCATAATCGGGGTCCACATATGACTGTGCGATTCCTTTGAGATCACACATGTCCCCATTACTGCTTCCAGATGACGCGGCATCACTGATTAGCTGCATTATCTGAGTTTCAGTATAATCTTCGAGATTATCCATAGCTCTTTTGAGCTTTGCTTTGAGTTCTTCTTTTGAAACCTTTTGCTTGGCAGGATTGACTGCTGCTAAGTTGATATTGGGCTTGACTCCGGTTGGCTTAGGAGTCCATCCTTTAATCATTACTTCTTTAGCTAAGAAGCGTATTTTGTCTATTTCTACCTTGGTGAAATTCCAAGAAATAATATAAGAAATTCTTTTCTGAACAAAGAATTTACATAATTTGATATACTCTGGGAGAGTAGATATATCTGTAGTACTTTGGAACTCAGTGAACCTGATGTGAAATTGTTGTGGTAAAATCTGCAGATTTCCTCCAAAAATATTCCACCATTCGTAGAACCATTTAGGGATAATTGACTTAATCATTTTTGGACAGTATTTAATAAACCAAGTGTGTCTTGGCCTAAGATACATAAAATTGAACCAAGCTGCTTTGTAGTCATGCCAATTATAAGTTTGTGGCTTATGCGGCATGGACAAAGATACTGGAGTATGTAAATGATCAGTATACCATTCAAATGGAGATAAAATTCTCTTGATAGTAAATCGAGAATATCTTATAAAATCAGGATTTTGTTCATCCCTGTTATGTTCAATCTCAATGGATTCTGTGTCTACCAAAATAGCTTCGTAAAACCTTCTGGTCTTGTAAGAACAATCTGTATCAACAAAGTTGCCATCTGTGTAGCAAGGTTTAATAAGAGTACTAACCTCAAGGTTTTCATACTCTCTATCTAGAGCCAATATTGGTAACATTTGAGTTGTTACAAAATCAAACTTTTCTTCCTTTGGGACAGTAGTTGGAGTAGGTAATTCAGGCTTAACAGCTTGAGCAAAAGACTCGGGAGTCTTCATTGTATAATTGTCTTTAGTCTGGACATTAGAACTTGAGGCTCCAGGAGTCAAAGGTCTATTAGGCCTTAATTGTATTAATTTGGTAGGATTAGGGGGTGGAGCGGGCAATTTTGGATAGTCCGCGAGCATAGTAAATCTATTATCAAATACCGGTCTTTGTGGGGTTTTTGCCGGTGTTAAAGGAGGTAAGACGAATGGTTTCGCCATAGGTTTTCCTTCTTTCGAAGGAGTATTAGGCTTGAAAGGCCTCATTTTTTCCCTGTAAAAATTCTCTTGTTAGAAAATCAGGTAAAGAGTTATTTTCTCCTTTTATAAAATCAATTTGAAAATCAAAGCTAGATAGTAGAGCTTGCCATCTAGCAAATATTTGTTTTGACACTAAATTTTTAACATCCTTTTGTAAAATTTCTTTAGCTGATTTACAATCAACTCTTAATAAAAATTCTTTGTTTATTAAGTCATCTTGAAATTTTGTGATACATAGCACTATAGACAAGATTTCTTTTTTAACAGTAGAATAATTCTTTTGAGCAGAATTCCAGATTCCTGAAGTAAAACGAACTAATTGTTCGGGAGATTCTAAAGAACTTCTTTGTTTCAGGATACCTCCATATCCTAAGTCAGAAGCATCAGTTTCTACAATCATAAAATCATTAGGATTAGGAATTCCTAGACAAGGAAGACTTTGAACTAATTTCTTAACAGTTATGACTGCCTGAGTTTGATCATCTCCCCAAGGGACAGGATTTTTCTTGAGCCTTTTATATAAAGGTTCACAAACTTGTCTGACTTTAGGAATAAAATCAGCAACATAATTTAAACTTCCTAAAAACCTCTGCAATTGGGTTTTATCAATAATTTCATTAGGAAACTTAGAGGAGAACTCAATGGCTCTACAGATAGGTTTGTAACTACCTTGATAAAGATCATGGCCTAAGAATCTTATAGAGGTTTGAAAGAGTTTAATCTTTTTGGCACTAACAACCAAACCATTACTTTTAACAATCTTAAAGAAAGTATTAAGATGCTTAAAATGCGAATCAATATCATCAGAAAAGATAAGCACATCATCAATATAGACAATAGACATATAACTATAATCATTAAAAATGTTATTCATGATATTTTGGAATTCAGAGGGAGCATTCTTGAGCCCAAAAGGCATAACATTCCATTCATATTGTCCAAATGGGACATTGAAGGCAGTCTTATATTTATCTTTATTAGCAATTTGAATTTGCCAAAACCCAGACTTCATATCAAACTTGCTGTAAATATTAGCCTTATAAGTTCGTTTTAACAAATCTCTTTTGTTAGGTATCGGGTACCTAATCCATTTTAAAACAGCATTCAAAGGTTTATAATTTATAACAAGTCTTGGTGCTCCTCTTTCTTTTTCAGCACTATTGTTGACATAGAAAGCAGAGCAACTCCAAGGGGATTTAGAAACATTAATAATTTTATTTTTCAACAAATTATCAATTTCCTTTTTACAATAATCAAGTAATTCATGATTCATTTGAATAGGTCTAGCCTTAGTTGTAATAGCTTGTTCATTAAATCCTTCAATATAAGGTAAATCAACAATATGCTTTTTTCTTTCCCAAAAAGCATTAGGAAAATCAGAGCAAATTTCATCTTCAAATTTTTTGTGAAGATTGGATATTTTAGTAACTATCTCCGGGGTTTTTAAAATTTGCTCAATTTTTTTAATTTTAATTTCTTCTTTGAGAAAATTAACATGCTGAGATAAAGAGTTTATTCGAAAAACCGTTTTTTCTCTGATAAAATTACTTTCATCTTGGGAAAGAGTTTTAACAAAAGGAAAATGTAATTCTTTTCCCAGAATGGAAGTAGTAATACCACTTAAATTAGTAATAAAAGGTTTTATCTGAGTGATAAAAGGTATTCCAAGAATAATATCTTCATTAATATCTTCAGTAATAATAAAATCATTTGTTTGTCAATCTCTTTGAGAATTTTATCAGCAATGACATCGGTTTCGACTTTCCCAAGTCTGATTTTAATGTCTTTGATTTCCTCTTTAAGAGTTTTGACTTCATGATGAAGATCAGAAATAGTAGGTTCGGCATTTCTTTCAAACCTATTCATGATTTGCTTCATGCTGAAAGGTTCAACCATAGTACGAGCTTTGGGCTTTTCTTTTTGGTTGAGAATAATATTCTTGAGTTCTATAAGATATTTTCTCCTAGCTTCTTCATTATCAATATGTTCAATAATGTCAAAGAGAGCTTCTTTAGAGTCGTTGCTAATGACTCTGATTTGAGGAATATCATCACAAACACAGAAAGCCTCTGTGCAGTTGCAGTTTTTTCCCGATTGGCTAGAATCTGAATCATAATTGACGTTGATATCTTCTTCGTCGCTATATTCAGCAGAATTATTTGAAGAATCGGATAAAGGTTCTTCAAGAATTGAAAAAAGCTTTTCTTTGGTTGCTTCGTCTATTTCAAGACTGTTGATCTTCTTCTGTTTACCTGACCTGCATTCACTCGCTCTATGGCCAGATTTTCCACAAGTCCAACATACATCCTCTTTGGATTTCTTAAATCCTTTATGCTTTTTCCTTCTTTTAGAAGATTTTTTGTAATCCTTTTCAGAAGTTCTTCTAGACTTACTACGATGAGTTTTCTTATTTTCTTTGTTCTCCTTCCTGATTTTTCTTGAAGGAGGTGTTAGAGAAACAAACCCGAAGTCTTGACAGAAACTTCCTAATTCTCTCCTTGACGAGGATTTTTCTTTTTTAAGTTGATGTTTCAACTTAATATCTGTACAAAGTTCTAATCCAACAGTGTTTATAACACTAATAAGATCTCCATAAGTCATCTGGTCATAAGGAATTTTTCCTTCATTCCTATCTTGAATCTTAGTTCTAACTTTGTCAGCAAAGAGAGGTGGAAGTCCGCTCACAAATCTTTCTTTCCAGAAGTCTAAATGACAATCTGGTCTAATCATTACCTTCTGCATAAAATTGTATTTATACCAGGTAAAATCATCTAAAGAGGGACAACTGATATTGTTGAGGATTTGGAGACTCCTATCCTGAAATAGCTTGGGTTCTCCAATAAAATGCTTTGCTATGTGATAAAGAAGTGTAGCACAAGCATCTTCTTTAAAAACTTCTGTAGGAACTTCATTAGTTCCTTCCATTTTAATAACAATTTCAGTAGCTTGAGTATTGTAGATAATTCCTTTAGTTTCTTCAGAAACATAATTATCCCACCAATGTTTAAGCATTCCAGTGAATCCTGCCACGATCATTGAAGCAGCTTCCCTATCAGAAGAATTTCTTATTTTATAAGCTGTTATAGCTATCCCCATCTCGTGGAGCTTATTATAAATCTGATGTTCTGCTAAACCATCAATATTCCATTCAGTAATACTACTTCCTTCATGAGAAGAAGTGGATAAAAAAGCGTTTTCCTCATATTGAAGGTCTGGGAAAGAAGGTCTTTTATGATAGTTCTTTCGGTTATGATATCTATCATTGGAAAGTTTTTGTATAATATTTTCCTTGATAGTAGAAAGAATGTTACCACTGGTGCTGGTAGAAGCTCTGTAAGCAGCTCTTTTTTTAGATATAGAGAAATTGGCTAGTTTCTCATTAATTTTATCCAAAATATTGTCAGAAATATCAAAGGTATTTTTGAGTTTAGGATAATTTTCTCGGGAAAATTCATTGATTTTGAATATAGGGTTTGGGTCTATTTTCTGACTGCTTTGGGTAGAAGATAGAGGGACAGGCCTTCCTGAAAAAGAGGCTCTTTCTTTGGAATCTTCAATTTGTCTAGAAACGACATGAAGAATTTGATTTGTATAATTATTCTGTTCTATAATCTTGTTGATTTCAAGATTGGTAGCAAGGACAGAAGGTTTTTCTTCGGAGAGGATTTTGAAAGGAGAAGCTTTTATAATAGTTCCAGAAATCGGGATATTTATTCCTTCAAGAGGAGGAGTAACATCTTCAATCACTTTGTTTGAAGTAGTGTACCATTTGTTGATAATGACTTTAAGAGAATCTTTTTGATTATCAATTTTTCCCGTCATTTCAAACCACTTAAAGAAGTCTATTTCGCAACCAATTCTTTTCATATCAATCATCCAAGAGTTTGCAAAATTCTCTCTTTCTTTGAGAGTATAAGTATCCTTATACCAATCTCTGTTGATTTGGTTATTAGGATGAGTCCATGATTCTTGCAGAGTCTGAGGATTAGGAATAAAATCCTTTTCAGATTTGATCATCTTTAAATGATCAGGTACAGAATCCTTTCGATTTGGAGGTGGTTCCATTTCACTGGCTGTAGGACTACCAGGGATTTCTTGATAATAAACCTTAGGGACATTTCCCGAGAAATCCACACCAGTAACTTTTCCCTTGTCATTGTTTCTACGAACAAGTTTTTCTTCATCTTCGTCATCCTCCGGGGTTTTTGAAGAAGAGGGTGGGTGAGGAGCAGTCCTCGAAGGAGCAGATGGAGAATAAGGAGCCATCCTAGCTGGGACAGACGAACAAGACGCTCTTCTAGAAGCAGTTCTGGATAAGGAATTCTCAAGGAATTTTAAATCTATAGAACCATCAGGGTATTGAATTACCCTTTCAATACGAGATCTCTCTGAATGAGAGGAAAAGGGTTGAGTGATTGCATCAAAATGCCATTCATCGTTAGACAGAATGTCATTCCAATTGATCAATCTAGGGACGAATATTGAACTATGCTCATGATTGGCCTCCATAAGCATGGTTACACCCTTTTGGCTCTCAATTCGAGCCTTTGGTGCAAGAGTAGTAGACATAAGCCGATAATATACTCTGTAAATAATCGCTATTTCTCGAGTATTGGCTTTGCTATTAAGATTTTTAGTTTTGACATTGAGTGTCAAAGAATCCATGACATTAGGATCATTAATGTCTATTGAAAAGTTAGGATAACAATTAAAGTAAACCGGGCCATCAGCTAGATTACTTTGAAGAACTCCTAACAGCGAATCATCAAAATTAAGAAATCTGTCATCTCTAAGGAGGACACAAATAGGAATATCTAAGCCTTTCCTGAACAGGGGCTTAACAGCAACTTGCACTAAACCAATATGCAAATAATTGAATTTATTTTTATAACGATTAATATCGTTAGCATTCAACAAACGAATAATTTCAAGAGAATTATTAATAGCAACAGTAGATTCACAAGTTTTAATATTGTGATTAACAAATAAATTAAATTTACCTAAATGATAAATAGCTTTAAAAGGTTCTTCTGGTATATTCCAGTTTTGAAGATCATTTTCAAGTTTAGCAATCTTAGTTGCTTGAGAAGATAGGTTAACACTGTTTAAAATATGCTGGTTGGTTTCCATTTTTAAACGATACTGTCTTAAGGACTTATAGACAAAAATTATATTTTAATAGAAACAGATAATTCAAACATGATCAATCAATAATAATATAAAAATATGTAAAGAGATATTAAAGATCTAGATCTTAGTTTCTAAGGGAGGTTCTCTTGGTTTTACATCTGTTCTTTCTCTAGAGTTATCTTGGCTACGGGATCACCATACAAGGTCTAACGCTCTCCTAGCTTGACGACCTATTCAATTCGGCTAGCCAACGTATGAACCGGGTATTATTCGGTTACCTCACACACTTAGAGAAGAATGAACACCTCACACCAGTTATAGAAACAAGATTAAGAACATAATATCAATTAACATATTAAAATATTAAAATAGATTAATCAAAGCTTAAATAATGAATTCATAAATTAATATAAATTTTGTCATGCCCCAGACAGTATATGTACTTAGCTGCTCATGCTAGGTACGTATACTGCCAACATGGCTTTGATACCAATAACGGCTCTAGATAGAGAGTATGAAAACCTTGAGGTTAGTACTCTTATTAAACCTTGCTACACAGATGGCAACTTTGTTGATACAGATTGTTCTTACAAGACCAGAAGGTTTTACGAAGCTATTTTGGTAGACACAGAATCCATTGAGATTGAACATAACAGGGATGAACAAAATCCTGATTTTATAAGAGTACTTCTGTAAAACATGAAATTTATTGCAAATAAAGGTCTTCTTCAAAAACCCCGGAGGATGACGAAGATGAAGAAAAACTTGTTCGTAGAAACAATGACAAGGGAAAAGTTACTGGTGTGGATTTCTCGGGAAATGTCCCTAAGGTTTATTATCAAGAAATCCCTGGTAGTCCTACAGCCAGTGAAATGGAACCACCTCCAAATCGAAAGGATTCTGTACCTGATCATTTAAAGATGATCAAATCTGAAAAGGATTTTATTCCTAATCCTCAGACTCTGCAAGAATCATGGACTCATCCTAATAACCAAATCAACAGAGATTGGTATAAGGATACTTATACTCTCAAAGAAAGAGAGAATTTTGCAAACTCTTGGATGATTGATATGAAAAGAATTGGTTGCGAAATAGACTTCTTTAAGTGGTTTGAAATGACGGGAAAAATTGATAATCAAAAAGATTCTCTTAAAGTCATTATCAACAAATGGTACACTACTTCAAACAAAGTGATTGAAGATGTTACTCCTCCTCTTGAAGGAATAAATATCCCGATTTCTGGAACTATTATAAAAGCTTCTCCTTTCAAAATCCTCTCCGAAGAAAAACCTTCTGTCCTTGCTACCAATCTTGAAATCAACAAGATTATAGAACAGAATAATTATACAAATCAAATTCTTCATGTCGTTTCTAGACAAATTGAAGATTCCAAAGAAAGAGCCTCTTTTTCAGGAAGGCCTGTCCCTCTATCTTCTACCCAAAGCAGTCAGAAAATAGACCCAAACCCTATATTCAAAATCAATGAATTTTCCCGAGAAAATTATCCTAAACTCAAAAATACCTTTGATATTTCTGACAATATTTTGGATAAAATTAATGAGAAACTAGCCAATTTCTCTATATCTAAAAAAAGAGCTGCTTACAGAGCTTCTACCAGCACCAGTGGGAACATTCTTTCTACTATCAAGGAAAATATTATACAAAAACTTTCCAATGATAGATATCATAACCGAAAGAACTATCATAAAAGACCTTCTTTCCCAGACCTTCAATATGAGGAAAACGCTTTTTTATCCACTTCTTCTCATGAAGGAAGTAGTATTACTGAATGGAATATTGATGGTTTAGCAGAACATCAGATTTATAATAAGCTCCACGAGATGGGGATAGCTATAACAGCTTATAAAATAAGAAATTCTTCTGATAGGGAAGCTGCTTCAATGATAGTGGCAGGATTCACTGGAATGCTTAAACATTGGTGGGATAATTATGTTTCTGAAGAAACTAAAGGAATTAGCTACAATACTCAAGCTACTGAAATTGTTATTAAAATGGAAGGAACTAATGAAGTTCCTACAGAAGTTTTTAAAGAAGATGCTTGTGCTACACTTCTTTATCACATAGCAAAGCTATTTTTATTGGAGAAACCCAAGCTATTTCAGGATAGGAGTCTCCAAATCCTCAACAATATCAGTTGTCCCTCGTTAGATGATTTTACCTGGTATAAATACAATTTTATGCAGAAGGTAATGATTAGACCAGATTGTCATTTAGACTTCTGGAAAGAAAGATTTGTGAGCGGACTTCCAACGCTCTTTGCTGACAAAGTTAGAACTAAGATTCAAGATAGGAATGAAGGAAAAATTCCTTATGACCAGATGACTTATGGAGATCTTATTAGTGTTATAAACACTGTTGGATTAGAACTTTGTACAGATATTAAGTTGAAACATCAACTTAAAAAAGAAAAATCCTCGTCAAAGAGAGAATTAGGAAGTTTCTGTCAAGACTTCGGGTTTGTTTCTCTAACACCTCCTTCAAGAAAAATCAGGAAGGAGAACAAGGAAAATATCGTAGTAAGTATAGAAGAACTTCTGAAAAGGATTACAAAAAATCTTCCAAAAGAAGGAAAAAGCATAAAGGATTTAAGAAATCCAAAGAGGATGTATGTTGGACTTGTGGAAAATCTGGCCATAGAGCGAGTGAATGCAGGTCAGGTAAACAGAAGAAGATCAACAGTCTGGAAATAGACGAAGCAACCAAAGAAAAGCTTTTTTCAATTCTTGAAGAACCTTTATCCGATTCTTCAAATAATTCTGCTGAATATAGCGACGAAGAAGATATCAACGTCAATTATGATTCAGATTCTAGCCAATCGGGAAAAAACTGCAACTGCACAGAGGCTTTCTGTGTTTGTGATGATATTCCTCAAATCAGAGTCATTAGCAACGACTCTAAAGAAGCTCTCTTTGACATTATTGAACATATTGATAATGAAGAAGCTAGGAGAAAATATCTTATAGAACTCAAGAATATTATTCTCAACCAAAAAGAAAAGCCCAAAGCTCGTACTATGGTTGAACCTTTCAGCATGAAGCAAATCATGAATAGGTTTGAAAGAAATGCCGAACCTACTATTTCTGATCTTCATCATGAAGTCAAAACTCTTAAAGAGGAAATCAAAGACATTAAAATCAGACTTGGGAAAGTCGAAACCGATGTCATTGCTGATAAAATTCTCAAAGAGATTGACAAACAAAATCTTGATGAAAAAACTGAAGATATCCCTGAAAAGGATAATTTAGATTATCCTCCTTTCAATATTGATCTTTCTGCTACACCTACTCCTAATATCGCGACTA
>JAGDQO010000138.1:0-15652 GCA_018342035.1 Solanum appendiculatum | reverse complement strand
TTTGTTAGCGGACTTCCACCTCTCTTTGCTGACAAAGTTAGAACTAAGATTCAAGATAGGAATGAAGGAGAAATTCCTTATGACCAGATGACTTATGGAGATCTTATTAGTGTTATAAACACTGTTGGATTAGAACTTTGTACAGATATTAAGTTGAAACATCAACTTAAAAAAGAAAAATCCTCGTCAAAGAGAGAATTAGGAAGTTTCTGTCAAGACTTCGGGTTTGTTTCTCTAACACCTCCTTCAAGAAAAATCAGGAAGGAGAACAAAGAAAATAAGAAAACTCATCGTAGTAAGTCTAGAAGAACTTCTGAAAAAGATTACAAAAAATCTTCTAAAAGAAGGAAAAAGCATAAAGGATTTAAGAAATCCAAAGAGGATGTATGTTGGACTTGTGGAAAATCTGGCCATAGAGCGAGTGAATGCAGGTCAGGTAAACAGAAGAAGATCAACAGTCTTGAAATAGACGAAGCAACCAAAGAAAAGCTTTTTTCAATTCTTGAAGAACCTTTATCCGATTCTTCAAATAATTCTGCTGAATATAGCGACGAAGAAGATATCAATGTCGATTATGATTCAGATTCTAGCCAATCGGGAAAAAACTGTAACTGCACAGAGGCTTTCTGTGTTTGTGATGATATTCCTCAAGTCAGAGTCCTTAGCAATGACTCTAAAGAAGCTCTCTTCGACATTATTGAACATATTGATAATGAAGAAGCTAGGAGAAAATATCTTATAGAACTCAAGAATATTATTCTCAACCAAAAAGAAAAGCCCAAAGCTCGTACTATGGTTGAACCTTTCAGCATGAAGCAAATCATGAATAGGTTTGAAAGAAATGCCGAACCTACTATTTCTGATCTTCATCATGAAGTCAAAACTCTTAAAGAGGAAATCAAAGACATTAAAATCAGACTTGGGAAAGTCGAAACCGATGTCATTGCTGATAAAATTCTCAAAGAGATTGACAAACAAAATCTTGATGAAAAAACTGAAGATATCCCTGAAAAGGATAATTTAGATTATCCTCCTTTCAATATTGATCTTTCTGCTACACCTACTCCTAATATCGCGACTACCTCTTGTCCAGGTATCGATGTTATTACTTCTGTTAGACCTCAGAGTCATCATATACCTATTAAGATTGTTGTCAATAAAGATTTTATTATTAATAAAATTGCTTTGCTTGACAGTGGTGCAGATCGAAATTGCATTGTTAAAGGTATTGTTCCTACTAAGTACTTAGAAAAAGTACTTCCAAATTATATTCTGCTACTGGTGAGTTGCTAAAAATTAATTATAAGCTTTCTAAAGCTCATATTTGTAACAATAATATTTGTTTAACAAATGATTTAATTATTACTGAAGATATTAATGAAGATATTATTCTTGGAATACCTTTTATCACTCAGATAAAACCTTTTATTACTAATTTAAGTGGTATTACTACTTCCATTCTAGGAAAAGAATTACATTTTCCTTTTGTTAAAACTCTTTCCCAAGATGAAAGTAATTTTATCAGAGAAAAAACGGTTTTTTGAATAAACTCTTTATCTCAGCATGTTAATTTTCTCAAAGAAGAAATTAAAATTAAAAAAATTGAGCAAATTTTAAAAACCCCGGAGATAATTACTAAAATATCCAATCTTCATAAAAAATTTGAAGATGAAATTTGCTCTGATTTTCCTAATGCTTTTTTGGGAAAGAAAAAAGCATATTGTTGATTTACCCTATATTGAAGGTTTTAATGAACAAGCTATTACAACTAAGGCTAGACCTATTCAAATGAATCATGAACTACTTGATTATTGTAAAAAGGAAATTGATAATTTATTGAAAAATAAAATTATTAATGTTTCTAAATCCCCTTGGAGTTGCTCTGCTTTCTATGTCAACAATAGTGCTGAAAAAGAAAGAGGAGCACCTAGACTTGTTATAAATTATAAACCTTTGAATGCTGTTTTAAAATGGATTAGGTACCCGATACCTAACAAAAGAGATTTGTTAAAACGAACTTATAAGGCTAATATTTACAGCAAGTTTGATATGAAGTCTGGGTTTTGGCAAATTCAAATTGCTAATAAAGATAAATATAAGACTGCCTTCAATGTCCCATTTGGACAATATGAATGGAATGTTATGCCTTTTGGGCTCAAGAATGCTCCCTCTGAATTCCAAAATATCATGAATAACATTTTTAATGATTATAGTTATATGTCTATTGTCTATATTGATGATGTGCTTATCTTTTCTGATGATATTGATTTGCATTTTAAGCATCTTAATACTTTCTTTAAGATTGTTAAAAGTAATGGTTTGGTTGTTAGTGCCAAAAAGATTAAACTCTTTCAAACCTCTATAAGATTCTTAGGCCATGATCTTTATCAAGGTAGTTACAAACCTATCTGTAGAGCCATTGAGTTCTCCTCTAAGTTTCCTAATGAAATTATTGATAAAACCCAATTGCAGAGGTTTTTAGGAAGTTTAAATTATGTTGCTGATTTTATTCCTAAAGTCAGACAAGTTTGTGAACCTTTATATAAAAGGCTCAAGAAAAATCCTGTCCCTTGGGGAGATGATCAAACTCAGGCAGTCATAACTGTTAAGAAATTAGTTCAAAGTCTTCCTTGTCTAGGAATTCCTAATCCTAATGATTTTATGATTGTAGAAACTGATGCTTCTGACTTAGGATATGGAGGTATCCTGAAACAAAGAAGTTCTTTAGAATCTCCCGAACAATTAGTTCGTTTTACTTCTGGAATCTGGAATTCTGCTCAAAAGAATTATTCTACTGTTAAAAAAGAAATCTTGTCTATAGTGCTATGTATCACAAAGTTTCAAGATGACTTAATAAACAAAGAATTTTTATTAAGAGTTGATTGTAAATCAGCTAAAGAAATTTTACAAAAGGATGTTAAAAATTTAGTGTCAAAACAAATATTTGCTAGATGGCAAGCTCTACTATCTAGCTTTGATTTTCAAATTGATTTTATAAAAGGAGAGAATAACTCTTTACCTGATTTTCTAACAAGAGAATTTTTACAGGGAAAAAATGAGGCCTTTCAAGCCTAATACACCTTCGAAAGAAGGAAAACCTATGGCGAAACCATTCGTCTTACCTCCTTTAACACCGGCAAAAACCCCACAAAGACCGGTATTTGATAATAGATTTACTATGCTCGCGGACTATCCAAAATTGCCCGCTCCACCCCCTAATCCTACCAAATTAATACAATTAAGGCCTAATAGACCTTTGACTCCTGGAGCCTCAAGTTCTAATGTCCAGACTAAAGACAATTATACAATGAAGACTCCCGAGCCTTTTGCTCAAGCTGTTAAGCCTGAATTACCTACTCCAACTACTGTCCCAAAGGAAGAAAAGTTTGATTTTGTAACAACTCAAATGTTACCAATATTGGCTCTAGATAGAGAGTATGAAAACCTTGAGGTTAGTACTCTTATTAAACCTTGCTACACAGATGGCAACTTTGTTGATACAGATTGTTCTTACAAGACCAGAAGGTTTTACGAAGCTATTTTGGTAGACACAGAATCCATTGAGATTGAACATAACAGGGATGAACAAAATCCTGATTTTATAAGATATTCTCGATTTACTATCAAGAGAATTTTATCTCCATTTGAATGGTATACTGATCATTTACATACTCCAGTATCTTTGTCCATGCCGCATAAGCCACAAACTTATAATTGGCATGACCACAAAGCAGCTTGGTTCAATTTTATGTATCTTAGGCCAAGACACACTTGGTTTATTAAATACTGTCCAAAAATGATTAAGTCAATTATCCCTAAATGGTTCTACGAATGGTGGAATATTTTTGGAGGAAATCTGCAGATTTTACCACAACAATTTCACATCAGGTTCACTGAGTTCCAAAGTACTACAGATATATCTACTCTCCCAGAGTATATCAAATTATGTAAATTCTTTGTTCAGAAAAGAATTTCTTATATTATTTCTTGGAATTTCACAAAGGTAGAAATAGACAAAATACGCTTCTTAGCTAAAGAAGTAATGATTAAAGGATGGACTCCTAAGCCAACCGGAGTCAAGCCCAATATCAACTTAGCAGCAGTCAATCCTGCCAAGCAAAAGGTTTCAAAAGAAGAAATCAAAGCAAAGCTCAAAAGAGCTATGGATAATCTCGAAGATTATACTGAAACTCAGATAATGCAGCTAATCAGTGATGCCGCGTCATCTGGGAGCAGTAACGGGGACATGTGTGATCTCAAAGGAATCGCACAGTCATATGTGGACCCCGATTATGAATAGAAACTTGGCTCTTGAGAAAAGTAGAGACCAAAGGTCGGAATTACTTTTCAAAAGGAGACATTTTACTATTCCTAAAAGGAATCCAACAAACTTTACTTTATAAAAGTAAAAGACCCCACTCACCAACCGACACTTTAATTTGTCTATTGTAAAGAAAGAATCCTTCTTCTATAAAAGGAATTCTTTCTTCTCCCTAGAAGGCATCAGCTATTGTACCCAATACTGAAAACCTCTCTCTCTCTCTATGTTTAATGCTTCCGCCTGTAGCTCTTTCATGTTGAGGTTCATATAAATAAAAATCTGTGAGTTTTATTAATCTCTTTTGTTCTTCGTATAAATCTTGTCGTATTTTACTAATACAACTTCGGAGGATTACCGCCGATCCGATATTGGTATCAGAGCCATGTTGGCAGTATACGTACCTAGCATGAGCAGCTAAGTACATATACTGTCTGGGGCATGACAAAATTTATATTAATTTATATAAATTAATATAAATATTGGTATCAGAGCCATGTTGGCAGTATACGTACCTAGCATGAGCAGCTAAGTACATATACTGTCTGGGGCATGACAAAATTTATATTAATTTATGAATTGATTATTTAAGCTTTGATTAATCTATTTTAATATTTTAATATGTTAATTGATATTTTGTTCTTAATCTTGTTTCTATAACTGGTGTGAGGTGTTCATTCTTCTCTAAGTGTGTGAGGTAACCGAATAATACCCGGTTCATACGTTGGCTAGCCGAATTGAATAGGTCGTCAAGCTAGGAGAGCGTTAGACCTTGTATGGTGATCCCGTAGCCAAGATAACTCTAGAGAAAGAACAGATGTAAAACCAAGAGAACCTCCCTTAGAAACTAAGATCTAGATCTTTAATATCTCTTTACATATTTTTATATTATTATTGATTGATCATGTTTGAATTATCTGTTTCTATTAAAATATAATTTTTGTCTATAAGTCCTTAAGACAGTATCGTTTAAAAATGGAAACCAACCAGCATATTTTAAACAGTGTTAACCTATCTTCTCAAGCAACTAAGATTGCTAAACTTGAAAATGATCTTCAAAACTGGAATATACCAGAAGAACCTTTTAAAGCTATTTATCATTTAGGTAAATTTAATTTATTTGTTAATCACAATATTAAAACTTGTGAATCTACTGTTGCTATTAATAATTCTCTTGAAATTATTCGTTTGTTGAATGCTAACGATATTAATCGTTATAAAAATAAATTCAATTATTTGCATATTGGTTTAGTGCAAGTTGCTGTTAAGCCCCTGTTCAGGAAAGGCTTAGATATTCCTATTTGTGTCCTCCTTAGAGATGACAGATTTCTTAATTTTGATGATTCGCTGTTAGGAGTTCTTCAAAGTAATCTAGCTGATGGCCCGGTTTACTTTAATTGTTATCCTAACTTTTCAATAGACATTAATGATCCTAATGTCATGGATTCTTTGACACTCAATGTCAAAACTAAAAATCTTAATAGCAAAGCCAATACTCGAGAAATAGCGATTATTTACAGAGTATATTATCGGCTTATGTCTACTACTCTTGCACCAAAGGCTCGAATTGAGAGCCAAAAGGGTGTAACCATGCTTATGGAGGCCAATCATGAGCATAGTTCAATATTCGTCCCTAGATTGATCAATTGGAATGACATTCTGTCTAACGATGAATGGCATTTTGATGCAATCACTCAACCCTTTTCCTCTCATTCAGAGAGATCTCGTATTGAAAGGGTAATTCAATACCCTGATGGTTCTATAGATTTAAAATTCCTTGAGAATTCCTTATCCAGAACTGCTTCTAGAAGAGCGTCTTGTTCGTCTGTCCCAGCTAGGATGGCTCCTTATTCTCCATCTGCTCCTTCGAGGACTGCTCCTCACCCACCCTCTTCTTCAAAAACCCCGGAGGATGACGAAGATGAAGAAAAACTTGTTCGTAGAAACAATGACAAGGGAAAAGTTACTGGTGTGGATTTCTCGGGAAATGTCCCTAAGGTTTATTATCAAGAAATCCCTGGTAGTCCTACAGCCAGTGAAATGGAACCACCTCCAAATCGAAAGGATTCTGTACCTGATCATTTAAAGATGATCAAATCTGAAAAGGATTTTATTCCTAATCCTCAGACTCTGCAAGAATCATGGACTCATCCTAATAACCAAATCAACAGAGATTGGTATAAGGATACTTATACTCTCAAAGAAAGAGAGAATTTTGCAAACTCTTGGATGATTGATATGAAAAGAATTGGTTGCGAAATAGACTTCTTTAAGTGGTTTGAAATGACGGGAAAAATTGATAATCAAAAAGATTCTCTTAAAGTCATTATCAACAAATGGTACACTACTTCAAACAAAGTGATTGAAGATGTTACTCCTCCTCTTGAAGGAATAAATATCCCGATTTCTGGAACTATTATAAAAGCTTCTCCTTTCAAAATCCTCTCCGAAGAAAAACCTTCTGTCCTTGCTACCAATCTTGAAATCAACAAGATTATAGAACAGAATAATTATACAAATCAAATTCTTCATGTCGTTTCTAGACAAATTGAAGATTCCAAAGAAAGAGCCTCTTTTTCAGGAAGGCCTGTCCCTCTATCTTCTACCCAAAGCAGTCAGAAAATAGACCCAAACCCTATATTCAAAATCAATGAATTTTCCCGAGAAAATTATCCTAAACTCAAAAATACCTTTGATATTTCTGACAATATTTTGGATAAAATTAATGAGAAACTAGCCAATTTCTCTATATCTAAAAAAAGAGCTGCTTACAGAGCTTCTACCAGCACCAGTGGTAACATTCTTTCTACTATCAAGGAAAATATTATACAAAAACTTTCCAATGATAGATATCATAACCGAAAGAACTATCATAAAAGACCTTCTTTCCCAGACCTTCAATATGAGGAAAACGCTTTTTTATCCACTTCTTCTCATGAAGGAAGTAGTATTACTGAATGGAATATTGATGGTTTAGCAGAACATCAGATTTATAATAAGCTCCACGAGATGGGGATAGCTATAACAGCTTATAAAATAAGAAATTCTTCTGATAGGGAAGCTGCTTCAATGATCGTGGCAGGATTCACTGGAATGCTTAAACATTGGTGGGATAATTATGTTTCTGAAGAAACTAAAGGAATTATCTACAATACTCAAGCTACTGAAATTGTTATTAAAATGGAAGGAACTAATGAAGTTCCTACAGAAGTTTTTAAAGAAGATGCTTGTGCTACACTTCTTTATCACATAGCAAAGCATTTTATTGGAGAACCCAAGCTATTTCAGGATAGGAGTCTCCAAATCCTCAACAATATCAGTTGTCCCTCTTTAGATGATTTTACCTGGTATAAATACAATTTTATGCAGAAGGTAATGATTAGACCAGATTGTCATTTAGACTTCTGGAAAGAAAGATTTGTGAGCGGACTTCCACCTCTCTTTGCTGACAAAGTTAGAACTAAGATTCAAGATAGGAATGAAGGAAAAATTCCTTATGACCAGATGACTTATGGAGATCTTATTAGTGTTATAAACACTGTTGGATTAGAACTTTGTACAGATATTAAGTTGAAACATCAACTTAAAAAAGAAAAATCCTCGTCAAGGAGAGAATTAGGAAGTTTCTGTCAAGACTTCGGGTTTGTTTCTCTAACACCTCCTTCAAGAAAAATCAGGAAGGAGAACAAAGAAAATAAGAAAACTCATCGTAGTAAGTCTAGAAGAACTTCTGAAAAGGATTACAAAAAATCTTCTAAAAGAAGGAAAAAGCATAAAGGATTTAAGAAATCCAAAGAGGATGTATGTTGGACTTGTGGAAAATCTGGCCATAGAGCGAGTGAATGCAGGTCAGGTAAACAGAAGAAGATCAACAGTCTTGAAATAGACGAAGCAACCAAAGAAAAGCTTTTTTCAATTCTTGAAGAACCTTTATCCGATTCTTCAAATAATTCTGCTGAATATAGCGACGAAGAAGATATCAACGTCAATTATGATTCAGATTCTAGCCAATCGGGAAAAAACTGCAACTGCACAGAGGCTTTCTGTGTTTGTGATGATATTCCTCAAATCAGAGTCATTAGCAACGACTGGCCTAAGAATCTTATAGAGGTTTGAAAGAGTTTAATCTTTTTGGCACTAACAACCAAACCATTACTTTTAACAATCTTAAAGAAAGTATTAAGATGCTTAAAATGCGAATCAATATCATCAGAAAAGATAAGCACATCATCAATATAGACAATAGACATATAACTATAATCATTAAAAATGTTATTCATGATATTTTGGAATTCAGAGGGAGCATTCTTGAGCCCAAAAGGCATAACATTCCATTCATATTGTCCAAATGGGACATTGAAGGCAGTCTTATATTTATCTTTATTAGCAATTTGAATTTGCCAAAACCCAGACTTCATATCAAACTTGCTGTAAATATTAGCCTTATAAGTTCGTTTTAACAAATCTCTTTTGTTAGGTATCGGGTACCTAATCCATTTTAAAACAGCATTCAAAGGTTTATAATTTATAACAAGTCTAGGTGCTCCTCTTTCTTTTTCAGCACTATTGTTGACATAGAAAGCAGAGCAACTCCAAGGAGATTTAGAAACATTAATAATTTTATTTTTCAACAAATTATCAATTTCCTTTTTACAATAATCAAGTAATTCATGATTCATTTGAATAGGTCTAGCCTTAGTTGTAATAGCTTGTTCATTAAATCCTTCAATATAAGGTAAATCAACAATATGCTTTTTTCTTTCCCAAAAAGCATTAGGAAAATCAGAGCAAATTTCATCTTCAAATTTTTTGTGAAGATTGGATATTTTAGTAACTATCTCCGGGGTTTTTAAAATTTGCTCAATTTTTTTAATTTTAATTTCTTCTTTGAGAAAATTAACATGCTGAGATAAAGAGTTTATTCGAAAAACCGTTTTTTCTCTGATAAAATTACTTTCATCTTGGGAAAGAGTTTTAACAAAAGGAAAATGTAATTCTTTTCCCAGAATGGAAGTAGTAATACCACTTAAATTAGTAATAAAAGGTTTTATCTGAGTGATAAAAGGTATTCCAAGAATAATATCTTCATTAATATCTTCAGTAATAATAAAATCATTTGTTAAACAAATATTATTGTTACAAATATGAGCTTTAGAAAGCTTATAATTAATTTTTAGCAACTCACCAGTAGCAGAATATAATTTGGAAGTACTTTTTTCTAAGTACTTAGTAGGAACAATACCTTTAACAATGCAATTTCGATCTGCACCACTGTCAAGCAAAGCAATTTTATTAATAATAAAATCTTTATTGACAACAATCTTAATAGGTATATGATGACTCTGAGGTCTAACAGAAGTAATAACATCGATACCTGGACAAGAGGTAGTCGCGATATTAGGAGTAGGTGTAGCAGAAAGATCAATATTGAAAGGAGGATAATCTAAATTATCCTTTTCAGGGATATCTTTAGTTTTTTCATCAAGATTTTGTTTGTCAATCTCTTTGAGAATTTTATCAGCAATGACATCGGTTTCGACTTTCCCAAGTCTGATTTTAATGTCTTTGATTTCCTCTTTAAGAGTTTTGACTTCATGATGAAGATCAGAAATAGTAGGTTCGGCATTTCTTTCAACCCTATTCATGATTTGCTTCATGCTGAAAGGTTCAACCATAGTACGAGCTTTGGGCTTTTCTTTTTGGTTGAGAATAATATTCTTGAGTTCTATAAGATATTTTCTCCTAGCTTCTTCATTATCAATATGTTCAATAATGTCGAAGAGAGCTTCTTTAGAGTCGTTGCTAAGGACTCTGATTTGAGGAATATCATCACAAACACAGAAAGCCTCTGTGCAGTTGCAGTTTTTTCCCGATTGGCTAGAATCTGAATCATAATTGACGTTGATATCTTCTTCGTCGCTATATTCAGCAGAATTATTTGAAGAATCGGATAAAGGTTCTTCAAGAATTGAAAAAAGCTTTTCTTTGGTTGCTTCGTCTATTTCAATAACGGATCGGCGGTAATCCTCCGAAGTTGTATTAGTAAAATACGACAAGATTTATACGAAGAACAAAAGAGATTAATAAAACTCACAGATTTTTATTTATATGAACATCAACATGAAAGAGCTACAGGCGGAAGCATTAAACATAGAGAGAGAGAGAGAGGTTTTCAGTATTGGGTACAATAGCTGATGCCTTCTAGGGAGAAGAAAGAATTCCTTTTATAGAAGAAGGATTCTTTCTTTACAATAGACAAATTAAAGTGTCGGTTGGTGAGTGGGGTCTTTTACTTTTATAAAGTAAAGTTGATTGGATTCCTTTTAGGAATAGTAAAACGTCTCTTTTTGAAAAGTAATTCCGACCTTTGGTCTCTACTTTTCTCAAGAGCCAAGTTTCTATTCATAATCGGGGTCCACATATGACTGTGCGATTCCTTTGAGATCACACATGTCCCCATTACTGCTTCCAGATGACGCGGCATCACTGATTAGCTGCATTATCTGAGTTTCAGTATAATCTTCGAGATTATCCATAGCTCTTTTGAGCTTTGCTTTGAGTTCTTCTTTTGAAACCTTTTGCTTGGCAGGATTGACTGCTGCTAAGTTGATATTGGGCTTGACTCCGGTTGGCTTAGGAGTCCATCCTTTAATCATTACTTCTTTAGCTAAGAAGCGTATTTTGTCTATTTCTACCTTGGTGAAATTCCAAGAAATAATATAAGAAATTCTTTTCTGAACAAAGAATTTACATAATTTGATATACTCTGGGAGAGTAGATATATCTGTAGTACTTTGGAACTCAGTGAACCTGATGTGAAATTGTTGTGGTAAAATCTGCAGATTTCCTCCAAAAATATTCCACCATTCGTAGAACCATTTAGGGATAATTGACTTAATCATTTTTGGACAGTATTTAATAAACCAAGTGTGTCTTGGCCTAAGATACATAAAATTGAACCAAGCTGCTTTGTAGTCATGCCAATTATAAGTTTGTGGCTTATGCGGCATGGACAAAGATACTGGAGTATGTAAATGATCAGTATACCATTCAAATGGAGATAAAATTCTCTTGATAGTAAATCGAGAATATCTTATAAAATCAGGATTTTGTTCATCCCTGTTATGTTCAATCTCAATGGATTCTGTGTCTACCAAAATAGCTTCGTAAAACCTTCTGGTCTTGTAAGAACAATCTGTATCAACAAAGTTGCCATCTGTGTAGCAAGGTTTAATAAGAGTACTAACCTCAAGGTTTTCATACTCTCTATCTAGAGCCAATATTGGTAACATTTGAGTTGTTACAAAATCAAACTTTTCTTCCTTTGGGACAGTAGTTGGAGTAGGTAATTCAGGCTTAACAGCTTGAGCAAAAGACTCGGGAGTCTTCATTGTATAATTGTCTTTAGTCTGGACATTAGAACTTGAGGCTCCAGGAGTCAAAGGTCTATTAGGCCTTAATTGTATTAATTTGGTAGGATTAGGGGGTGGAGCGGGCAATTTTGGATAGTCCGCGAGCATAGTAAATCTATTATCAAATACCGGTCTTTGTGGGGTTTTTGCCGGTGTTAAAGGAGGTAAGACGAATGGTTTCGCCATAGGTTTTCCTTCTTTCGAAGGAGTATTAGGCTTGAAAGGCCTCATTTTTTCCCTGTAAAAATTCTCTTGTTAGAAAATCAGGTAAAGAGTTATTCTCTCCTTTTATAAAATCAATTTGAAAATCAAAGCTAGATAGTAGAGCTTGCCATCTAGCAAATATTTGTTTTGACACTAAATTTTTAACATCCTTTTGTAAAATTTCTTTAGCTGATTTACAATCAACTCTTAATAAAAATTCTTTGTTTATTAAGTCATCTTGAAATTTTGTGATACATAGCACTATAGACAAGATTTCTTTTTTAACAGTAGAATAATTCTTTTGAGCAGAATTCCAGATTCCTGAAGTAAAACGAACTAATTGTTCGGGAGATTCTAAAGAACTTCTTTGTTTCAGGATACCTCCATATCCTAAGTCAGAAGCATCAGTTTCTACAATCATAAAATCATTAGGATTAGGAATTCCTAGACAAGGAAGACTTTGAACTAATTTCTTAACAGTTATGACTGCCTGAGTTTGATCATCTCCCCAAGGGACAGGATTTTTCTTGAGCCTTTTATATAAAGGTTCACAAACTTGTCTGACTTTAGGAATAAAATCAGCAACATAATTTAAACTTCCTAAAAACCTCTGCAATTGGGTTTTATCAATAATTTCATTAGGAAACTTAGAGGAGAACTCAATGGCTCTACAGATAGGTTTGTAACTACCTTGATAAAGATCATGGCCTAAGAATCTTATAGAGGTTTGAAAGAGTTTAATCTTTTTGGCACTAACAACCAAACCATTACTTTTAACAATCTTAAAGAAAGTATTAAGATGCTTAAAATGCGAATCAATATCATCAGAAAAGATAAGCACATCATCAATATAGACAATAGACATATAACTATAATCATTAAAAATGTTATTCATGATATTTTGGAATTCAGAGGGAGCATTCTTGAGCCCAAAAGGCATAACATTCCATTCATATTGTCCAAATGGGACATTGAAGGCAGTCTTATATTTATCTTTATTAGCAATTTGAATTTGCCAAAACCCAGACTTCATATCAAACTTGCTGTAAATATTAGCCTTATAAGTTCGTTTTAACAAATCTCTTTTGTTAGGTATCGGGTACCTAATCCATTTTAAAACAGCATTCAAAGGTTTATAATTTATAACAAGTCTTGGTGCTCCTCTTTCTTTTTCAGCACTATTGTTGACATAGAAAGCAGAGCAACTCCAAGGGGATTTAGAAACATTAATAATTTTATTTTTCAACAAATTATCAATTTCCTTTTTACAATAATCAAGTAATTCATGATTCATTTGAATAGGTCTAGCCTTAGTTGTAATAGCTTGTTCATTAAATCCTTCAATATAAGGTAAATCAACAATATGCTTTTTTCTTTCCCAAAAAGCATTAGGAAAATCAGAGCAAATTTCATCTTCAAATTTTTTGTGAAGATTGGATATTTTAGTAACTATCTCCGGGGTTTTTAAAATTTGCTCAATTTTTTTAATTTTAATTTCTTCTTTGAGAAAATTAACATGCTGAGATAAAGAGTTTATTCGAAAAACCGTTTTTTCTCTGATAAAATTACTTTCATCTTGGGAAAGAGTTTTAACAAAAGGAAAATGTAATTCTTTTCCCAGAATGGAAGTAGTAATACCACTTAAATTAGTAATAAAAGGTTTTATCTGAGTGATAAAAGGTATTCCAAGAATAATATCTTCATTAATATCTTCAGTAATAATAAAATCATTTGTTAAACAAATATTATTGTTACAAATATGAGCTTTAGAAAGCTTATAATTAATTTTTAGCAACTCACCAGTAGCAGAATATAATTTGGAAGTACTTTTTTCTAAGTACTTAGTAGGAACAATACCTTTAACAATGCAATTTCGATCTGCACCACTGTCAAGCAAAGCAATTTTATTAATAATAAAATCTTTATTGACCACAATCTTAATAGGTATATGATGACTCTGAGGTCTAACAGAAGTAATAACATCGATACCTGGACAAGAGGTAGTCGCGATATTAGGAGTAGGTGTAGCAGAAAGATCAATATTGAAAGGAGGATAATCTAAATTATCCTTTTCAGGGATATCTTCAGTTTTTTCATCAAGATTCTGTTTGTCAATCTCTTTGAGAATTTTATCAGCAATGACATCGGTTTCGACTTTCCCAAGTCTGATTTTAATGTCTTTGATTTCCTCTTTAAGAGTTTTGACTTCATGATGAAGATCAGAAATAGTAGGTTCGGCATTTCTTTCAAACCTATTCATGATTTGCTTCATGCTGAAAGGTTCAACCATAGTACGAGCTTTGGGCTTTTCTTTTTTGTTGAGAATAATATTCTTGAGTTCTATAAGATATTTTCTCCTAGCTTCTTCATTATCAATATGTTCAATAATGTCAACGAGAGCTTCTTTAGAGTCGTTGCTAATGACTCTGATTTGAGGAATATCATCACAAACACAGAAAGCCTCTGTGCAGTTGCAGTTTTTTCCCGATTGGCTAGGATCTGAATCATAATTGACGTTGATATCTTCTTCGTCGCTATATTCAGCAGAATTATTTGAAGAATCGGATAAAGGTTCTTCAAGAATTGAAAAAAGCTTTTCTTTGGTTGCTTCGTCTATTTCAATAACGGATCGGTGGTAATCCTCCGAAGTTGTATTAGTAAAATACGACAAGATTTATACGAAGAACAAAAGAGATTAATAAAACTCACAGATTTTTATTTATATGAACATCAACATGAAAGAGCTACAGGCGGAAGCATTAAACATAGAGAGAGAGAGAGGTTTTCAGTATTGGGTACAATAGCTGATGCCTTCTAGGGAGAAGAAAGAATTCCTTTTATAGAAGAAGGATTCTTTCTTTACAATAGACAAATTAAAGTGTCGGTTGGTGAGTGGGGTCTTTTACTTTTATAAAGTAAAGTTGATTGGATTCCTTTTAGGAATAGTAAAACGTCTCTTTTTGAAAAGTAATTCCGACCTTTGGTCTCTACTTTTCTCAAGAGCCAAGTTTCTATTCATAATCGGGGTCCCCATATGACTGTGCGATTCCTTTGAGATCACACATGTCCCCATTACTGCTTCCAGATGACGCGGCATCACTGATTAGCTGCATTATCTGAGTTTCAGTATAATCTTCGAGATTATCCATAGCTCTTTTGAGCTTTGCTTTGAGTTCTTCTTTTGAAACCTTTTGCTTGGCAGGATTGACTGCTGCTAAGTTGATATTGGGCTTGACTCCGGTTGGCTTAGGAGTCCATCCTTTAATCATTACTTCTTTAGCTAAGAAGCGTATTTTGTCTATTTCTACCTTGGTGAAAATCCAAGAAATAATATAAGAAATTCTTTTCTGAACAAAGAATTTACATAATTTGATATACTCTGGGAGAGTAGATATATCTGTAGTACTTTGGAACTCAGTGAACCTGATGTGAAATTGTTGTGGTAAAATCTGCAGATTTCCTCCAAAAATATTCCACCATTCGTAGAACCATTTAGGGATAATTGACTTAATCATTTTTGGACAGTATTTAATAAACCAAGTGTGTCTTGGCCTAAGATACATAAAATTGAACCAAGCTGCTTTGTGGTCATGCCAATTATAAGTTTGTGGCTTATGCGGCATGGACAAAGATACTGGAGTATGTAAATGATCAGTATACCATTCAAATGGAGATAAAATTCTCTTGATAGTAAATCGAGAATATCTTATAAAATCAG
>JAGDQO010000137.1:0-125390 GCA_018342035.1 Solanum appendiculatum | reverse complement strand
GAAAAATCAGATGCTGCCCCTACTTTCTTATCAACGCTTATTGGATCATGTTGATGGATCCTCCGTAACTCCTTCATCGTCTCTTCTTACGGATGGCAAAGAGGTTCTTAATCCTCTTTATGATGCCTGGCTTGCGATTGATCAACGGGCTGTCATCATCCTTAATTCTTCCCTTACGGAAGAGGCGGTCTCTAAAATTTTGGGTCTCACAACAGCCCGCCAAATCTGGGTTGCGCTTGAATCTGCCTATAGCAATTCTTCTGTTGAACGCGTTCATAATCTGCGCGATCAACTTCGTCAATTGGTCAAAGGTTCATTATTTGTTGCTGAATTTGGTCGTCAATTTAAATCCGTTTGTGATCAGTTGGCTGCCATTGGTCAGCCTGTTGATGATATCGATAAACTTCATTGGTTTTTATGCGGCTTAGGAGCCTCTTTTGAGACTTTCTCCACTGCCATTCGTGCCACCAAACCGGCGCCTACCTTTCGCGACTTACTCTCACAGGCGGAGAGTCATGAACTTTTTCTCAAGTCCCTTCATGGTGCCTCATCCTCGCTGCCTGCTGCCTTCACTGCCCAGTCGCCTCGGCAGTCCTCTCCCGTCAGCGGCCGTGGTCGCTCTAACCGAGGCAGTGGTGGTTCGGGTGGTCGTGGTCGTGGCCGCAGGCCCCCTCACTGCCAATTATGTCGTACTGATGGCCACTATGCAAGTGCTTGTCCTACTCTTGCTACCTTTGCCGCTCAAGCTGCCTCTCGTGACGCCAACTTGGCTCAAGCGTTCAATGCTCAATGTCATGTCACTACTTCTGCCCCTGATTGGTATGTTGATTCCGGGGCCACTGATCACATGACTTCGTCTTCACCAAGTGTTCCTCATGCTTCTCCATACTCCGGCAATGCTAACGTGACATTTGGAAATGGTACTGCTCTTCCTATCACTCATACGGGTTCCTCTACTGTTTCTAATAATCTGCACTTGCGTGATGTTCTGGTTGTTCCACATCTTGCCAAGAATCTTTTGTCCATTAGTAAACTAACACATGATAATCCGGTGGATGTTCTGTTCTCTAAATCGTTTTTTCAGATTCAGGACAGAAAAACGAAACAGGTTCTAACTCGAGGCAAATGTGAGAATGGGCTATATGTTTTGCATAATGAGCATCAAGCTTTGGCGGCTACTACAAATTCAAGTTTGAAGGCATCTTATGAACTTTGGCATAGTCGGTTAGGGCATGTTGCCTTTGATACTGTTTTACTTTTACATAAGTTAGGTTCTTTGTCTGTTACTTCTATTTTACCTAAACCGGTCATTTGCTCTTCTTGTCAACTCTCTAAAGGACACCGTTTGTCATTTGATTTAAATAATAAACGATCTTTGCATCCTTTGGACTTAATACATTGTGATTTGTGGGGCCCTGCGCCTATTACATCTACTGATAACTATAGGTATTATGTGGCCTTTGTTGATGACTACTCTCGCTTCACTTGGTTTTATCCTCTCAAAACCAAGTCTGGATTTGCTGCTGTTTTGTCTGTTTTCATGAAGTTTGTGCAAACTCAATTTTCTCGAAAAATTAAGGTTTTTCAAAGTGATGGAGGCACAGAGTTTGTTAATCACACTGCTCGTCGACTATTTGAAGAAAATGGCACTTTTCACAGGTTATCTTGTCCGTATACGCCTCAGCAAAACGGCAGAGTTGAGAGAAAACACCGTCACATCGTGGAGACTGGTTTGGCCATGCTTTTTAATGCACATGCTCCTACCTCTTATTGGGTAGATGCGTTCAGCTCCGCTGTTTATATCATCAATCGTCTACCTTCGAAGGTTTTGACCAACAAGTCTCCTTTTGAGCTCTTATTTTCTGAGAAGCCCAATTATCGTACCTTCAAGGTCTATGGCTGCCGAGTATTTCCATATCTTCGAGACTATACAAATCACAAGTTATCTCCTAGAAGTCTTCCGTGCATCTTCATCGGTTATAGCTCTCAATACAAAGGTTATCGGTGTCTTGATCCGGCAACGTCTCGCATCTATGTTACTCGCCATGCTCGTTTTGATGAGCACTCTTTACCTTTTTCGGGCGCTTCTTCATCAACGGACTTAAACTCCTTGCATCTCTCAACCTTTTTGGAGCCGTCTTCCATGCCGGCAGAATCCTTCGTGATCACTGGTTCTTCGTCCTCGCCAGCCTCAGCGCCTTTGCCTTCGCTATGTCCTCCTTGTTTGGATGGTCTTCACAGTGATACCCCGGCAGTATCCCAGCCATTACATGCTGCTCCGTCTGATGTTTCACCCGCTGCAGTGCCGCCAGTCCTTGTTCCTTCCACATCGTCTCGGGTCGGTCTTCCTTTGCCACATCCTGCTGCTGCCTCATCTCTGCCGACTTTGGCTGCCGATTTGGGTGATTCTTTGGCTCCAACTCAGCTCCCTGCATCAGTGTCCACTCCAGCAGTTCACCCCATGGTAACTCGGTCCAAGACGGGCATTTTTAAACCTTCCACTAAACATCAAGCCAACTTAGCTCATCTTGACACTCATCACCTCTTTAGCGCTTTATTTGCTTCTTCTGAACCAAGAGGGTTCAAGTCGGCTGCTAAGCACTCACAGTGGATGGCTGCAATGCATGAGGAAATGTCTGCTCTAACTCAAAATGCTACGTTGACATTGGTGCCTCGTCCGCGATCCAGTAATGTTGTTGGTTCCAAATGGGTTTTTCGCACTAAGTACAACTCAGACGGGTCTGTTGAACGTTTCAAAGCGCGACTGGTGGCTCAAGGCTTCACTCAAATCCCTGGCTTAGATTATTCCCACACCTTTAGTCCGGTGGTTAAGGCTTCTACGGTACGCATTGTCTTATCTCTTGCCGTTATCAACAATTGGAAGCTTCATCAGCTTGATGTCAAAAATGCCTTCTTGCATGGTCATCTGAATGAAGTTGTTCATATGGAACAACCCCCTGGCTTTGCAGACTCTCGGTTTCCTGATCATGTGTGTCGCTTGAACAAAGCGTTATACGGCCTCAAGCAGGCTCCGCGTGCTTGGTTTCAGCGATTAAGCTCCTTTCTTCTCACCAATGGTTTTACGTGCAGTCGCTCAGATACATCTCTGTTTGTTTTCAAACGCTCCTCCTGCATTATGTACCTGCTCGTCTATGTTGATGATTTAATTCTCACCGGAAACCGAACTGACCTCATGGTTGCGTTTATCTCTCGTCTAAACCAGGAGTTTGCTATTAAAGATCTTGGAGCTCTCAATTATTTTCTTGGTCTTGAAGTGACCTACACTGATAATGGGTTATTTCTCAGCCAATCCAAGTATGCTCGTGATATCCTTGAACGTGCTGCTTTACTTGATTCTAAGCCTGTGCACACACCCTTAGCTCCTCATGAGTCCTTCATCACCGCTGGTGATCCTTTTAAGGATCCAACTCATTATCGGTCTCTAGTTGGCGCATTGCAGTACCTTACAATTACTCGTCCGGATCTGTCCTATGCAGTGAATCAAGTTAGTCAGTTCTTACAGACACCGACTGTTTTTCATTTCCAGTGTGTCAAGCGCATTCTTCGGTATGTCAAAGGCACACTTGCCTATGGCCTGTTGTTCACCAAGCCGCATAATGTCTCTATTCTTGGTTACTCGGATGCTGATTGGGCCAGATGTCTCGAAACTCGCCGTTCTACTTATGGATACTCTATTTTCCTTGGTGGAAACTTAGTATCCTGGAGTGCTAAGAAACAACCGACTGTCTCCCGCTCCAGTTGTGAATCGGAGTATCGAGCCATGGCGAATACTGCGGCTGAAATTGTATGGATCACTCACTTGCTTCGGGAGCTCCATGCCTTGCCTCCTGATCGCCCCACGCTGCTCTGTGACAATCGGAGTGCACTCTTTCTCACACAGAATCCTGTGTCTCATAAGAGGGCGAAACACATTGATCTGGACTATCACTTCATTCGGGAGCTTGTGTCGTCTGGTAAACTCTACACTAAGTTTGTTCCAACCACGCTTCAGGTGGCTGACATCTTCACCAAGAGTCTTCCTCGGCCTCAGTTTGAATCTTTCCGCACTATGCTTGGCCTTCGTCCACCACCGTTTCGCTTGAAGGGGGGTATTAGAGTTACTTAACCTATCTGTACACATATTGTAATTTATTTATTCTTGTGTACCACTTGTGTAATACTTAGATAATATTTTGTTATATAATATTCTCTACCTCCACATTGGGGGTTAGGTTTTCCACCCTAACAAAGGTCACTTTATAAGATATATCTTCTATATCTCCTTTTGCCTTTAATCTATAATATATTAAAAGCATGAAGGTCCTTAATAATGTTGATTGAACTTTTTTCCCTTTATGAAAAGACTCCTCTGTAAACAAAATCATCTTTTCACCATTTTTCTTAATTATTATATCATTATTTTATTTACTATTTCTCTCATTATTATTTAATTATCTTTAAGAAATTATTATTAAGAGCAAATTCTTTTTTAAGTATATAATTCTAGGGTAGATTTCGTGTAAAAAATGTCATCAAGTTAAAGGTGATTTAAAATTTTCCTTTTAAGTGCATAATCCTAGAATTCTAGGGGTAGGGATTCGTATGAAATCAAACATTAGGATAAAGATATTTTAATTTTTCCTTGTGAGTGCAAAATTCTTACACAAGGGTTAGGATTTTACTTTATATATATTATTGTAGGTGTTGAATTATTATTATTATTGTTTTCCGCTGAACTTCATAACGTTATTAATTATATTGTGCTTGATCTACTTTATGGTTGGAAAACAAACTAAATTCTAATAATCATTGTGTTGGATAGAATTTTTTGTATCCTGATAGAGTAAATATTATTAGAGCAATTATTGAGTAGAAATTATTTTTCTGATGGTTTAAATTTTGTTTAAAAATTAAAATCAAAGTTTTATACAATTATTTCTTATCTATTTCAGGTATTTACTAATGACACCAAATCAGGTTCGGAATAAGCAGGTAGTAATGGAATCCAGTACTTCCTTCGGGTTGATTTTTTGTTTTAAATTATTACACACTAATAAATTATCAGAATTTTTTTCTTTTAAATATTTCTGCCATCTTTGTATGTTCAGCAATGGGGAGGCAAGATTTTTAGTTTTTGAATTCTAAATAAGCTCTTCTTTTGATAGTCTTCTAAATCACAATTTTTAAAATTTACTAGGTTCTTCATATATTATTTATACTTATCAAATAAATGTTTTAATATAAAGATAAGGTTTAAGTCAAAATAACTAGATTCTATCGCATCCACAGTTAGAGAGTTGTCTTCATCCCTGTATGTTAGAAGATACTCCCTCCGTCTAACAATACTTGTCCACTATACTATTTTGGTATATCCAATAATACTTGTCCACTTTATGAAATCAATGGATAATTTTACACTTAGTTCCTAATTTATCCTTATCATTAATTATAGTCATCTCCCTGTTACATTTTTCAATACATTGTATTTATTATATTCAAAGGGTAATATAGTAAAATCACCTTTCTATTTATTGTTTCTTAAAGGGTGTGCCAAGTTACTACTCACTCTGTCCAACAATACTTGTCCACTATTGACTTGGCACACCCCTTAAGAAACAATAAAAAAAAAATTGTATTTCATTGTGCCTAATTTTTAATTCTTTTTGAAATTTTAAAAAATAATATTTCTCAAAATGTGGTATTGATCATTCTAGTGTGAAACTGAAAGGTAATATTTGATAAAAATTATGTTAGTGTTCGTTGTGGTATAAAATTACTAGTTGGAAAAATATTTATAAAATTATTAACAAATGTGCATTATGTGATATAAATTGTGGTATAAAAGTTGGTGTTCAGACTATCAATTTAGCAAGAATATTATACCATATTCTAATCCAACAATATACCTCAATATAAATAATTTTATATATGAATCCGTTGAAATTTTCATAGTTTTTTTTATATCCAAAATGTACAAATTTCTTGCAGTGTACAATAGGTATAAGGTTGAATTAGGATGTCCAAATGAAATATGCGGACAACTTCAAGGGGCCCTCGATGACTTAAGCCTATAATATACTAACTTATATCATATTTCATACCAACATGGTATCATATAAAATACCAACCTTCATTGAAATAAATACTACCATTTAGACACCAAATAAAATAGTAACTTATACCACATATCACTCCAACGTGGTATCATATAATATACTCCCAAATTTCCTTGAAATATATGCTATCATATTGTCACTATATAATATACTAACTTATACCATATATCATATCAACGAAATTTCATTTAATATACCAATTTTTATTGAAAGAAATACTACCAATTAGATATCATATAATATACTAACTTATACCATATATCACCCCCTAACTACCGTGAAATCATATAATATATTAACATTTATTGGAATAAATATTTTCTAATATATTAACATTGTGTTAATTGATTTACATCTTTTTTATTTTTAATTATTCTTTTTAAACCATAACGAAACCAACCAAATCGTTTATAACATAAAATACTATTCTGAAAAAAAAATGTTTATTCAAAATTATTAAAAACGACAATCAATTCTTAAACATTTTTCAGAATGAACTATGGAAAAAGGAATGATATTAATTAATGATTGAGATATTTTGAGGTTATGAAAGAGAAACATTAAATAACAATTGAGATATTTGGGGAAAGTAAATAACAAAATGGAGTAAATTAAGGAATTAAAATTTTATTTGTTATAGAATTGTGCGTGGGTTATTTTTCCTTTTATTGTTTTTTTTTTAATTTTGTTTTATTTTGTAAAGATTCTATTGCTATTGGTGTAAAGTCAAACTATTGTTATATAGGTGTTATTTATTTTCTTAAATTGTATATTTCTATTTTTATCCTTTTCATGCTAACTTGCTCGAAATGTGTTTGACATTAAATATGGTTTCAAATAAGTTAATTTCCTTTTCTTCCAACAACAAATTCACTCGTTTTCAGTTTTCCTCAAAACTTCATCTAATGTTCTGAGACGTAGAGTTAAGGTTTCTTGATTTCTCCACATAGCTATAAGAAAAACACATCATCCCCTTGTTTAAGCATTATATGCAAGACCATTTATCTTTTATATTCATATGATGGTTGAACAAATTATAAACTTTAAACGCAGTAAAAGAAGTAACAATATATTTACTAGGAGAAAGTGGATGGACAACTTTAATAATTAGTTAATATAGAAACTTGGCTGGACTTTTAACAGAATGAAGGAATTGAAAAGAATGAAAGAGAACGAGAGGAAAGAATAGTTTCCTTAGCTAAAGAGAGATGTCAAGACACTTTGTCTGTTAGCGTGTATAGTTTTCACATGATAATTAAGGAACAAATCAAACACAAAAATCGCATAAATATGAAAAAGGAAGACAAAGAGAAAACTGCAAAAATCAATCTTACGTCAAACCACGAGGTTAAAAGAAAAACATCATAACAAGTATGCAAGGACACGAGAAAACACTATGCATCCGCAATAGAGACAAACAAGCCACTAACTACTGTCAATATGAGGTCCCAAATCCCAAGGAAAAACCACCAAGGATGAAGAGAAGTAGCCCTAAGTTTGACGTAAGAAGGCGAGAAGTGAAGTGTCCACCTTGTCAAGAAGTGATGTTTTACTTTAACCGAAGTGACTTTTTTCTTAAAAAATGGTTTTTTAATTTAATTTTAAAACAGGAGAAAAATTATAAAATTGAGAGGAAAAAATTAAAAATAAATGCGGGCTCACCACGTTACTGGCTCTAAGATTCTCTTTTATATAAATGTATAATAATATATAATTAATATATAAGATTATAATATTATTACTATATTTATATTAATTATGATAGACTTCATTTTCTTTCTTGTGTATGTACTGCAATATTTTACTTTTCCATTTTGTTAAGAAAGTTGTGAACCAGCTCTACCACAATAGGGGTTACTCGGATACTCTTTTTCTGTGGAATAAAACCAGGCCGAACGACTAACCTGAATTGTTGTATCCATATCTTCGCCGGCGATACAGATGCTGCCGACCGCTCCATCACTGTCTCTTGTCCTATTCCTGGCCGCCTTCATCATTGGTCCACCTGCGCTTGCTTCCGAGTCCGATCACAAGGTAATAATGTTTCACATATTCTTCAAACCAATGGGGAAACCCTAATTCTCCTTCATTATTTGTTTTTCATGCTTGACATTTGTTGAAATTCGATCACTTTCTTCATGTATTGTTCAGATCTATGGGGATATTGATTACTCGTGCGTCATGTTATAATTTGTGAGCCATTATAGATTTGATTAATAAAACAGCAACTAGGTATCCATTGGATATATAAATCTTCTATATTCATTCGAAATCCAATTTCATCAAAACCTCTCTGTTAGGACTTGTCTAACATTAGATGTTACTATAAAGTTTATCCCGACATGCAGATTTTTTTATAAATCTCCTAGTGAAGTCTTAATGCGAACAATGAATGAAAGTAAATACCTTTTTCTTCTAAAGGAAGATAATGTGTTAGCTGTACATCTTAACTAACTTACTTCACTCATCTTCGGATTTCATTATGCGGATTATTCACGAGAAATTTATCTTTGTTACCATTACATCTGTCTGAGTGTAACCGATTGCAACCTAGTAGTGAAGTAAGGTTTCTAATAAGTCTTCAGAATGATTGCATGTGCATGCAGTAACTTAGGCAGGATTTTGTGCAAGCAGTGTTGATCTATTGTCAAAATGCAATTTGTATACATGTTTGGATTTGAAGCAATGGGGTTTTATCGGTTAACTTCTTAACTCAAGTTTGATGTTTGCTTTGTGTTATTTTCCAAGTTGTATCGACTACTGTATATGCATATCTAGGAAATATTATTTACGTCCTGGTAGAAGGTGTCTTGTACACCGTGTGCATGGATAGGGGGATTTGACGATGATCGATAGTTATCAGTTGCTAAATTTGTGGAAAACCACTGAAATGGAGAAAATGCAACATTATTTTACAAAATCTAATGCGTCCTAAACGGTCCGCGGCAACTTTTCAGCCTCTATGACTTTACTGGTATTCTGGACAAGGGACACAGTCAACTCCATTTTGATCTTATCATTTTATTTTTGCCTTCTAAGGAAGTACTTATGATAAAGGCACGTTGAATGTTAGTAAAGTTTAGGCGATGCCACTAAATTTGCATGGTTAGAGGAGGTACAACTTATTAGAAGGAAAACAACACTATCTCAAAAGTTGAAACCTTCTAGTCGGATTAGTTTGCTTCATACAGTTGGTTGTAGAGGTGCTCAAAGTTTATTTATTTATTTTTTGATGACCTTGATGTTTGGGCCAGCTTGGTTAAAATCTGGGAGCATTCTATACACTTTGTGTTTTCTTCTGGTAATTTTCTTATTATCCCCCTCATGAAGATCTTTCAATTTCTCAAAGTATTCCCTAAACCCATTTCTAGTATTCAAAAGAGTGTCTTTTTCCAGTAAATGTAAAAATGATAGGAGGATTATATACATGTAAACTTAGCGTTTTTTAATTTTATTTTATAACAATGGTGTTCAGGCAGCTTGCGTGCACCTTGACTATTCCACTGTGTGCCTACTACCTCTGTAGCAAAGGTACTAGGTAATCTGACACTAAGACAGACTTAGGCAGATGGGAAAATGTCACCTTGCATTTTTTGTCTCTGCTGCGATTTAAACCTGGTCGCCCATGGTTTTCACCCTCTTCCTAGATTGCTAGGCCAAACCCTTGGGCGCAAAGAACATGATAATTGGTAAATAAGAGTTCTTTTTGCAGACAAACAAAACCTGCAAACGATTCTTGAAATAGCTTAGCAAAGAAAAAAATAGCAAGAAAAGGGCTGCTTTATGAATGATCGTAATGCTGGTAATGGTATTTCACATAAAGTTATTTTTTGTGCTAAATGGCAATATCGCTGGATAACTTTTTGTGGAGGTTCATTTTTCTCATGATAATTACCACACCACTGTCCCATTCTTCACTGAGTGATTATCTTTTAATGACCATACCTGCTAATTTGAACATATGCCCTTTATTCTACAGTTTTATAGAGTATTTTTGGGAATTCGTGACATATACCGTTGTTAACCCTTTCACCGGTCGGGCAAACGGATTAAGTGTATTATAATAAAAAATATTGGATCATTTAAGTTGCTTTTCCTCTATATTGCTGGAAAAACATCTCTACTGGAGAGTGACTAGCTTAACACTAATGAGGCTGACTCAGTCTCACATGCACTCTCCTTAGCTCTTAATATTTCTATTCATATTCTCTCTCTGAAGAAGGTATATGATTTTTTTCTTCATCAAAAAGAAGGTATATGATTTATTGTTCAGAAGGCGTTATGATTCTTTCCACACTTCTTTCTATTGATCTATTCTATTGCTTGTTTCTGTCAATTGGACTGTTGTAGTATGATGCATTTAAAGCTTTGTGATTTCTTTTCTCGCTTTAGTTTGTCTATCTTTGCACGGGTGTTTGTAAGATGTTAATCCTATATTGTTTTTTTTAGCTTATGTTTTTCTGCAATACAGGTTTGCCTACTTCTTTGCTCCATGGTTTGTTCTTTTCTGCCAATACTGGGAGAAGATACATCTCTTAGAATGTTACCTTTCTCAAAAAAAAGAAGAAAATAAATCTCTTAGAATATAAAAAATATATATTCTGTAAACTTTGCTTAGTATTAATGAATGCACCAGTAAAGTGAACGAATCAGTACACCTACTTATCTTTTCTTGTCTAACTATTTTTCATATGAAATTGCTTTTCTCTGACCCCTATGCTTTCTTCAACAGTATCAAGCAGATGATCCGGTTACCCTCTGGGTAAATAAAGTTGGGCCATATAATAACCCACAGGAAACATACAACTATTACAGCCTTCCATTCTGTCATGCATCTGGTAATACTCACAAATGGGGTGGCCTTGGTGAAGTTTTGGGTGGAAATGAGCTTATTGATAGTCAGATTGACCTAAGGTTTCAAAGTATGTGAATCTCTTTTGATTTGAAATACTAGTTTTCTTTTTCTTGTTTGATTTGAGCTGCATGGCTGGGCTGAGGGTCTATTGACTATCGGAAATAACCTCTCTACCTTTACAAAGTAGTGAAGGTAGGGCTAAGGTCTACATAAACACCACCCTCCCCAAACTCCACTTGTGGGATTATGCTGGGTATGTTGGGTATGTTGTTGTTGTTGAGTTGACATGGACTATTCTAATTTGATAGAAAATGTGGACAAGGGTAGCATTTGTGAGCTTGAGCTTGATGAGACGAAGGTTAAGCAATTCAAGGATGCTATTGAAAACAATTATTGGTTTGAATTCTTCATTGGTACGTTACAAATTTTGTTCTTTTTGATATATTTTAACATTATAAAGCTAATGGTAATATTGAGTTGTGTTTGCACCACAGCGCAAAACTTCCAATAAAATTTTGAATGAGATGGCATATAATACGTATTCCACAATCAAAGTTGTCAAAGATTGGATTTCTTTCAAGTTCGTAATCCTATTATTCCAACATTGATCATAAGTATTTTTGTTAATTCATCTTGGTAAAAGTCCGTGAATAAGAAGAACATCTTTTGTTCAGTCATATGTTACATCGTGCACTAAGTATTGTTGCTGATCTACATTCTCTGTTTTGGTTTTATAATAATCTATGGATGGTTTTCATGGAAACGAAATAAAGAAAGTTCATAGATGGTTTTACAGATAGGTGATTGGTGTAACGTATATCCTGCTAAAATTTTGTAATGAATTACCAAATTAGAATGTTAATTATCTCCTAAAGCTTTTCGATGGACACTGGAAAGTTAATTTAGCTTTGTTTGTCTTCTCTTTAGTAAAGAATTGAGATTGATTTTTAAAATCGTTTTGGGATTTTTAAGCAAGATAGCAATCACAAATTTTGTTGTAGACTGCAAGCAAATATAAGTAACTTTGTCAAAGAGGTAGGTGTTGCTTGAAAAAGGTACAACATAATGCATAAAATCTTAGAATACTGTCCTATTCAACATAGACACTGGGCTATAGCATGTTCTCAAAATGCCCTTACATTGGACCAAAAATGCATTACAAAGTATGAACATTGCTCAGTTTCCCGAGAGCTCTACATTCTATCCCAAGATTACACGATTTGATGATCAAGGGTTTACTCAAAGGGCAAGATGTAATCCATGAATTTCTATGTTTGTACGACATGTTTCTCTATAAAAAGGATAATGCATGAAGTAATGTAGGCGTACTTCATTTCATGATATAAAGTTGTTCTTGAGATGCACTTATGCTTGAAGCTTGGTGAGTGACAGGTTAAGCAACAGTTGGCACATCAATACAGGTACCAAGGTACTAAAGGCGAGCACATTGCTTCTGTATTGGAGAGGACTTCACCAATTAGTAAATATAGATGGAAAAATTATATCTTAATTGCTTGGTAATGTTATTGATGAACCTGTTAGTGACTGGAAGTAATAAATTAGAAATTATAATACTATAAGATTGGTCATTAAATCTGAATTAGGAATTAAAAACTGCAACTTGGAAAAATTAAAAATGGTTTTCAAAACTTGACATGGGTCTTACAACATATTTTAATTAAAATAGCAGCTTTTCAATTTCTTTGTTCAATTGTATTCCTATAATTATTGCTGTGGAGAGAATGTGATAAGTTTTTAATTTTCGATGGAACCTTTGCTCTCCAACTGAGGAGATATGCTTCTTTTGCTTATGAAGTGACATTGGAGACTTCAGCTGTTTGTGGTTTTAACGTCTTAAGAGATGGATTTCCTTAGCAACTTCTTCTGACATATTATAAAGTCTCCTTACTTCTTCCTTTTTTTATTTGCAACATCCCTGTTGAATTCATGTTGATTTTGCTATTCTTGACTTGTGCCTTTTTTTTCCAGCACTGTTTTATTGTTTGGTTGACCTTCTTATAGAAGGATTATTTATTTTAGCATTTCTAATTTTTTATTTTGCTTGTCTTGACTTTTATCTTCTTTTGCCTCCGGCCGAATGCTTTTTTCCAGATGACCTGCCTTTATGGGGTATGTGCTCTCTAAGCTTTCTCTCCTTCTCTTGCAAATTTCCTTTTCTTACTTGACAAATGTGTAAGTGATTCTACTTTGTGCTTTATTTTGGTGTTTTAGGTTTTGTTGGTGAGCTACATACCGACAGAAACAGTGATAACAATCATGTGCTTTACACGCATAAGAATATTAATATTAAATACAACAAGGACCAGGTTAGTGTCTTTGTTTATTTCACCTATGTAGCCTGTCTGCATGCTGATGTGCCTGGTTTCTTCTTGCAGATCATTCATGTTAATCTCTCTCAGGAGAGCCCAAAGCCTTTGGAAGGTGGGAGAACCTTGGACATGACATATTCTGTCAAATGGGAACCTACCAATATCAGTTTTGCTCATCGTTTTGATGTTTACTTGGACTACCCATTTTTTGAGCATCAGGTGGGTTTTAGTTTGAGGCATTATTTCTTTAAGCAAGCTTACTATACCTTTTTTGTATCACTAGATCTAGATCAATGTAAAGTTGTAAAATCCTCATGTGTTCAATGTGGCATAGCGAAATTCATTATCGTGCTTGTGTTTCGTATTGGTTATAATTGTAATATTCACTCTGCAGATTCATTGGTTCTCCATATTTAATTCCTTCATGATGGTCATCTTTCTTACTGGTTTGGTGTCTATGATTTTGATGCGGACACTGAGGAATGATTATGCAAAGTATGCTCGGGAAGATGATGATCTCGAAACCCTGGTAAAGACTTGATGCTGAAGAACGTTGTGTTTAACTAAGCCTTGAATAGGCTTTCTGTCCTAAAACGTTAATGTTATTGTCTCAGGAAAGAGATGTTAGTGAAGAGTCTGGTTGGAAACTTGTTCATGGGGATGTGTTTCGGCCTCCTCATTATCTAGCGCTAATTTCAGCTCTTGTTGGTACTGGGGCACAGCTTGCACTGCTTGTTCTCCTTGTCATTCTGTTGGCAATTGTGGGGACATTATATGTTGGGTATGTCGGAACACTTGATATTATTTTTTAAAATTTAGTTGGTTGCCTAATGATGCCTAGAGGCAATTCATAGAGCCGTTCGATGATCCCTATTTTTCTTCTTTTCAAATAGTTCCATAAATTGTACATTTATTTTAGCAGACTGTTATTCATTTTTTTGAAAATGGTAATTGTTTCTATTTGTGTAAAACAGTACATAGGCTGTACTGAAAATATGACATATGGAACTCTAATAATATTGACCTATCCCTATAGTGAGTCTAAGACATCAATGATAGAGACAAGTATCATTAGAGTAAATCTGATTACACCAAAAATACAGAGTCAAAATGCAATTTAGTTTGACTTGCTGCATACTACTCTCACTATTCTCAAAAACTCTTAGGTTCCTCTCTTTCCATATTGTCCACCAAATAGTGGTAGGGACAATTCTCCAATTACTTCTGTTTTTTGCTTGTGTCCCTGTTGCTTCCCAGCTATATAGAGCCTCTGAAATTCTACCAGGCATGTACTAGGAGACGTTTTTAAGTCTCGGGAACAAATTCCACAACTGGCCAGTGCATTCGCATTGGATGAACAAATGATTGACTGTTTCTGCAGTTTTCCCACAGAAAAAACATCTAGAGCAAAGTGGAATTCCCCTCTTCATTAAATTCTCCTGTGTCAACACTGCTTCTTTAGCCAGTAACCACACAAAGCAAGCCACCTTGTAGGGGATCTTGGCTTTCCATATACGTTTCCAGGGCCATTGAGTAACTATAGATTTTGATGGTTCAGCTTCCTGTATGCTGCACCTACTTTAAAATCCTTTAGTGTTTCCCAACCACTGCAATCTGTCGTGCCCTGTTTCTAGGCCACTAAACCGATCAATGCTTCTAAAAAATTCTTACTCTTGGAATTTCCCAATCATTGAGGTGTCTTCTAAATATAAAATTCCACTCTTGAGAAGTCCTTAAGTCAGCTATAAAACTTTGTTGCTGAAGAACTAAACTGTGGATGTCAGAGAAGAGAGTCTCCAGATTTCCTTCTGCATGCCACTCATCCTTCCAGAATCTAGTTTTTATGCCGCCTACCACTTTGATCTTGGTGTTTGATTTGAATTCATTCCAAAGTACTCTAGTGGATACCATAAGCTAACACCATATGGGGCGGTAACCTCCTTTGTCATCCAACTATCACTCTCTTCATATTTTGCCTTTATTACTGAGCCCCATAGATTCTGATTATCATTTGAGTACTTACAAAACCACTTCATCCTCAAAGATTTGCTTTGGTTCTTCATGTTCTTGATCCCCAGACCCCCAACTCTCTTTTCAGTGATCATAGTTTTCCATTTGACTAAGTGATACCCTTTCCTTTCCTTTCCTTTCCTTGCTCCCTTGCCACAAATTTTACTCCTGATGCTATCCGACCTATTGATGATTCCTGTTGGGACAGGAAATAATGACATCATATATGTTGGAAGTGCATCAAGCACAGAATTAATAGAGTCAGTCTTATCCCTAGTGAAAGGTACTGAGACTGCCACCTTGCTAGCCTCTTCTCACACTTCTCTATCACCCCATTCCAGATTTCCATAGACTTGGATTTTTCCCCCGAAGACATACCCAAGTATGTGGTTGGGAGGGCACCCACTTCACCTCCAAGACTTTTGTTATTCTTTTCTAGTACCATTTGTTTTAACTAACTCCATGTATATGCTATGTTGACAGAATTATCAGCTTAAACTGCTTGTTTTTTTTTTTTTGGGTGGGGGATGTGGTGGGGGAAGAGGAGGAAAGCTTAAATGTCATATGTATATTATTTTTTTTGCAGGAGAGGAGCTATTGTCACGACTTTCATAGTATGCTATGCTTTGACATCATTCATTTCGGGCTATGTTAGTGGTGCAATGTACTCACGGAATGGTGGTATGTGCTCTTGCTTATCTATATCTATGCATACAAGCCGCTACTTTTGCTAGATGTCTTCTTTATGGCTTGCCATTTTTGGTTCATCTGACTAAGAAAGTACAGGTGAACAGAATATTTTGCCTTCATGTTTATTAGTGTTTACTGTAGACATTTCTGGTACCAACATTATCTTGGTGCACAGCTTTTATTCCCTTGTATTGTTAGGTTTACTCTGTGTGTATATGTGTACATATAGATATACACTAAGTTGCTCGGACTCTTCACTTTCGGTGCCGCACCCGTGTCGACTCGACATGGGTGTGGGATCCGTACCCGATTTGGTCAACCGATTTTGGATACTTCGACCAAATTCGAGGGAAAAATTTTGGACAGATTTAATGATTTCTATAATCAAAACTTTCTTTTTATATATAAATTGAAGTTGATGAAAATGGAAAACCTTGAATATATAAATTTCTATTGCCACTCCCTTTCCTTTTATCTCCTTCCAAGATTCTCCTCTTGATCATTATTTTCTGCTCGAGTTCTTTACATAATATCTCATAATTTAGGTTTTATAACTCTATTTTCAGCCAAATCCCCGCACCCGTATCTAGACATGGATCTGTATCCCCGAATCTTAAAATTTAGGTCATAGAGGATCCGATCTCTAGATCAGCATCCATATCGGACACCCACACCCGAGTCCGAGCAACTTAAGATATACATACAGAGTGTACATAAGCTATTTCATTTGGTTTACTGTGTATATATTTGCTTAAAGCATGTCACTCTGTCTGAATGTCTACATAAAAGTGTCATGGTGTTTAATTCCTGGTTGCAGGGAAAAGCTGGATCAAATCAATGATTCTTACAGCGTCACTTTTCCCATTTTTGTGCTTTGGGATTGGCTTTATTCTGAACACAATTGCAATATTTTATGGGTCTCTAGCAGCCATTCCCTTTGGTACAATGGTAGTTGTCTTTGTCATCTGGGCATTCATTTCCTTCCCCCTGGCTCTTCTTGGTACTGTTTTTGGGAGAAACTGGAATGGCGCTCCAAACAATCCATGCCGTGTCAAGACCATACCTCGGCCTATTCCCGAGAAGAAGTGGTATCTGACACCATCTGTAGTTTCCTTGATGGGAGGATTGCTGCCATTTGGAAGCATATTTATTGAGATGTATTTTGTCTTCACCTCCTTCTGGAATTACAAGGTAAAGTCTAACCTTCTGCGAGGTTTGTAAACACTGAGTCACTTGGAATAACAAACTGAAGGGGAAGAGTTGACAGATACAAACTTGAATACAATCCTTCAATTGATTAGAAATTGTTTCTAATGAATATGAATGTGAAACGATTCATGGATTTAAAATACAATGAGTAGTCCTCCCTTTGATCAGACAGTTTGCTTGTTCGTTTCGGCTAGTTCGTAGTGTTTCATCTGCCACCCCACCGATAAGGAGTAATTTGGTAATTGAAAGGGGAATCCGTTAAATATTGAGAACTTTCTTAATGGTGGGGGTAATTTTGGCCACATAGTATAATGGAAGATAGATGTGACCAATATATTAAAGTAGAGGATCATCCTTTTGTCATCCTTGGCTAGTATGGGAAGAGGACAGCTAAGGGACTTCAACCTACTCCTTTTATATCATGATATGTTGTAATTTGCGTATGTCAACTTTTTAAATTGAAGAAGAATATATGAAGTAATGCCTTTTATTTAGGGAGTGGCGTATGCAATTTTCTGTGAAGCTGCAAGGCTTTTGCAAAATTTGAAGTCATTGCTTATCTCTTCTATTGTGTTCTTTGTCAGGTATACTATGTGTATGGATTTATGCTCCTGGTGTTTCTGATCCTCATGATTGTTACTGTCTGCGTGACTATTGTGGGAGCATATTTCCTACTACATGCTGAAAATTATCATTGGCAGTGGACTTCGTTTTCCTCTGCTGCCTCTACCGCTGTCTATGTATACCTGTACTCAGTATATTATTATTTTGTGAAGACTAAGATGTCAGGGTTCTTCCAGACCAGCTTCTACTTTGGCTACACACTGATGTTTTGTCTTGGCTTAGGGATTCTCTGCGGTGAGTAGATCAGCTCCAGTTTTAAAGACCATTCATGCGATATTGTGTTTGACTAGGATCTGCTTTTCATTTTTAGGAATTTACGTTAGTGATGATTTACGTTATGCATCTATTAATAAGTTTCTTTCTTTATGTTGTTTGTGAGGAACTACTGTGGCCTTTTATTTTGTTTTATGCTATTCTAATCAACTACATCATAATGTCATCTATGCTCAGGAGCTGTTGGATTTTTGGGCTCTAATCTATTTGTGAGGAGGATTTATAGAAACATCAAATGTGACTGATTTTCTTTGGAAGGAGAGATTGACAATGTCTTCATTTACCTGGTCACTGGCTATGAGGTCAAGAAGAGTTTCAAGAATCATGTATCTTTGTGGGGTTATTCAGTCAACTGATGGTAGGCGCCGCTGCCAGGAATCATTGGAGCCTGAAAGTTTTCCTTTTTTCATTTGGGCAGTAAGATTTTTTTTTCTTTTCTGTTGTATTTACAATTAGAAAGATTAGATAGTTTGATGGATTCAAGGCTAGGTTTTAAGATTGTCATTTGGCAATTTGGACGCTCTAAAGTAGTAATCCTTCATTTTATAGATTGTTTTATTGCCAAAGAATGAGATTCAGTTTAGTTTATCTGGTTGGTGAGCAAGTTAGAACCATGATTTGGATGGATAATTATACATTGTGCAGGGACTCAGGTTTCCATCTTCTCTCCCTAATTGATAATGAGATGCTCAATCTGTATACTCAGATTTCCTTTATTTTTTGTTTACTCTCATTGGCTTCAGTATGGATGCACAGAAGAGTTGTCATTAGAGTTTGGTGCTAGTCTGTATTCGGTTGGTTCCATCGGTTTTGCAATAGTTAAACTCAGCATATTTTATTAGGCTACGAATTCACCTTCTATAACTTGTGACTTGTCCATAAAAATATAAATTGAGGGGGTGGCTGCAGGGTCTAAGCTCCACATGCATATTATGTATCATAAATTATTTTCCAAAGAAACCATTATCACAGTCGACAACTATCCTTCTCACTTGCCTGATTCAATATAACTCTAAATCTTGAATGACTTAAACAAATCTTGCTCTCAAACGTCTCATCTACACTTGGAAGACTTCAACCCATAGACGCTGGCTTAAATGTTTTGAAAAATGTTTTTATGAAAGCCTTTCATTTGCTTCTCTTCGATGGAAGTTTGATTTTCCCAGAAATGTATTCTAATTTTTGGCCTAATTCTTCTTCTGATGATCATTCAACCTCTGATCAAAAAGATGTACCTTGGTTATATTTCATCTCTTCAACAAGTTTAGTAATGAGCATAACGGTCCTATTGTTCCGATGGAGAGAAGAACATATGATTAGCTTTTTGGGAAATTTCCAAATGAACAATTTCAATGAAATCTTTCAATTTCTTATTTTATTATGTTCAATTCTATGTATTCCTTTATCAGTAGAGTACATTGAATGTATAGAAATGGCTATAATAGAGTTTCTCTTATTCGTATTTACAACTACTTTTATTTTTTTACCCACCCCGTCTACACCCCTGACCCCCACCACCCTCAAATTTTTTTTTTAAAAATTTTTTATTCATAAATCAAACACTAAAAAATATTTTTCGAAAAATATTTTCTACTCACCAACCAAATATGAGAAAATAATTCAAAAATCCACTTGTTTTCCGAGAAAACATTTTCCTTCCTACCAAACACACCCTCAATTATAGAAAAAATACCCAAAAAGTTGATGAATCAACGACTTTCGATAATATTTATTTTGGAAGGCAAAAATCTACGGACACAAACCATCGGCAATGGAAATTTTGAAATATCACAATTTTATCTTAATCAGTACAAAAGGAAAATATCGACGGACCCCATTGAGCATGTTAAGCAGAAAAATATTTGATTTAAATAAGCTGATCGTATCTGTCAATTTTCTTTAGTTAAATTATTTTTGGATTATAGTTTATTTATTAAAATATTTTTATTTTATAAGATAACTGAGTGGCTCCATCGATTTTATGGGTATAATTATTAACTCATTGATGACTTAAGTCAATTTTTCGTCAGTTTGTTCATAATTTTGCAATTTTTATTTTTAAAAAACCAACAAATTCATCGGTTAGACATTGATTTGCTGGTAAAAAATTGAAAAGCATAGGTTAGTTTGTAGCAGCACCAAACAAGAGAAGACGATAACATCCGCCCAAGGCAACAGCTAAAAATATTCAAGAATAATCACTACAAGGAATTTGCTATGATTTTCATTGCTAAATTCTTGTGAGCTTAGACCCTTTGTTGTTCACTTGTTTGGGTTCCCAATAATTTTTTTTGAGCTAAGAGCCATGAGCTAGGAGAGCCAGGCGCTAGAGAGCTATGTACTTGGCTAATAATATGAAGTTTTGATGATTAACAAACATAACTAACATATCAAAAATCAGATATTAAACATGCCTTAAATAAGGAATGGTACTATTGAAGAGCTAGTTCCAGATTTATCACATTTAGTTATCATGTTAGTATGCATATTTCTTATACTCAATATATTCAAAGTACTTACCACATACTTTTTGCCTATATTGTTTGATAATATAGATTCTGACGTTCAGTATTCAGCCCGTAGTTAGTACTATCTCTGATCAGCTAACAACAATGTGTGGTGAGTCCTCATCTCTCCGAGGACAACCCCTCATGTTCCTTCAGTCATTTACTTTCAATTTTCAAACTTTAGATTTAGCTAGGGGCTTGTCCTAACAACTCATATCAGTAGAGGCTTTTCACACAATCAGTTTAGACTTCCACTTATATGTGCTCAAATATTTTGTCTATTGAGCTGTTAGACTATTTTGAGTTAGCTTCCGCATTCAGTTTTCTTCTATCATTGATTTATGCTAATCTTAATATCATTCCATGCCATGAAGTTAGCTTGGGGTCACTTATGACTCTAAGCACTGTGTCGCGTCTAGGGGATAGTCTCGGAGCGTATACAAAGCCTCTAAATGATAGACAACCTATTTAGGTCGGGATATGACACTTCCATACCCTTAACTATAATACAATTTAAAAATATATGCTAAAGCCTTGGCAAAGCCCAAAATCAACTTGGAGCTCACCAAAAGCACATGAGTATCTTATGCTTCTATTGGAGAGATCTACCAATTGGAGTACATGTACCTATGGCATGAAACACATTGTCCCCAATAAGGGACGTCAATACGAAAGAATATTCTTAATATGTAAGACATAAAGTAACTATATGTAATACATGAAAGAGCTCGAATGAAGTCATGTATCAATGTATAAATGCATAAATAAGGATGAAAGACCAACTTTACTTACACTTATGGGATCATACATATTACATTCTATTTCTTTACTTTACTCTTCTTTGTTTTGTATACTTTATAAGTCATGTGATATAAATGACCAACTGATCAGTGGTAGAAGAGGATGACCCATGCTAGCATTTTAACCTTTGAAATGTTTTCCTCATAAATATACAAATTGGGATCGATCCATGCTAGGCTTTTGCCCTTGGATGCCACCCTTATATACATTGATTGGGATTAACCCATGCTAGGTTTCCCCCCTTGACCTGCCACCCATGATTATATAAATTTACTTTACGTCATTTCTTTATTAATCTTTGAGATTGTTATTTTTGGTGATCATGACATTATTGAGCTTTAAAACTATATACTATTAGTACAGATATATGAACAATATACGTGAGGCAGTAAAGATGATATAAAAATAAAATGTAACATCAATGCGATACTTAGAAACTTATATGACTCGATGAGCATCATTTGGCTTAAAGGAGAACTCATAAAATTTGTTGTTGAGAATAACTTTTTTATACTATCACTTGGGAGAATAAACGCATCAATATAGAGTAATGAACACATATTAAAGTAACTTGACACTATAAGGAGAGGGAAAAATATCATTAGCTACATTGGTGATTGTATGTTATCACTATGTGTCTTTTACAAGAAAGAGCGCTTTGGAAGTTTACTTTGTTGATAGTAACACAATTATAAGACTTCATGTCAAAGAATATGGAATCAAATAGCCTTACATACCTTAATTCTCAATTCATATAGCTTATGAAGTGCCAAGATGTCCTTTAATGTGATAATCTTCATCCACAATAATGTCAAGTAATAAGGGTAATATTAGAAGCTAACAAATCAACTTGGGATATTTCAACTCATCAAAATAGTAGCCGAGAAGCAATCCCATAATCCTTCTAATTAAGAGTGGTCTTTCACACATTTTATCTGGTATATTTATTTACATGAAACGACCTTCCCATGAGGTTTGTTGGCACTACCCGGGCATTATAATATATATATATATATATATATATATATACACACACCCATTGGGTCAAATATTATTATAATAAAATAGGTACTATATATTGTAAGTTGGCCCATTGAGCCCACTTCAGAGAATAAATAAGAAACTAAAAATTCTAAAAGTAATAAAACAAAAGATCTAAAGGGAAAAGGAAAAGACACAATTGAAAAGAGGAAAGTGGAAATTGAAAATTGGGAAGAATGAAACTTCAAATGTCTTCTTCTCTTTGAGACTTCATCAAGTATCAACAAAGCTGTCGAGGTCTTGGACGGAAACTCTGACACCTTCAATAGCTCAACATCGCGAAACTTAGAATGGCCATTTTGATTTATCTTCAATGAATATTGAACCCAGTTTGATTTAGTGTTGTTGAATTCGTGAGCTGATGAAGTTTTTTGAGCTGTAGATCTATTGAACTAAGCTGTTAATTTGAATCAGCTTGCATCATTTCAACCTCAGGTGAGATCAGCTATTCTTTACCCAAATTTAAGTTCAAGTGGGTTGAATCCAATCAAGGAATTAATACCACCACCCTCCCTTAAACCTAATCAAAGTTCACTGACTTATTGATTTTTGCGACGCCTATTATAGAGTTTGTGAGAGATACTGCTGAACCATCCTTCAGCTCTTTCATATATATATATATATATATATATACTAGTTTCTGGGAACGTGCGTTGCACGTTTATCCCAAAATTCATAATACAAATTTTATATTGTAAATGATAAATTTAAATGGTCTATATATGATTTGACTTTCTCTATACAATAAAATAAAAATCAAAACATATAAAAAAGTAACAACTCATAAGTTGAGGCTAAAAAATCTTACAAACTTGATGCTTATTTTAGTGACATATATAATACCTTAATTTAATTACTCAGTAAATTAACTATTATGAATGTAAAATAAGAAATAAACTAATGCAAATGTTGAATCCCATCATGATCAACCCAAATGCACAACAATCTTACAAAATTTGCTTCGGCTCAAACACATGAACATTAGAAAAGTAAGAAAGTAGAAAATGGGAGAGTGATTATATTGTATATTAATTAGTACAGCCACATAAACCTAAAAATATGATAAGAATAAGTTACCAATTACTATACTTCATTAATTAAATACCTGAAGCAAAAATTGATGGAGAAGAAGAAATGAACTAAAGAAGAAGAGGTTGTGAAGATTGTAGTGAGAAAAAGATTATAACCCATAAGCACAAATAGAGATTTTTAATAAGAACAATGAAAATTGAAATGCAAATGATGAATCAGTTGGAAGGGAAAAGAAACTTGAGAGATATTTATACTTATATATGTGAAGACTCCTAAAAAACTTTCAAATTATTAATATTTGGAAGTTAATAGACATATTTAATAGAGTTTTATAAGTTCATGTAATTAGAGAAAGATGAAAAAACCTTCTTGAAAAGTAACGATTTTTTTTTCCCTTTTTGGTGGAGCAACTGTGTTCTCCTTTATTTGAGTAAAAAAAATAGGTGAGCATGTAAGCACTTTTCAGTTTTTTCCCCTTCATTACACATATATGTTAGTAATTTAATAGGATGTTTATTTTTTCTAATTATGGACAAAACAATTACTTAACTTTATGTGAGCATTACAATAGTTTTTTTTCTTCTTCTACACATGTTTGTTAGTCATTTAATATGAAACTTATTTTTTCATAATCATGGATAAAAAGGTTACTTAACTTTTAAAGAATATTTTCATAAATTAACTTTTCTCTTTTTTTAATATTACAATCAATTTGATAACGGCTTACTCGCTTAATGGATCACGATAAGAAACAAATTTAAAAGTCTATTGACCACACATGACCATGGGAGTCTTTAGCTTATAAGGGGAATAAAGACAAATTGTATTAAGTCCTTTCCAATTCACAATTGAAGTCATAACCATCATTTAATAGGATCTCAATTTAATGTCTAAGGGGCCGTTTGGTTACTGGATAAGGGCAAAGTTAATACATGAATAACTTGGTTATTCATGTATTAATTTTTATACCATGTTTGTTTGTAATTAGAATAAAAGTTATCCTTGTGTTAGTTTTATACAATGTTTGGTTATATTTTTGTAATTCTACATAACTAATACTCACATAAATATCGAAAACCGAAAAACCGAACCGAACCAAATTAATTCGGTTTTTCGGTGTCGGTTTTTCGGTTCGGTTTCGGTGTTTTTTTTTCGGAATTTCGGTTTTTCGGTTCGGTTTCGGTGTTTTTTTTTCGGAATTTCGATTTTTCAGTTCGGTATTCGGTGTCAGGGTAAGAAAAATTCGGTGCACCGAAAAACCGAAATTTTATTAACTAAATTTAAAATAATATTTTAATTTTATTAATTATATACTTGGTAACTTGTGTTTGTGAGTTGTGACTCCTATTGTTTTTTATTTGAATGAAGTTGAATATTAAGGCATTTTTAACTTTGTATTGTTTTAATTTTTAAATTTCAAGTGTTGAATTCTTGGTTTAAATTGTTGGCTGCTATTACAAAGAGTGTTTGTTGAAACAAAAAATCGGAAAGAGAAAAAAAAAACTTCTTTAGTTCTTTGTTGGAAACTTTAACTATTAAATATGTTAATTGATTATTTCGAGTTTTCAACTTTTATCTTTAGTTAAACGTTTTGATAATTTAATTTTCACTTTATTTTTTATTTGCTTGCACCAAAAAATCCTTTTAAAAACACCGAATTAAACCGAATCGAAGTTTAAAAAATCGAACCGAACCGAACCGAAATATTTTGGTTTGGTATTTGGTGCACATTTTTTCAAAACCGAACACCGAACCGAAATTTAAGAAAACCGAACCGAAGAACCGAATGCTCACCCCTAGAATTCTTGGTTTAAATTGTTGGCTGCTATTACAAAGAGTGTTTGTTGAAACAAAAAATCGGAAAGAGAAAAAAAAACTTCTTTAGTTCTTTGTTGGAAACTTTAACTTTTAAATATGTTAATTGATTATTTCGAGTTTTCAACTTTTATCTTTGGTTAAACGTTTTGATAATTTAATTTTCACTTTATTTTTTATTTGTTTGCACCGAAAAATCCTTTTAAAAACACCGAATTAAACCGAATCGAAGTTTAAAAAACCTAACCGTACCGAACCGAAATATTTTGGTTTGGTATTTGGTGCACATTTTTTCAAAACCGAACACCGAACCGAAATTTAAGAAAACTGAACCGAAGAACCGAATGCCCACCCCTAGTTGATAGGTTTTTAAATATTGTATAAAAGTTATTTATGTATTAATTTTATACGGTGTTTGGTTGGTAGGTTTAAAATGTTGTATAAAAATTATTCCTGCATTAGTTTTATACAATGTTTGGTTGTGTTTTAGTGAATCCACATAATTAATACTTACATAACTTATGAGGAAATCTATGTATAATTTTATGCAGGGTAGAAGGTGGAATAAGTTATGTGGGTATTAGTTATACATGGATTAAATAATATATTTACATATTTACCCTTATTAATTAACTTTTAATTTTTTTTAATTATGTGTGCTTTTAAAAAAGTTACTATTTATTTTTGTCTTGATAGTTGCTTAATTATTTTTAGTTTCTTTGCTTTATTTTTTATTAATTATTTTCTTTGGCGATTAGATAGTGCCGGTTAATTGTAATTAGTTCTTTACTTAGTTTCTTTGCTTTATTTTTTATTAATTATTTTCTTTGGCGATAAGATAGTGCCGGTTAATTGTAATTAGTTCTTTACTTAGTTTCTTTGCTTTATTTTTTATTAATTATTTTCTTTGGCGATAAGATAGCGCCGGTTAATTGTAATTAGTTTTTTACTTAGTTTCTTTGCTTTATTTTTTATTAATTATTTTCTTTGGCGATAAGATAGTGCCGGTTAATTGTAATTAGTTCTTTACTTAGTTTCTTTGCTTTATTTTTTATTAATTATTTTCTTTGGAGATAAGATAGTGCCTGTTAATTGTAATTAGTTCTTTACTTAGTTTCTTTGCTTTATTTTTTTTATTAATTATTTTCTTTGGCTATAAGATAGTGCCGGTTAATTGTAATTAGTTCTTTACTTAGTTTCTTTGCAACGCACGGCCAATACATGTATTATAATATTTTTAGTTATTTCTTATTTACTTAATTACTTATCCTATTCAATACAAATTACTTAACTGCTTTTAGTTATTTGTTATTTACTTTAGTGTTTTTAGCTATTGACATTTATTTAAATTTTAATGTGTTATTAAGATAGTTGTTTATTTTAATGGATATAATAAATATTAGCTCGCTAAACATTTTTGGAATTAAGAAATAAAAATTAGTTTATTGTATTTTAATTTGTACATAACTAAATCATGTATAACTAATACCTATATAATTAAATCCTGCATAACTAAACCATGCATAATTAATACCTGCATAACTAAACCCTGCATAACTAATACCTGCATAACTAATACCTGCACAACTAAACCCTGCATAACTAATACCTGCATAACTAAACCCTGCATAACTAATACCTGCATAACTCTAACCAGTAACCAAACGGCTCCTAAATGCACTCAATATGCGTTAGTCCTGCAAACTGATCTAGTAATAAGATTAGGCTAACATTAAATGTATATAATAATAATAATAATATGATAGTATAATAGTATAACATGATAAGATTATTATTTAATATTTAATTAATTAGATATTTTATAACATTGTTTTTTAGAAATAGGAGTAAAATAGGATATATGATTAATGGTATTGTTGTAGTAACTCAACTTTATAGGGTTATTTTGGTATTTCAACTTTCAACTTTTTTTTTTCCCACTTTTAGTAATATATGATATATGGAAATCTTAGTTCAAACTCTTCGCTATTGGGTAAACTATACCTCTTCTTTACATATATTACGATTCTTTCTCCACGAATATTGTAATTTGAATAGTCTTATTACTTCAGAGAAGCCCGGTTATTCCTTTTCAATTTTTTTTTAAAAGATTCTTCTTCTTCTTATATAATTCTTATGTATATGAGTGCGAATCCACTTTCATCTTTCTACGTGGCCAATCTTCTCATTTATGATCAACATCTTTTGGAGCTCTTCTGGAACGAATATATTTCTATGTATGCATATATATGTAATGACCCGGTTGGTAATTTTTAGAAATTTTTATAAAAGTATCATTTTGCCCCTCTCGATATTGACCCAGAGTTATTTCTAATTGAGTTTTGAAAGTTGGTTTCAAACTTTGAGTAAAAAGTTGAGAATTTTGTAAGTTTTGATTTTGAAAGGCTAAAGTTGTTTAAAAGTAATTTTTGGTATCTTTTGGAGTTTCGAGTGTCGGAATAGAATTTGGTCAATTCTATTTGTTCCAAAATATGGAAATTAGTTTATGAAAGTTGTCGGTTTTAGATTCAGAATCTTTTTGAGGATTTGAGGTCCTAAGTTGGAAAATTATGGAAATTTAGCTTTTGAGTTGACTTTGATCAACATTCAGGGTTCGGATGCTCGGATCGGAATTCCGAGAGTTTCGAGAGTTCTGTTGGATTCGAGGGATAATTTTAGGCCTAAGTGAGGTCTTGGTTGAATTTTTAGAGGTCTCGAGCTTGTTTTAACCTTTTAGGTGTTATGTTTCATTCTTGTGACTTTCACAGATGTCGGGTCAAGGAGACCTCAAATTTGTGTTTCGACGGTTCCATTGACTTCGGAACGTCGAGTATAGTTGATTTGCATATATGGTTTGTGTGTACATGGTTCCGAACGAATTCCCAGGGTCCTTTCGATGATTTTTATGTTGGTTGGTTTTCTAATACCCGGTGTACCTCGCGATTGCGAGAGGTTGATCGCTTTTGCGAAGGTCTAGGTGGCCTGACCTTCGCTATCGCGAAAGGGCCTGTTCGTGATCGCGACCTTAGCGAAAGTTAAGGCCCATTTGCGAATGCGAAGGCCGAGTTTTTAGCGCGATTCGCTTTTGTGAACCCATGGTCGCTTTTGCGGCATCAAAGGGGGGGGGGTTGCCTGCCATTTTCACGGTTTAAGCCCCATTTTCTAGTTTTTGAGCTTGTGAAACCCTTGGAGGCGATTTTGATGTGATTTTTTGTGCTTAATCATTTGGGTAAACTTTTTTGACCCTAAAATCTCAGTACCCTTTGATTATTTATGGATTTTAACTTCAAAACTTGGGATTTTGATTGGCAAATGACAATGTTTTTCATGAACTTGAGTTCTAAACTAAAATGGTGATTGTTAACTCCTTTTTCGAAATGGTTTTCACCAATGAGTTCCGAATGCCTTTTGCAATGTTATAATGTAAATATATTTGGATTCTAACCTCATTTTCAGAATTGGGTTTTTGAATTGATTGACCCATTTTTTTTTTCAAATGTATGAATTGATAGTTGTTATTTCCGGAATCTTATTATGGTTACTTGATTGAACTAGATTCTGGGGCACTGGATATCATTCGAAAGGGGAAGACTCAAGTTCTTGATTGACTAATTGGTTACATTAAGGCAAGTGATCCCTTAAACTTTGTAATCTAGTAGAATCGTCTATTTCCCTTCATTGTGTATGTTGGGGAGTAATGTGAATGAGGTGATGAGTTCATTGTTTCACTTGATTAATCTTAATGAAAAAAAGGGGATTAATGAAAAGGCAGCGTGTTGATCATATGCTTTGCGAATAGCCTTGTTGTTACCCTTATTTGATTGATTGATGGAATACTTTGATGGCATGAATGTGGATTTAAATTGCTTGAATTGTTGTCTCTTTCTTATGGTGTGAAATTGTTTATTTGTATTGATTTTTGTACACCATGATGAGACATGTGAAATAAAGTCAAAAGAAAATGTTTCCGGCTAGTGAATTGATATAAAGCCGAAGGGAAATAGTTTCGGCTAGTGAATTGATATAAAGTCGAAGGGAAATGATTTCGACTAGTGAATTGATATAAAGCCCAAGGAAAATGGTTCTGGCTAGTGATATGATATAAAGCCGAAGGAAAATGATTTTGGCTAGTGATGTGATATAAAGTAGATGTGAATGGTACCGACAGGAGTTGATTATTGTGATTTGATGCGCTCTTATACTTGTGATTGGTCTACTTGTTACTTGTGATTGATATACTTGTTTCTTGTGATTGACATACTTGATACGTGTTGGTTTTGAACTGTGACTATTGAAGTGTGTGGTTAAGCCTTGTGAGCCGTATATTGTGAAACTACTAGGTTGGACTAATTTCTATGCAGGTTATAGTTTGAGGAGGTTCGGTTGGGATGAAAGGAGTATTCGATTTCTATCTAGTTTGCCTTGTTTATTAGGTTGTTTGCTAAGTACCGTGTTGGTTGGTACTCACTCCTTGCTTCTACACTTGAGTAGGTTTCGAGCCCGATACCATGTGATTGCTCTTCTTCTTCTTCTATTTCGAAGCTTGTGAAGGACTTTGAGATTTAGCTGCTTGTCATCTCCGCGGGCTCTCTTTTCCCTTATGTTATGCTTTGTTCAATTTGAGAAACAAAGACATTGAGACTTGTAATTATCTTTCATTTCCGCACTTTATGCTTTAATGGCTTGTACATGTGACAACCAGGTTTTGAGGTTAATACAGAATGAATAAGTTTTCCGCTTTTATCTTGTTCTTGCTTTATCTTTCCACATTTCTTTCATTTCATTGGATTGAGACTGACTTGTCTTGGTAGGGATAAACAAGTGTCATCACGTCCATTTTTGAATTATGACAATATATATAACAATATCCAACATGGGACAGACAGTGAACTTAAAAAACTTTAACTTTAATGGTGTATCACCACAACCTATAAATCTGCCCCAAAACAACTTTACCCAATCATTTTCTAAATACATTCACGACCTCCCATGCTTCACAACAAATCAATACAATAATATAATTCTCAACATCCCAACATAACTAAAAGACTTGAATTCAAGGCTTTCAATGATGCAACCCAAGATGTCTCGAGGCCTTTCACAAGGATCTGATCTTGTGAGATCCAAGTGTTACAAGACTTATCCATGGAGAGAGATGCACTTGAGTGCATTATTGTCTTACTCCGAGCCTACACCCTGGACGTGGCCGGCACTCGAGAACCATTTCTGGTCCCCAAGCAAACCCCTTGGCTTGACTAACTACTTAGCAGAAGATTTACTCAAGCGGTAACAAGCTTAGAAATAAAATTTAGAACATTCAAACTCCAACAGATACTTAACTCAAACTGCCTGGAAATACTTAAGTTCAATAATGATAATACTTTGTAAAATAGTCTCAAAACATCTTAACAAAAGAAAAAAAATACTGAGAGACTCCTCAACTCTAACTATCTATGAAGCCTCTAATACTAAGATGGATGTCGGGACAAGACCCATGACACCTCAATCGACTAATAACAGAAATAAAAGCGGGGTCCTTCGGAATGCAAGGAGGCTCACCAAAGCTAACCGAGAGTGCTAAATGGTCTCAACGAAGCACCTGCTGATGACCCTGAACACCTGTATCTTCATCATAAAAAGATGCAGGTCGAATGACATCAGTATATGGAATGTACGAGTATGCAATATAGCCGAGGTGAAATAGTTGAATGAAAGGACTGCAATAAATATGACATAAACTCAACTGAATGTAAAGAATTAAAGGAATGAAATCATGTAAACTTTACAAAGTACTTACTCATCTCTAAAACTCAACGTAATAAGTTATATATAAAAATACACTTTAACTCTATTGAGAGTTTCTCTAACCGACAACCATCACTCTGAGCTACGTGATGATACAACGTCTCGCCCATGCTGCCAGAACTGTCCTATATCGTGCTGGGATATAGAACACCTCAACTAAGTGGATCCACTAAGCTCTACCCGAAGGCATAAGGAAATCATCTAAAAAGTATAAATTCTTTACCCATATTGGCAAGACATGGTTTATGGGGGCTGTGAGTTGTCTAAACTCTCCCTCATATCGGTGCTCAATACTACTCCCAAAATTATTGCTCATGCTCAATGTTTAAAAACATTCTCTTTTCTCAATTTGAGCTAATTACTCAAAAGATCCTTTTAAAAGAGGTAATGCTCTAAAGTATCTCAATTCTCATAAACTCATTTAGAAATCAAAGTTTCTCTTTTCTCAATTTAAAACTGTTATCTTTGGAAATTACTTAGTTCCCTATACCTTTCTCGAAACTCATCTTTTACTCTTCTCAGAATCAATTTTAAAGACAAAGCATTTGTTCTAAAAAAATTCTCAAACTCCCCTTTTTCTTTCTCAAAACTCAATTTAAACAATTAGGTTTTGTTTAAAGGATTCTCAATAAGAACTCAATGAATTACTCCGGAATATGGTTCATGCTGAAAATTGGACATGAACAATCAACTCAACAATCTCAATGTACAACATACAACAACTCAATAATTAGGAATTGAAACTCAAGATCAGAAATTCAAGAACTCCGGACTCAACATCAAACTCATCTCAAGAATACTCCAAATTAAGGATATAACCCTAGATTACTCTTTTACTGATAGAAAGTAGATGTAGGGCATGAGGACGAACTTAGTTAATCACTATGATAGCCTTACATACCTGGGAAGAACAAAGTTCTTTGCAAAACTCAAAGAATTTTGAAGAATGCTTGAAAACCCTACCTTTTCTCCTCTAGGAACCTTGCTTTGAATCTTCTAAGTGTTAAAGAACGTAAAAGAATGTTTTAACACTGTTTAGACCTTTAATTAGGTAGAAAAGGGTCGGAGTTTAGGTTTAGAAGGGATGGGAAAAGTCCAAAATACCCTTAATTAAAACTGCCGAAGTGACCTACGGTCCATAGGTTGTCCTACGGTCCATCCTATCCAACCGTAGAACCAACTTCAGAAACCTAATATTTGGCCATCTTCCTACGGGTCCCTTCTACGAATCGTAGAACTTTCTACGGTCCGTAGGACCCTTCCGTAGAACTTAATTTCAACCTCGAGATTTCACTAAGTTTGGACCACTCCTACGAAACCCATCTACGACCCATAGAGCTAATGACAGTCCGTCTTGTCAACTCGTAACTCAACTTCAGAAACTTCAATTTCTCCAAACTAAACTTGGTTTCTACGGTTGCCTTCCTATGGTCCGTAGAACCTTCTATGGTCCGTAGGTGGCTTCCATAGAACTAGTACTCAGTAATTTATTTTCTGCACTTTTTCATCACAAGTCCAGGGGTGTTACAATTATGGAGCCATCCCGGAGATTCCATGTATTTATGATAGCTTGGGATGATGAAAGAAAGGAGAAAGAACAAGTTGCCCAGACTACTTTATGAATTTTCATGAATTCATACCAAAGGAAGACAACCAAACAAGGGCCTTACTTCATTAAGGGTAAGATTGTAATAGCTAGTATCTTTCTTTTTCTATCTAGTATATGTAGTAGTTCTTATTATTTTGGAAGGTAGATTATTAACAAACATAAAGACTATTACTCCTTGAGAGATTTGAGTGCTTGCTAAAGCTTTTGGTTGTGTTGAAGCTTAGAAAGAAAGGTTGTTTGGGAATTCTAATTCCCTTGATGTTTTTCTAATAGGTCAGGTATTTGAATATATTCAAAGAACGTAATTTCTATATTGAATTGGTTGTCTTTGATTCATTTCTTGTATCTACCCGTCTATCTTATTTTCTCTTCTTTTAACTTATTCTTGTTATTCTTAGTCTTTTCCTTAGAATTATATCATTCAATCACCATCCCATGAGTCCCAATAAACATGTATGTCTAGAATTATCCAATGACCTAATAATTAGAAGTTGTGGTAGTATCTTACCTTGGTTGTCTTAATATTTTAGTCTCCTTCAGTATAACCTTCTCTAAACCACAAAATAGGAGAGGAAAATCAACACAAGCATCACGTAAAAATGAGAGAAACTCTAGCTAATAACATGAAATTGTTGCCTTAATCATTGGAAAAGAGTGACATTACCTTGGCTGTCAACACCTATATCTCTCTATTTCACTCTCCTTAAAGAACTCTCCAATATACTTGAATTCATGGAGGAGAGAAGGTGATGTTGTGACTTCTTTGGAAGAAACAAGTTAGAAAACACTTAGAATCCTAGTGGAAATGTTTTAGCGACTGTTTCTCTTGAGAGATATATATATGTGAGTTTGAGAGACTTAAAATTTGGATGAGAGAAAATGAGATATTTGTATCAGATTTTTGGCCTTAATAGGCTCTCTTTTTACCACCTCTCTTGAAGTTTATTTGCAGTCACAATTTATCTTTAATTTAGGTCACACATTTAAGTAGGTGATGCATCTACTTGACCATTTTAATTATTTCTTGTGGGCTTGGACAGATTGGGTCTTGGACTGCCATTCTTCTCATTTTTTTTTCTTTTTTCCCACTTAATATGGGCCTGAATTGATAACTTAATATAGGTCTTCATCTGACCCATTAGTCAAAGTAGGTGGTTCACCTACTTGGTCCTTTTAACTTGATCCATATACTTTAAGTAGGTGATGAACCTACTTGTTACCTATTAGTTTAATTTAGTTAAGCAAGCACCTCACTTATTTTTATGTCATTTTCCAAATCTTATTTCTTTAATTTACCTTAAAACTAATATACACTTGGCCATTTTTGACTTTAACATCAAATGCCACCTTTTATCATCTCGAGTTCGAATATTATTGTCGAGTTCACTTAGTCATATATATGTTGGAAGGTATGGCGTATTACAGAGTCCTAAGAAATAATACAAATTCACTATGGAATAAGATTGAGACTTTCTCACTTTTTTAATACCAACTGTTTCACTTTTTTTCATTTTCAAATCTCACACTTTCACCTAGGAAATCAGTGAGTGAGAGGAAATTTTCTTGCGTTTCTGTCATGTGTCTAGATCATGCATTATTCAGATACTATGGTTTGTCTCTTCTCTCACTTTCACCTACAAAATAGTCAAGAGTTAGCTCTGGCCACCCAGGATGCTTGGGTCTCTTCTTTTGAGTAAAAAGATGTATAAGATTCTTTTTAGCCCAACAAGGAAATGCCTTGATTTTGTAAATTAGATTTATTTATAATTCCTTGCTTCCCTCTCTTAATAAAATTTCAATTTTTTTGTATAGCCTTGAATTCATCTGGACATGGATTCCTTTGATGACTAGACTTTCCAAAAAAATTGCAGAAACTCCATGTATGGAGGTATTTTGTGCAACAAGCAATTCCTTTTTAAAGCCTATGCCATATTTGTTATTAAACAAGCATTTCAGAGGACTTAGTCCATCCGAGATTTTGTTTCTGATCAAGTTCCATTTTATTAAGATTTTCTTACAACAACCTATGTCTCTCAACAATACTTAAAAGTTCATAATTAATCTTTTTATGTCCTCTTCCAAGGTCATTGAAGATTACTGACAATGTTTTTGCCTTTGAGAGAGGAATCATGATTCTTAATATGTTCTTGTAGGACATCGATAGTATCTATAAGAAGAAAATTCTTATCTTCCATTGTATTACCGGCAATTATTAAAGAAGCATAATCATTCATAGTTGGTTCTTATTAGAACACATAGAGTTATATGCATCAATCAAGACTGAAGATAAGAGTTCCAATTTTATCTTGGAATAAGAGTCTATTTTAGATTTATTTTCAAGAAAATTTACCTAAAGTTACTTTTTCTCTTTTTTTCATCTGAATTAGAACTTCAATCAATGCTAACATATTTTTCTTAGACTGCTTCTCTCCTTTTTTTTCCTTATTAGCCTTTGAGATCGCCACTAGTGCAAGAGTATCTTCATCATCTGAGTATTCCATAGACAATAGGGATTGGTTCTCAAGTTCACCATTATAGGAATATTCACTTGAAGTGTTTCCCATTGTTGCTAGAGTCTTTTTTACTATAATGTATGCCTCTTAGGTAGTCATTCTCCTATTTGAAGGGATAAATTGATCTATCCTTGTAAAATTTTCCTTTTCAATATGATTCTTCTTGTACTCAATTTTTCATTGGGGGACATAATTTGACAAAGTGATTTGGACTTTCACATTTATGAAAAATTTGATCATAATTTACCTTTTACATTTTTAGGGACCCTGGTTCCTTCTTTGTGAACTCTAACCTTTCCTATACATTTATTGAAAGTGCAAGGTCATGAGTGTTATATTTTCATCTTCTATTCCTGATTTATATGTAGCCTTGAGAACCAAGTTCTTCTCTTTTCTATTTTCAATAATTTCATGTTTCTAATTCTTCTGGAGTTCATAAGCAGTCAAAATTCTGATGAGCTCATCCATGGTAAAAGTGTCTAGATCATGAGCTTTATAAATAACCTCCACTTTACTTTCTCATGCCTCAAGTAATATGCTACACAATTTGCATACTCCCTTGCTAGTAGGAATAATTTCTTTCAGAGAATAAATTTCATTGATAAATGACATGCATATGACATGAATATTCTATATTGACTCTTTATCCTTCATCTTGAACAATTTAAATTATTTGTTTAGCAAGTCAATCTTAAATTTTTTGACCTTATTAGTATCATCATGAGCCATTTGCAGAGTGTCCCAAATATGCTTGGTAGTGGAGTATTATCACGACCCAAGACTACCCCTAGACGTGACATGATGAATAGAATCCAAAAGACTCAAAACGAACTACATGACACTAAAATACCAACATAACTAAGATAAAGAGATAAAGAAGTCTCAAATGAAGTTTCATCATAAAACTGAATCAGAGTACATAGATCATAATTGCGGAAATAGTAATGTCTGGTAACAAGCCTTTACTATATAAGAGTGACTAGGACAAGCTCTAGCTCACTTGAAGAATCTGAAAACTGAAGTAAGTTTGAACGACATAAAATAAACATATGTGGTATGCCCTCGAACCATGAGGACTCACCAATCCGGTCAAGCTGATAGGATCCAACACTAACCATGGCCTGAGTAATGTGGATCAAAACCTATATTATAAAATAATAATGGTACAAGAGATGTATGCAGACAGTACTCAGAATGTACTGAGTATGAGGAAAGACGCATGAATATAACATGATAAAATAATGAGTCTGAAAATATGAAAATGCAACGATCATGTAAGCATAACATAAATCTGATCATATGATTTCATAAAGCATAGTACAATGTCATGCATTGTTCTTTAAATCATAATCATTACATACGTCTTAGAGAAAGCCATAAATCTTTTAGGAGTTATCGTTAACTGACATAAACCATGTGAGTTATAACATGAAGTTCAGGGTACTACTCCAACACCGAAAAGAGAGTTTCCTACTTTTCAAGGTAAGGACCATAATCATGAGCTTAGGTGGATCCACTAGCTATTTTATCCAATTGGAATATCTTATGGGGGCACGTAGTTTTGAGACCTGGTTAATCACCACTATTTCAACTTGGTGCTGAGTAAACTCCCAATGAAAAACATGCATAATCATATTCATATTCATAATTTTTGAAATGGTAAGAATCTAGTAATACCAAATCATTCATAAAGTATCATACAATAGCTCCTTAAAATCATAATTTCATAACATATTCATAAGAGACACTTAATCGAAAACATCTAAATCATGATAGTCTTTTCATAGTAAAAGGCACTTCAATCGAAAGTCGCTAAATCATATCATTTTTTCATCATAGGAGGTACTTCAATCGAAAATCTCAAGTTTCATAAAAACTGATTGATACTTTATTCGTAAGCATTCTTGAATTCATGCATATCATCAAAGCTTGGTTTCATATCAAAATCACTTATATAGCATACGCTCATGAAAATATCATTGAAAACATTGAAATATGATCAAATCATGCATTATAAGATCAATCATGATAAATAAACTTGAAATAAATTAAATCCATGGAAGAATCATGAAAACCCTAGAATTGGGTAAGAATCACAGAGCAGAATTTGAGGTATCTTTGAGATTCAATAGATGAAGAGGAATCCATTGATAAATTTTCCATATACCTTGTTCAAAGCCCTAATTGAAATCTTCAATGGGGACTTAAATTCTTGAAACCCTAGCTTTCTTAGAGAAGAAGACTTGAGAGACAATTATTTTGGAGTTTGAGAGAATGAGTTGGAATGGGGAGGTTAGGGGCCTTAGGAACCCTTTAGAGTCTTCTAAATAACCCCAAAATAACGTAGTTTAAGGATTATCAGAGTAGGAAAAGACCCAAATAACCCTGAGAAATAACTATTGAACTCACTCCTTTGAGTTCATGTATGGTTCGTACTCCCTCCTATGGACTTTACTGGTCATCCGTCAAACACTTACTAGAACCCAACTTTCTGATCAAGAACTATGAGTCAACTTCCACAAACCGTCGATCAAACCACGAGTCGTGTATGCCCCTCGTATGATGTCCCTCAACCTTATGCTTGGACCCTCCGGCTTTGAACCATGGCTGGCCAACCACGAATCGTCATTCCATGCACGACCCAAAAAACTCGATAGTAGATATCAAGGCATAAAATTTCACTAAGTCTATAGCTCATTCTATGGGCCTCATCCATGATCGGTAGACACCTTCATGAGCCATCCTGTTGGCTCTTACAAACTTATTTGAGACTTGACATTTTCCCAACTTTCAGGACATCATTTATGACAGCCATCCATGGATCATGGAACTAAGTATGGACCATACTTGACTTCGTACAAACCTGTACCAACAATATTTTCTGCAACTTTCATTCCCAGATTTGCCTTTTACACTTTTGAGGTATTATAATATCTCTCCCTTGAGAACATTTATCCTTGAATGAGATTCAACTAAGCATGAATATTATAGGGAAGAGATTATAACAACCCAACCTGGATGCAAATCACATCAAAATGCATAAAACTGAAGAGTAATCGACTCCAAGCTAAAATATGAACTTTAAAACACATTTCATGAATATGCATGCATATGGAAACATGAGAATATCTAAAATGCATGAATTCGAAAGAGTGCATAGGAGGAACAAATATCTCAAACTGAAACTGGAATGGAGGGAAATAGATGGGAGTACTTGGATATCATATCGGCTTCGGCCTCCTAAGTAGCACCGTCAACTAATTAATTTCTCCAAAGAACTTTCATGGAAGCAATTTCTTTGTTTCTCAACCTTCGAACTTGACGGTCCAGAATCTCTACTAGAACCTCTTCATAGAAAGACTTTCTTTCATGCCAATGCTCTCTAATAGCACAACTGAAGTAGGATCACCGATACACTTCTTCAATAAGGAAACATAAAACATCGGATACACCAATGCCAAATCTGAAGGTAAATCCAACTCATAAGCTACCTTACCGAAATACCTTAAAATCTTATATAGGCCTACATTATAGGGACTAAGCTTCCCTTTCTTTTAAAACCTCATCACACCCTTCATAGGTGAGATTTTCAAGTAAACACAATCATCAACGGTGAATTCAAGCTCTGTTCTTTTCACATCCGCGTAAGATTTCTGTCGACTTTGAGCCGTTCTCAATCTATCCCTTATAAGTCAAACTTTCTCCATCATCTCATGAACTAACTCGGGCCCTATCAAAGTGAACTCATCAACTTCAAACAATTCAATAGGATACCTACACCACCTACCATAGAGAGCCTCAAACAGAGCCATCGGAATACTTGAGTGATAACTATTATTATAAGCAAACTCAATCAAAGGTAAATGGTCATCCCAATTGACACGACCTAAAGTATCCCCTAGACGTGATATAGCGTACAAGACCCCGAAAGGCCCCATACAAGGCACCTAATATGCATCATACAAGATAATAGTAAGCAAGAAGGTCAAAGACAATTTAGATCAAAAGAGCGGAAGTCTAAATATAGTCTCAAAGGCATCTAATACATGAATGGAATGAAAGTGGGACGTAACTCATACAAGTCTTTAAGTGAAAATTACATGAAAGATAAATGTGGCTATGTCCTCGAACATATGAGGAATCACCAAATCTTCAAAGTCTCTATCACCACGAACTAGCCAGGGGAGGATGGAGATGAGCCGGAATCTAAATTTAGGAGAAAAATGTAGGCAAGAGTATGTGTTAGTACAAAAATGTACCAAGTATGATAACTATGCATATAGGTTATGAAATCATGTAAAGGGCTACACATAAGATACCATGACCAATTTAAATCATATGATGACATGATGAAAAATGTGAGGTGAAAGCCATCGTCAGTGCAAGGAAATCATCTAAAAACAACATATGCTTAAAAGCCTTTAGAAAGTAACCTTAGTTCGTTATTGTGGGAAGTGAGCCTTAACTGACATAGACAATGTGAGCCATAACATGGAATCTGGTGTCTACCCCACACCGAAAAGAGGTGTCCTTACTTGCCAAGGTGAGAACCATAGTTTCTAGCTTAGGTGGATCCACTAGCTAATGTCTATCTACGACAAACCTATGGTGGCACATAGTTATGGGATAAGGAGATTGCTACTAGAAACCCGGCCTCTACTAACGGGAGAGCTGCCATCTCAATATCCACTCGGTGCTAAGCGTAATTTCCACGGATTTATCATAATTCATAGCTTATCTTATCATTATTAGGGAACAAGGGTAATTGCCTCTTGTCCCTTCATTAGAATAGCTCCTTAATCTTTGATTCAAAGTTTAGTTGAGGAAACCTTTCCACCCTTATGAATCCTTCATGTGAGAAAAGTCCTTTCACAAATCAATAACAACAACATTTATGCTTCAATCTCAAAGCAAATCTTAAATCATCATAACTTCATAAATTGAACATGCATATCTTCATAAAATTGATCTTTTGATCATTCATAAACTTCATCATAGAATCATAGCTTGAAAACCATAAATCAAGAATGGGCTCATATAATTTCATCTTAAAATCATTGAATTTACTCAATTCATGCATAAACAATCTCAATTTAATCAATTAAATCATGTTGGGAAGAAACCATGAAATAGAAGAAAACCCTAATTTCAATTGGAGAATTCTAGCTTTGCAAATTGGAGAATTTAGGAACCCTATGGAGGAAAGGACTCCGTAGGTGAAAGCTATCATACGTTGATTCCAAAAGCATGAAATAAATGGTGAATCTTAGGAGACTTGAATGGAAACCCTAGAACCTTCTTCTTCTTCAACCTTCTAGAGTGAGAAATATTAGGAGAAAGACTTTGGAGGAAATTTGGGAGTGATTAGAAAGTGAGAGAATTAGGCTTAGAAGCCTTATATAGGGCCTATGATTAGGGCTTAATCTACCTAGATTAGGAATAGATCAATTAGGAAAAAGACCAAAAAACCCTTAATAATTAACTGTCGACTTCGACCTACGGTCCTGACCTATGGTCCGTAGGTCCAACCATGGACTGTCTTGGTCAACCATAGAAAAGTTCAGAAACTATTTTCACCAAGTTTGGAGGGACCTACGAGACCTCCCTACGACTTTTTTATGGAGTGACGGGCCGTCCTGGCAAACCGTCAATGGGATCCTAAAGCTTGACATTTTGAACATATTCACCCTGCCATCTACGGTTCCCACATAAGGCCGGTAAGTCAACCTACGGTCCATAGATGGCTTCCTTTGGTACTGGCACCAGACCTAAAAACCAAAAATTTCTTCTTTTCGAATCCGAGGTGTTACAATATCTCCCCCCGGGAACATTCGTCCTCGAATAGGAATCAAAACATCATAAGGAGGATAGGAACTAAACCTAACAGCCCAACATGAATGCAATTACATAAATGCACATATCCGAGGAGGAAATATAACCTCCAACCTAAAGCATATTCAAAACATTGTCTCATAAGGACCATATGCAGCATATACTCAAATGCACATAAACATGAAGAAATCAATCAAGTTAACTCATTTTCTCAAAATCAAGCTTTTTCATGAACATGCATAAATGAGGAAATCATGGGAATATCTAAGACATATGAGACAAAAAGAATGATCCATGAGGAACCAAATACCTCAAGCTAGAGTAGGGACGGAGGGAAAGAGATGAAGATAACGGAACATCATATCGGCCTCGGCCTCCCAAGTAGCACCCTCAACTAACTGATTCCTCCAAAGAACCTTAACAAAAGTAACTTCTTTATTTCTCAACTTTTGAACTTGCTGGTCTAAAATCCAACTGGAACCTCTTCATAAGAAAGACTCTCTTTCACACCAAGACTTTCCAATGGCACTATAGATACCGGATCACCAACACACTTCTTCAACAAGGAGACATGGAAAACCGGATGAATCGATGCTAAATCGTTAGGCAAGTCAAGTTCATAAGCAACCTTGCCAGTTCACCTCAAAATCTGATATGGGCCCACATAACGGAGGCTAAGCTTCCTTTTCTTCCCAAATCTCATTACACCCTTCATGGATGAGATTTTCAAGTAGACCCAATCATTAGCATCGAATTCGAGATCTCTCCTTCTAACATCAGCATAGGACTTTTGTCGACTTTGAGCCATATTCAACCTTTCTCTAATAAGCCAAACTTTCTCCATAGCCTCATGTGCCAATTCGGGACCTATCAAAGCAACTTCTCCAACTTCGAACCAACCTATAGGAGATCTACACCTCCTACCATAAAGAGCCTCAAATGGAGCTATGCCAATACTGGAATGATAGTTATTATTATAAGCAAACTCAATCAAAGGCAAATGATCATACAATTATCCTTGAAGTCAATTACACAAGCTCTCAACATATCTTCCAAAGTTTGGATAGTACGTACTGCTTGCCTATCAGTTTGAGGATAAAAGGCTGTACTAAGCTTAACACGGGTACCAAGGCCCCTTTGGAAAGATTTCCAAAATTGAGAATTAAATTGTGTACCACGATCGTATATAATGGACAGGGGCACTCCATGTAACCTAACCATTTCCCTTAGGTACAACTTAGCATTGTCTTCTGCCGAATAAGAAACCTTGACGGGAATGAAATGAGCCGATTTCATCATACGATCCACAATAACCCAAATTGAGTCATGTTGTCACGGGTACGTGGTGAACCAACGATGAAGTCCATATTCAAATCTTTCCACTTCCAAGTAGGAATACTAATGTCTTGGGACAAACCTCCTGACTTTTGATGCTCTACCTTCACTTGTTGACAATTAGGACACTTAGCCACAAATTCTGCAATGTCCTTCTTCATCCTATTCCATCAATAGACCTCCCACAAGTCACGGTACATCTTGGTGGCTCCCGGGTGAATGGAATATCGAAAACTATGGGCTTCCTATAAGATTTGATCCCTCAAGTTATCTATATTCAGAACACACAAATGACCTTGATATCTAGATACACCATCTCCTCCTTGGGAGAAAGCCTCGACGGACTTTTTAAGCATTGCTTCCTTCAACTCCATCAGAATTGGATCAAGACCTTGCTTTGCTTTCACATCCGACACAAAGGACGATTCTAAACCATCATGAACAACAACACAACCTTCACTAGAATCAATCAACCGAACACCCAATCGGGCCAATCTATGAACATCTCAAACAAATTCCTTCTTACTATCCTCAACATGAGTAACACTACTCATGGATAACCAACTAAGGGCATCCGCCACCACATTCGCCTTGCTGGGGTGATAGAGGGCACTCATGTCATAGTCCTTTAGCAATTCAAGCCACCTCCTTTGGCGAAGATTCAAATCCTTTTACTTAAATACATATTGTAAACTCTTATGGTCGGTGATCGACACCATACAAGTAATGCCTCCAAATCTTTAGGGCAAGCACAACTGTTGCTAGTTCTAAGTCATGGGTAGGATAGTTCATTTCATGATCTTAAGTTGCCTTGAAGCATAAGCAATACCTTTCCCATTCTACATAAGGACACATCCTAACCCAATTCTTGAGGCATCATAATAAACCACAAACCCATCTGACCCTTCTGGTAGAGTTAACACTGGAGCGGAGGTGAGTCTATCTTTCAATTCTTGGAAGCTCTTCTCACATGCTTCAAACCATACAAATTTAACTTTCCTTTGGGTCAAATCCGTCAATGGAGAAGCAATCGAAGAGAACCCCTTAACAAACCTTCTATAGTAACCAGCCAAACCCAAGAAACTTTGAATATCTAAAGGGGATAAAGGTCTAGGCCAACTCTTAACCACATCCGTCTTCTTAGGATCTACCTCAATACCCTTACCGGAAACAATGTGACCAAGAAAAGCCACAGACCTCAACCAAAACTCACATTTACTAAACTTTGCAAAGAGTTGTTGGTCCTTGAGGACTTGCAACACAATCCTCAAATGATTAGTATGCTCATTCTCACTCCTTAAGTAAATCAAAATGTCATCGATGAACACAATCACAAACATATCTAGGTATTGTCTAAACACCATATTCATCAAATCCATAAATGCAGGTGGAGCATTTGTTAACCCAAACAACATTACTAGGAATTCATAATGGCCATATCTAGTCCAAAAGCTGTCTTAGGGATGTCATCTCCTTCACCCTCAATTGGTGATAGCCCGACCGAAGGTTAATCTTGAAAAAGTAACTCGCTCCTTGAAGTTGGTCAAACAAATCATCTATCTTTGGTAGAGGATACTTATTCTTAATAGTAACCTTGTTCAATTGTCGATAATCAATACACATGCGAAGCGAACCATCCTTCTTTCGAACAAACAACACTGGGGCACCCCATGGAGAGATACTTCGTCGGATGAAACCCTTATCCAACAAGTCTTTAAATTGTTCCTTTAATTCCTTAAGTTCCACCGGAGCCATTCGATAAGGAGGAATAGAGATAGGTTGCGTATCTGAGAGAAGGTCAATACCAAAGTCTATTTCCCTTTCGAAAGGAACATCGGGTAGATCATCGGGAAACACTTTCGGAAACTCACTCACAATGGAGACCGACTCGAAGATAGGGGTCTCGAAATCCATATCCCTAACCCGGCAAGATGGTATATGCAACCCTTTGAAATTATCTTTCTAGCTTTAAGGTAAGAAACAACTCGACTCTTAAGCATAGAATTTCCCCCTTTCCACTCTAGGATAGGTTCATTTGGAAACTGAAACTTGACCACTCGGGTTCTACAATCAATAGAAGCATAACATGAATGCAACCAATCCATCCTAAGAATAACATCGAAATCTAACATATCATGCTCTACAAGATAACATGAGTGACTCTATGGGATAAGAAGACATGACAATTCCAATAGACTCTTTTAGCCATGATAGATTCACCAATAATAGTAGAGATGGAGAAAGGATCTAACAACACATCCGGAAGAACATCAAATGTCATAGCCACATATGGCGTCACAAAAGACAAGGTAGCACCGGGATCAAGCAAAGCATAAACATCAAGATTAAAGAATTTTAATATATTGGTAACCACATCGGGAGAACCCTCTTGATCATGTCGAGATTGGAGTGCATAAAACCGGTTTTGGTTGGGGACATACGAACTTGAACCACTAGGTGGAGCTTGTCTACCTTCTTTTCCCTTAGTCGTAAGTAATGGACAATCCCTTATCTTATGATCACTCTTACCACAACCGAAGAAACCATCCGTGCCGGCTAAGCATCTACCCTCATGCTTCTTTCCACATTTAGCACAAGTAGTTGATAAAGATCCACCACTATTTCTTCCTTGAGGCTTAGGGTTAGATACCCTATCTTTGTTGGATCTAGGGGGAGCATTGGAGTAACCTTGACCGGAAAATCTTTATCAAATCTTAGGACGACAATATCCATCGGACCTTGAGCGTGAAAAGTCACCTGCACCGGTCTTAGCCCTCTTTGCTTCCCTAGACTTTTCCTTAAGTTTCTCCTCTTCTATTTTTTGAGCATGAATCATTAGACGAGAAATGTCCATATCATTGATAAGCATGGCGGTACGACATTCTTTGACTACTATTTCGGATACTCCTAACACAAACTTACTCATCCTTGCCCTTCGATCGGCAACCATAGTAGGAGCATACCTAGACAATTGTGTGAATTTCAAGGCATACTCTTTCAAACTCATGTCTCCTTGACAAAGGTTAATGAACTCAAGCACCCCTGCCTCCCTCATCTCAAGGGGAAAGAACCTATCAAGGAAAGCAACCTTAAAGTTCTCCCAATCAAGAGGACCCGCATCAACCGCCCTCTCACTTTTCCATTACTCAAACCACACTTGAGCCATACCCTTGAGTTGATAAGCAGCCAACTCCGCCTTTTCCACTGGGGTTCACCCATGATCATTAGCACCTTATACACCTCATCAATGAATTCTTGAGGATCTTCCTCAACCTTAGATCCATGAAACTCCGGAGGGTTCATCCTAGTGAAGTCCTTCACTCTAGATGTCGTCGTACCCATATTTGGGTTCACGGGGACCATAGCCTCCCTATTGGCTTGGGCCAACACTTGAAAAGCAGCCCTAAACTTCGCATTAGTCACTTGCTCGGTCAAAGGGTCGATCGGAACTTGAGGAGCTTCTTGTTCCATATTCCCTCTCGCATTCCTCCTAGCATATGCCCTTCGAGTGGCCATATCATGAAAAACATCTGACAGGGATTAGGAGAGAGACATATAGAGTTAAACTCTATCGCATGGCTTTAGAGTAATGAAAGAAGTGGAGTTTCCTAAACATCTTATAGCCTCTCATTTATAAGTGTGGCGCGCTTCACACCCATGAACAAGACTCTACTCGATGTGGCTTATGAGACATCCTAGGTCTTTTTAAAACCTTGTGCTCTGAATACAAAGGTTGTCACGACCTAAAGTACCCCTAGATGTGACATGGCATACAAGACCCCGCAAGGCCCCATACAAGCCACCTAGCAAGCATCATACAAGATAATAGTAAGCAAGAAGTTCAAAGACAATTTAGATCAAAAGCGCGGAAGTCTAAACATAGTCTCAAAGCCATCTAATACATGAATGGAATGAAAGTGGGACGTAACTCATACAAGTCTTTAAGTGAAACTAACATCAAAGATAAATGTGGCTATGTCCTCGAACATATAAAGAATCACCAAATCTTCAAAGTCTCTGTCACCATGAACTAGCCAAGGGAGGATGGAGATGAGCCGAAATCTACACTTAGGAGAAAAATGTAGGCAAGAGTATGTGTTAGTACAAAAATGTACCAAGTATGATAACTATGCATATAGGTTATGAAATCATGCAAAATGGGCTATACATAACATACAATGACCAGTTTAAATCATATGATGACATGATGGAAAACGTGAGGTAAAAGCCATCGTCAGTGCAAGGAAATCATCTAAAAACAACATATGCTTAAAAGCCTTTAGAAAGTAACCTTAGTTCGTTATTGTGGGAAGTGAGCCTTAACTGACATAGACAATGTGAGCCATAACATGGAATCTGGTGTCTACCCCATACCGAAAAGAGGTGTCCTTACTTGCCAAGGTAAGAACCATAGTTTCTAGCTTAGGTGGATCCACTAGCTAATGTCTATCTAAGACAAACCTATGGTGGCACATAGTTATGGGATAAGGAGATTGCTGCTAGAAACCCGGCCTCTACTAACGGGAGAGCTTCCATCTCTATATCCACTCGGTGCTAAGCGTAATTTCCACGGATTTATCATAATTCATAGCTTATCTTATCATTATTAGGGAACAAGGGTAATCGCCTCTTGTCCCTTCATTAGAATAGCTCCTTAATCTTTGATTCAAAGTTTAGTTGAGGAAACCTTTCCACCCTTATGAATCCTTCATGTGAGAAAAGTCCTTTCACAAATCAATAACAACAACATTTATGCTTCAATCTCGAAGCAAATCTTAAATCATCATAACTTCATAAATTGAACATGCATATCTTCATAAAATTGATCTTTTGATCATTCATAAACTTCATCATAGAATCATAGCTTGAAAACCATAAATCAAGAATGGGCTCATATAATTTCATCTTAAAATCATTGAATTTACTCAATTCATGCATAAACAATCTCAATTTAATCAATTAAATCATAATTGGGAAGAACCCATGAAATAGAAGAAAACCCTAATTTCAATTGGAGAGTTCTATCTTTGCAAATTGGAGAATTTAGGAACCCTATGGAGGAAAGGACTCCATAGGTGAAAGTTATTATACGTTGATTCCAAAAGCATGAAATAAATGGTGAATCTTAGGAGACTTGAATGAAAAACCTAGAACCTTCTTCTTCTTCAACCTTCTAGAGAGAGAAATATTAGGGGAAATGCTTAGAAGCCTTATATAGGGCCTAGGATTAGGGCTTAACCTACCTAGATTAGAAATAGATCAATTAGGAAAAAGACCAAAAATCCCTTAATAATTAATTGTCGGGTTCGACCTACGGTCTATAGGTCCAACCATGGACCGTTCTGGTCAACCGTAGAAAAGTTCAGAAACTATGGTTTTGGACCTTCAAACGATGGGACCCCATGTACGGTTCGTAGGTCCATTGATGGACCGTACTTACCAACCGTAAGTCCAATCTTGAACCCTTAAATTTTTCACCAAGTCTGGAGGGACCAACGAGACATGCCTACAACTCGTTTATGGAGTGACGGGCCATCCTGGCAAACCGTCAATGGGATCCTGAAACTTGACATTTTAAAAATATTTACCCTACCATCTATGGTTCCCACCTACAACCCATAAGTCAACCTACGGTCCGTAGATGGCTTCCTTTGGTACTGGCACCAGACCTGGAAACTAGAAATTTCTTCTTTTCGAATCCGAGGTGTTACACCAAATCTTTTTAAAGTCAATCACACAAGCTCTTCAACATATCCTCCAAAGTCTAAATAGTACACTCGGTTTGACCATCGGTCTGAGTGTGAAAAATTGTGCTAAGCTTAACTTGAGTACCAAGTCCATTATGAAACGATCTCCAAAACTGATAAGTGAACTTGGTACCTCTGTCTGAAATGATGGATAAATGCACTCTATTCAACTTTACCATCTCCCGCATATAGAGTCTAGCATAGTCTTCGGCTGAATATGAGGTTTTCATGGGAAGAAAATGTGTGGACTTAGTCATTCGATCAACAACAACCTAAATAGAATCATGCTGTCGACGAGTACGAGATAAACCCGTAATGAAGTTCATATTCAAATCTTTTCATTTCCAAGTAGGAAAGCTAATATCTTGAGTCATACCTCCCGATTTCTAGTGCTCAACCTTCACTTATTGGAAATTTGGACACTTAGCTACAAATTCTGTTATATTCTTATTCATCCCATTCCACCACTAGACTTCTCGTAGATTACGGTACATCTTAGTGGCTCTTGGATGAATAGAATATTGACAACTGTGAGCTTTCACTAAAATCTATTTTCTCAAATCAACATTCGAAACACATAAATGACCTTGATAACGAAGCACACCATCTCCCCTCCGGAAGAAAGCCTCAATAGCTTTTTCTGAAGTCGCTTTCTTTAATTCAACCAAAGTTGGATCATTATCTTGCTTTGCCTTAACATCTGACACAAAAGACGATTATGAACCATTTTGCATAATGATACCACCATTATCTGAATCAACCAAACGAGCTAGTATATGAACATTACGAACCAACTCCTTATTATCATCATCAATTTGAACAACACTATTCATAGACAATTGGCAAAGAGCATCGACAACCATATTTGCCTTACACGGATGATAAAGAACACTTATATCATAGTCCTTCAATAATTCGAGCCACCTCCTTTGGTGAAGATTCAAATCTTTTTATTTAAACACATATTGCAAACTCTTATGATCGGTGAACACATCCACATGGACACCATAGAGATAAAATGTCTCCATATCTTCAAGGCAAAAACCACCACCGCCAACTCCAAATCATGAGTCGGATAATTCTTCTCATGAGCCTTAAGTTGCCTAGAAGCATAGGCTATAACCTTATCATGTTGAATCAAAACACAACCAACACTAATCCTTGAGGCATCACAATACATCAAAACCACCAGAGCCTTCCGGTAAAGTCAAAACTAGGGTTGAAATAAGTCAAGTCTTCAACTCTTGGAAACTTTTCTCAGAAGCTTTCGACCATTGGAATTTTACTTTCTTCTGAGTCAAAGTAGTCAAAGAAGAAGCAATAGAGGAAAATCCTTTCACAAACCGTCTATAGTAATAGGCTAAACCAAAGAAACTGCAAATATCTGAAGGGGAAAGAGGTCTAGGCCAGTTCTTAACTTTCTCAGTCTTCTTAGGATCAACCTGAATACCTTCACCAAAACTAATATGGCCAAGGAATGCAACTAACCTCAACCAAAAATCACATTTGCTAAACTTAGCAAACAACTAACAATCCTTGAGAACTTGCAAGGCGATCCTTAGGTGATCAACATGCTCATACTCACTCCGAGAATAGATCAATATATCATCAATAAGCATAATCACGAGCATATCAAGGTATTGCTTGAACACTCTATTCATCAAGTTCATGAAAGCTACAAGAGTATTTGTTAGTCCAAACGATATAACTAAGAATTCATAGTGACCATACCGAGTTCTGAAGGTTGTCTTCAGAATGTTACATACTCTTACTCTCAACTGATGATAACCCGATCGAGGTCAATCGTGGAGAATAAGTTAGCACCCTGAAGTTGATTGAATAAGTCATCAATCCTAGGGATGGGATACTTATTTTTTATGGTGACCTTGTTCAAGTGTTGATAATCAATACACATACGAAGAGAACCATCTTTCTTTCGAACAAACAACACTGGAGCACCACATGATAAAATACTCAGCCTAATGAAACCCTTATCCCAAAGGTCTTTTAACTAATCCTTCAAATCCTTAAGTTCTGTCAAAGCCATTCTGTAAGGAGCAATAAATATAGGCTGCGTATTAGGAAGAAGCTCAATTTCACAGTTGATTTCCCTTTCAGAAAGAAAACCAGGAAGATCATTGGGAAACACTACTGAAAACTCATTCACAATAGGAACTAACTCAAGAGTCAGGGCTTCAGAATTCGTATTCCTAACCCATACTAGAAGATAAATGCAGCCCTTAAAAATTTTCTTTAGCTTTAACGCACGAGATAAACTGACCTCTAGGAGCGAAATTACTACCTTTCCACTCTAAGACTGGTTCATTCGAAAACTGAAACTTAACCACTCGAGTTTTTCTGCCAATAGGTGCATAACAAGCATGAAGCCAATCCATACCAAGAATTACATCAAAATTCCCTCAGAAATTATCTTTAGCTTTAAGGCATGAGATAAATTGACTTCTAGGAGTGGAATTACTACCTTTCCACTCGAAAACTAGTTCATTCAGTGGGTTCTACAGTCAATAGATACATAACAAGCATGAAACCAATCCATACCTAGAATGACATCGAAATTAATAATAACTCTACTAGATCAAGTGAGGTGACTTTCTAAAAAATTGAGATTGGGAAATTTCTACAGACCCATTTAGCAATAATCGAATCACCGACAGGAGTAGAGACTAAGAAATGTTCTAATAAGATTTTAGGACCGACATCAAACTTCATAGCAACATAAGGAGTCACAAAATACAGTGTAGGTCCTGGGTCAAGAAATGTATAAACATCAAACTGGAAAGATCGTAACATACCAGTGACCATATCTGGGGAAGACTCCTGATCACATCGAGTCTGAAGAGCATAAAACATGTTCTAACGATGTCTGCCACCAGAACTAGAAGAAGTACCCTGTTGAGTAGGGCGACCAAAAGAAGTAGACTGAGTTTATCGATGATCATCTCCAATCTTGTTAGCCGCTGAAGGGAAATCTCTCAATCTATGGCCAGTCTTACCACAACAAAGGCATGCACCAGAACAAGCTAAGCAATCACTAGAATGACCCTTCCCACATTTCTGACATGTGGGGACAAAACGCCCACTAGAAGCACTGTTTTGAGACTTAGGATTAGGCACCCTATCCATGTTGAACCTAGGCACCGGAGCACTAGTAGAATATGGAGCTAGGCTTGAATACCTTTGTCTCAATTGAGAATGACCACCACCACCGAATCTCTTATTAAGCAGTTAACATTATCGGTCTGAGCCCTCTTAGTCTCCCTAGCACTCTCCTTAAGATTCTCTTCCTCAATTTGTTGAGCATAAGTCATCAACCTCAAAATATCCATCTCTTTGATCAACATGGCGATTCTACACTCTTTGACCACTATTTCTGAAACACCAGAAACAAACTTACTCATTCGAGCTCTAAAGTCAGCATCCATAATCGGAGCATACTTGATAATTGAGTGAACTTCAAAGTTTATTCCTTCATGTTCATTGTTCCTTGCCTCAAATTAATAAATTCTTGCACCTTAGCCTCTCTCATCTAAAGAGGAAAGAATCGGTCTAGAAAAGCACCCTTGAACTTGTCCCAATCCAAATGACCCGCATCAATAACCGTTTATTCCTTCCATTGGTTGAACCACACTTGAGAAACCCCTTTCAATTAGTAAGCGACTATGTTCGCCTTTTCAACCGGAGTCACACCCATAATGTTCACAATCTTCTGAATACCCTCAACAAACTCTTGTGGATTCTCATCCACCTTAGAACCATGGAAATCCGTAGGATTCATCCTTGTGAAGTCCCAAACCCTATTCGCTTCCGTACCCACATTTGGGTTCACGAGAGTACATCCTCACGATTAGCTCGCATAGTCATAGCTTGGGCAAGTACTTGGAAGACAGCCTTAAATTCAGCATGTGAGACTTGCTCAGCCAAAGGATCGACCGGAGCTTGAGGAATGTTGAGTTCCACATTCAAATTCCTTCTCATGGGAGCTCTTCTTGGAGGCATAATTTTGAAAATGCATAGAACAAAGTTAGAAGGAAACCTTTATAGAGTTCAACCCTATCGCACGACTTTAGAGTAATGAAAGAACTGAAGTTTCTTAAACATCTCGTAGCCTCATATTCATAAATGTGGCACACTTTACACTCATGAACAAGACTCTATTAAATGTGATTTGTCAAACATCCTATGACACTTGAACCTAGTTCTCTAAATACCAAGTTTGTCATGACCCAAGACTAATCCCTAAACGTGATATGGTGAATAGAATCTCGAATGACTCTAAATAAACCACATGGCATAGCATAACACTAGGATACCAACATAACCGAGATAAAGAGATAAGGAAGTCTGAAATAAAGTTTCATCATAAAACTGAATCAGGATACATAGATCATAAATGCAGAAATACTAATGTTTGACAACAAGCCTCTACTATATGAGATTGACTAGGACAAGCCATAGCTCACTTGAACAATCTGAAAACTGAAGTAAGTGTGAAAGACATAAAAGAAACATATGTGGTATGCCCTCGAACCATGAGGACTCACCAATCCGGTCAAGCTGATAGGATCTAATACTAACCGTGGCCTGAGTTATGTGCATCAGAACCTATATTATAAAACAATATAGGCATAAGACATGTATGCGGTTAGTACTCGAAATGTACTGAGTATGACAAAAGATGCATGAATATAACATGATAGAATGATAAATCTGAAAATATAATAATGCAATGATCAAGTAAGCATAACATAAATATGATCATATGATTTCATAAAACATAGTACATGGTCATGCATTTTTCTTTAAATCATAATCATAACATAAGTCTTTGAGGAAGTCATAAATCTTTGTAGGAGTTATCGTTAATCGACATAAACCATGTTATCTATAACATGAAGTTCAGGGTACTACTCCCACACTGGAAATAGAGTGTACTACCTGCCAAGGTAAGGACCATAATCATGAGCTTAGGTGGATCAACTAGCTGTTTTATCAAATCGGGACATCCTACGGGGGCACGTAGTTCTGGTCCTGGGTAATCGCCACTAGTCCAAATCGGTGCTAAGTAAACTCCTAACGGTAAACATGAATAGTCATAATCATATTCAAATTCATAAAAACTGATTGATACTTTATTTGAAAGAATCCTTGAATTCATAGAATTATCATATCATAATGCATGTTTATCATCAAAGCTTGGATTCATATTAAAATCACTTATATAGCGTGAGTTCATGAAAATATCATTGGAAACATTGAAATATGATTAAATAATGCATAATAAGATCAATCATGATGAATAAACTTAAAATCAATTGAACCCGTGGAAGAATCATGAAAACCCTTGAATTGGGTAAGAATCACTAAGTAGAATTTGAGGTTTCTTTGGGACTCAATGGGTGAAGAGGAACCCATTGATGAATTTTCCACATACCTTGATCAAAGCTCTAATTGAAAATTTCAATGGGGACTTAAATCCTTGAACCCTTGCTTTCTTGGTGAAGAAAACTTGAGAGAGAATTCTTTTGGGGTTTAAAAGAATGAGAGGGAATGAGGAGGCTAGGGTCCTTAGAAACCCTTAAGAATTTTCTAAATAACCCTAAAATGATGTAATTTAGGAGTTAAAAGAGTAGAAAAAGACCCAAATAACCCTGAAAAATAACTGTCGAACTCACTCCTATGAGTCCATGTACGGTCGGTACTCCCTCCTACAAGTCATCTGTCAAACACTTACTGGAACCCAGCTTTTTGATCAAGAACTATGAGTCAACTTCCATGAACCTTCAATCAAACCATGAGCCGTGTATGCCCCTCATACACTGGTCCTCAACCTTATGCCTAGACCTCAGGCTTGGAACCACAGGTGGTCAACCACGAACCGTCATTCCATGTACAACCCGTACAACTCGATAAATAGCTCTAACTGCTATTTTGCTTTAAAAAATGAACTCTCTTTAATGAAAATAACTCTCACAACACATTCCTTCAAACAATCATAGGAATTGTTATGACTCAATAATAATCCTATTATATGCTCGAACAAGATGGCAATAACTTAATTAACTAGTTTGTCTTCTCTCACTTCTGCTTCAACAAACTCCTTCACTACTAGACTGTTGTTGTATGAAAATCCTTTGCTTTACTGCGTGCAATAGCTACCTCAATTTAGCCTACAAGAGATCCTTATATATGTAGGAAGTGATTAGGTTATTGCTGCTAACCTAGTTTTGCTTATTTAAGGATTTAAAGTCCTTACACGACTGTGCTTCCTTAATAAGAGTCTTTGAGGGATTTCTTTTCCTTTGCAAAATGCTTTTCTTAATAGCCCCCTTGTATGACGAGATCTGATTTTTCTTGCGTGAATTTGTTTGTGTCAAATAAATGAACCTGATTCATCTATTACTTTGTCACTCATTGAAAACAAGAATTACATGCTGATATGTAAACATATTTATTTCATCACTGTACTTTTCTCCGTGCTTAAGTAGGAAGCTTATTATACTTGATGTTCCATTTAATTCATCGACCTCAATGGGAGAGTCTAATAGAGTAGACAGAGTCTATCCAGTACACATATTCAAATAATGGGAGAAAAAACTCTTTAATTATCCTATATTCAGATTAAAAAATTATCTTAATGATCAGATGTATAAACTAAGTCAAACCTTTCAATTTAAAACCCAACAAATGGAGCCTAAGTAATCCATTCCTGGTTTTTCTAGGAAAGCAACTATTAGATGACATGCATGCTTCCCTAGTCAGGGCTAATTTCAATATGTTCTTATTGTTATGCTTAAACAATATTATACTTAATTTCTTTACAATTTTACTTTCTTATTTTTGAAGATAAAAACCACTCTAAATTTTATTTTTTTACTTTTCCTCAGTCGAAAAGTTTGCTCGATTTCCCATGTGGTGCATACCTTTTCCCCTATTTCACACTTTTAAAATCTTCTTTGCATTTATTCCAACTCCCTTTTAATAAATATGTACCCACCTCTTATTTGGAATAGCAATTTCATTTCCTTCTCTTTATTTTTAGTTTTTGATTTCTCATCCAGTGTTCGATACCCATATTGGAGTTCGACTAAATTTGAATTAGTGCTAGGAAGTCCATTAGGGGGTAAAACACTCCTAACAAAAGAAACTCCATATCTAGGGGGACTCAAACCCGAGACTCCACCATAATCTTTGTTGGTTCCTTCTCTTTATTTGTACCACACAACTTCTTCTTTCACTTTGTTCATTTTGTGGCAAATTGGTTTTTGAAAATATTAATTACTATTTTATTACTTCCTCTATTCCATATTCATTGATTTTTTGTGGTTTTTTCATTGTTCAAAGTTAGATGGATGTTTGAATTTTTTTTCCATATTTTTCCTTTTCCTTTAATGAAGTTTGATATTTTCTAGAGGATAAATTGCACAACTTGCAAAGTTATATTTATGATTTCACAAAGAACAATAGTGGAAAGTATGATTTAAATTATGTACTTGAATATTTTTCTTAACAAATGTGCATTGCCTCACAAATTCAGTGAATATGGAATAGAGGGAGTATATGTTTAAAAATCACGTTAAATGTACTATATATCTCAATAATTAACAACTTAAAAATATTTTTACTATCTAATAAGAGACTATGAGCACACAACTCACAAAAGTATGTTATACGTTTGAAAATAACGTTAAATTTACTATAAATCACAATAATTAACAACTTAAAATATTCTATTATATATTTAAAATGATGTTAGAAGTACTATAAATCACAATAAGTAACAACTTAATATAATTTTAAAAAATATAAAAGAGTTAGTTGACTCTCGAAATTCGACAAGATACTATAAATTACAATAAATTGACAACTGAAAATATTTAAGATCATAAAAGAAATTTGATTGACTCTCCTAATTTCATATATGCCACATAAAATGAAACCGAAGAAATAACATATATTATTTCAAAATGACGTAAAAAGTACTATAATCATAATAAATTAACAACTTAAATACATATTTTTTTTAAAAAAACACGTAAATTTTTTTTGTAGACTCTCCAAATGTCATATTTGTCAGATAAATTGAAACCAAAAAAATAACATATATTTTGGCCGTGCTGATATATGTATATATGGGAAAATTTTCCTTTTATGCTAGCAGAATATCCTTTGTTTTTTATCCGTTTAAATTGTGGTTGACATGACAAAATTAAAGCCACAAGCCCTTTTTGAGAATGAAGGGCTAAAATTGAAGCTTGATTTTGAGTGAGCATGACATTCACAAAATGACTGGTGAATCCCTCTATGTTGATAACCTGATAATGCTAGCCACAGCATGTTGACACGTGGAAGATAAACCACCTTTACCCTTCTCCAAAACACATTATATCCACAAGCCCCTCCCTTGTTCAATTCCCATATCTCCACACACTGAGAGCAAAGAAAAAGAATTCTAAAAATGGCTAGTATTTCTGGTACAATGGTTAGCACTTCTTTCCTTCCAAGAAAGCCTGTTGTTACTAGCCTCAAAACCATATCAAATGTTGGTGAAGCTTTGTTTGGGCTTAAATCTGGTAGAAATGGCAGGATTACTTGTATGGCTACTTACAAAGTGAAACTTGTTACACCAAGTGGACCTATTGAATTTGAATGTCCAGATGATGTCTACATTCTTGACCAAGCTGAGGAAGAAGGACATGAACTTCCTTACTCATGCAGGGCTGGTTCTTGCTCATCTTGTGCTGGAAAAGTTGTTGCTGGAACTGTTGATCAGTCTGATGGAAACTTCCTTGACGATGACCAAGAGGCTGCAGGATTTGTGCTCACTTGTGTTGCTTACCCACAGTGTGATGTTACTATTGAGACTCACAAGGAAGAGGAGCTTACTGCTTAAACTTCAACCATTTCCACCATCACCAAAATTAAATAAAAACTACACTTCATTTTGTTTGATGAGCATTTATTTTTCATATGTAACTTCTTTTTTTCCCTATTTTGTTATCACTATGTAGCTCTTTTAAGTCAATGACTTGTGCTCACTATATCAACTCTTATTTCCTTCTTAGATAATGATGCCACTGTTATTTTTCATCTATATTGCTAAATTGTAATCCATGTCCAAACAAGACTAAATGGAGTCTTGTCTCATCTTTAATCACATTCTGTTTTGCTACATTAGAGAATCACCATTAATACCTTGGTCTATATCCAAGATAATTACTTTATTCCCTAGCCTTGGGGCTACTGAAATTTTACAAAGTTAACAAGTCTTAAGTTCAAGCACTACATTTTTGATCCAGTCATTGATTCTCATGAGAGACCACAATTGTTGCACGCAAAGATATTAATGACGAGGAAGGTTTTTTCATTAATATTTGCTCTGTTATTTTTCCCAAGCTAGGTGGAAAACAAAAACATCTTGAAGGTCCAATGTTATCAATTGAAAGATTCCCATGTAAAATTTAGATGATGTATCCATGTTCATCAGACTGTTACTTTACAAATCAATGTATGTTCATTTTCTGAGTTACACAATCTAGCTTAATCAAATAGAAGTGGTCTCCATTGCCAGATAGCAAAGGCAACAATAAAATACTCATGTAAAAAGGGCTTATCCTTCTACAGCTAGTCAGCTAGTGTAGCGTATGGGAGGGTGCACGTACAATGTACAGAATAAATACTCTGTGTAGCATGAGAAAAAATCATGTCTTCTGGAACAGCTCGAAGAGAGTTTCTATCTTGTCTGCATTATCATTATCCATATTCTCCAGAGGTCCAGATGAATGCCTCTCATCATCCACAATCTCCTGTGTATCAGTGAAGAGATTTTCACATGAGTATTCCTTGTTTCTGAAGGATAATTCATGACCTGGTTGATTTGAATTTTCAATAATGCAATCTTCTTGCTGATCATTCGACACAACATTCTCATCTAGGTGGTGAAATGAGCCTCTAGAGGAACATGGAGATAAAGTTACTGATGCCACTGTTGCTATCTCATCTCCCTCATCAATTGTTGATCCGAGGGAACATGTTGATCTTGTAGTTATAGATCGTAGAGCATCGTGTTTCGATCTGTCCTTTACTCTCTTACACCAACTGTGGAGTGAGTCTCGAACACTTTCAGCTACGAGAGCCTTTCCACACCGTGAACCCATCTGTAAACCAAAAGTTTATGGAAAGCTGATTTCTGTCTCTATGTGACTAGCCCAAGACTAGTTCAATTAGCATATCAATACTTGCTATGTATTAATCTAGAGATATAAACGAGAAAGAAGGATCACCTGTGAGATAATCACGTTTAAAGGAACAGTACTGTGGCTACACCAGAACTGCACAAGAACCCTGTTCAAAGATTGAATACCAATCTTAGATAATGTGGTATCTGAATCGCACAAGAACCATTCTCAATGAATACAGTTTCTAGTTAACAAAAACATCTGCTTAGGGTCCACAGTGCATTATAACAGTACATGTTAAAACAAAACCAAGATAGATGTGTTGATACTTGGTCTTCTACTTGATTTTCATTCCATGCTTTATTCTAAAAAGACAGTCTAACAGCTCCTACTTTAGTTCAACAGCTACTCAGAAGTCATAACAGCCATCAATGTAAGGACCTAAATTCTGATGTAACACTCAGCAATTATCTCTTTTGGTTTTGATGGCCATTGACACCTTATTTTGAAAGTATCGGACTTGGTAAGGATGGATTCACGAAGCAACTAACAGGACTGAAACTTGAAGTTTTTAGCTTAACATACAAGGTGAAAATGGACAAATCAGACAAAACTTGTATAAAAGACATGTAGTTAACAGCTTGGAGGGCTCGAGTTTTAGTAACACCTTAGTTCTGCTCCTAATGTCTTGGCTGCTAATTTAAGTGGTGCTCACCAATGTTCCCCTAAAAAAAAATTAAATTACTTATTCTCTCAATGTCAACGACAACTAATCATTAATGCATTATGCGTGAACTAGTTTCATCGAATAAGATCTGATCAGAGAAGATTGAGGGGCGCACTTACATACTAGAAAGTAAATCAATGGATAAGCTCTAACTATAGAAGATAAGAGGTATAAGTATGAAGTTGAAAGAGGACTGCAAACAAATAGATAATGCAATGCAACCTTCACAAAAAGACCGATAGACAATGAAGGAGATACCTCGGCAACAATGGGAGTCACTTGACCCAGTACAATGTTTATACTAAACTATAACACAGTGATACTAAAAGGAACTTCCGCAATCGTTTAAGATAAGTATAAGGCACTGATGTTTAACCCCCATAAGAAGACGACGGAAAAGTGAGACTAGACGGTTCTATGGTGTCTATGAAAACAACTCAGATAACTAGGCTCAATCTTATAGGAGAATTACATGATCAATGAAGATGTAACGACGGAACTGAGATAGGGATGACCTAAAATAGGGTACTACAGGAGCACTATATGATAGGAGTATACTTAACAAAGTAAAAAGGAAAGAATGGGAAAGAAGTGGATATAAAAGTAAAGTTCTTCACAACTTGGACTATATGAAATGCTGAAGTGATTCCATGATAGTACTTTCATAATGAAGGATAGAGAAGTACTTAAGAGCATAAGGGGGTGCTTTCTTTTAAGAGAAGTTTCCTGCGACAACTCAATATGGATTGATTTCATGGATTTGGCCTACCAACTTTAATTTCAAGGGGGATGGGGTAGGTGGTGAAGGTGTAAAATACATACCCTGAAATCAATCTGATGACAACCATTGCATGGTTCTTCATGAAGCACGACCGTTGCTTCAATCCCCACTGCACAATTGGATTAATACTGAAATGAAGTGAATCATTGATCTAAAAGAACAAAACTTCATCTTGAGAGAAAAGAAATTCTAAGCCAATACAAAGAACATGGTTTGAGAATGAAAACAGCCAATATGAGTAGCTAGCTCTCCAAAAGTTGCAAATATCAGTTATCACATTCTTTTCATGTCTATATCAGTCAATAAAAAGGGTATCTTTCAGTTTAGGCCTACACTGTTGGAGAGAGTGCGCAAACTGAACTTGTACATTATCTCAGATAAAAACACAAAATAGTTCACCAAAGAGAGAGAGAGAAGTGCCCTGTGTGTTTTCATTCCTAAACCATCAAACAAAATGAATAATAGATACGGTAATAGCATGGGGATGAATCCTTAACCACCTGAAAAGAATATAGTATTAATGACTAATTTAAGGTCACTTGTATTGCACTTATTTTTTTGATAAAGGTAACGTTTTGTATATCAATCAACAGCTCAAAGCTGGTAACCAAAAATTTACAGCATATCCTACATCACAGGAGTGTGCCTATCAAACAAAAACATAAAGAAAAAGCAAAACTATCACTAGATCCTCCTTCATCTTATAAGGATCCTAGGATGTCTACAATAGCCACATGATCATCTATATACTCTGAACTACACCAATAGAAAAAAGTGATAATGCAGTTCATTTTAATCTTGTGCAATGGGCTGCTCTTGTTTTCGAAACTTCTTAAATTCCTCTCTTTCCATATGGTCCACCAAATAACTGCTGGGATAATTCTCCATCTGCTCTTGTCTCCATCTGCTCTTGTCTGTGTTGCCATTGCCCTCCAAATTCCAACTTTCTAGAGCTTGTCCTGTTCTTTCAGGAACAGTCCAGCTTATACCTCTGAAACTGGTAAATAAATTCCACAACTGTGCTACCACTTTACAATGTAGGAACAGATGGCTAATTGTCTCAGCAAACTGCTCACAAAGCAACATCTTGGGCACAACTCTATTCCCCTCTTCATAAGATTCTCTTGTGTAAGGACATCCTCTTTCACTACCAACCAGGTAAAAACTGTCACTTTATAAGGTATTTTAACCTTCCATATAAGCTTCCAAGGTAGAAAATTAACTTGGAATCCCATCTGATTCATATCTCTATATGCAGAGTTAATAGTGAACTGACCTTTTCTTTGGAACTTCCATTTGAGGGTGTTTTCTCCTTCCTTTAAGCCAGAGAACTGATCAAGTGTGCCATAAAATTCAGCCAATCTCCTCAATTCCCAATCATGCATCAATCTTCTGTAAGTGAGGTTCCACCCATGCTCAGACCATACTTCACGGAGAGTAGACATTTGTTGTTCGTTAAGGTAATGGATATCTGGAACATGAGTTTGAGGCTTCCATTCCCTAACAAGTTGTCTTCCCAAAACCTGATCTTCCTACCATTGTTCACCTTGAGGTCTGTTTTTGCATCTAAACTATGCCATAAGTTTATGATTGATCTCCATAAGCTGATTCCATATGCGGATGTTACTTCCTCGGTCTTCCAAGGCCCTTCCTTTTTGTCTTTGGCTTGAATCACCTTCCCCCACAGGGACTGTTCTTCTAAAGGAAATCTCCACAACCACTTCATGAGAAGGCTTCTATTATGCTTTCTAAGATTTCTAAAGGACAATCCTCTATGTTGCTTGGAAAGTAGTAGTGTCTCCCATTTGACTAGGTGGAAACCTTTATATTCCTTCTCTCCATGGCACAAAAAATTCCTTCATAGAGCATCAATTCTTTCTTCAACCTTTGCAGGGAGAGGGAATACTGACATTAAGTATGTTGGTAATGCATCTAAGACTGAGTTGATCAATATCAGTCTACTACCTCTTGATAAATATTGAGACTTCCATTTAGACAGTCTTTTCTCACATCTCTCCACAACTCCATTCCAAATCTCTTTAGATCTGCTTTTGGCTCCCAGAGGCATGCTCAAGTAAGTTGAGGGTAACTGTCCTATCTCTCCCCCCAAAATGTCCACCAAACTCTGGATTCTGGGTACATCATTGATCGAAAAGATGTGGCTCTTTCTCCAATTAATGTGCAACCCTGATATTGACTCAAACAATATTAGGATTATCGTCAAAATTTTTAATTGGCTATCTTCTGCATCACAGAAAATCAGAGTATCATCTGCATATTGCCGATGTGTGATTTCCAGTCTAGTATTCACCTCCTTAGCCACATTGAAACCCCTTATCCATTCATTCCTGTGAGCTGTTTTGAGCATACTGTTCAAGCCTTCCATGACTAGCAGAAACAAAAATGGTGACAGAGGATCACCTTGTCTCAATCCCCTGGTTGCTGGCTTTAGGAGAATCATTGATCAAAATTGAGAACCTGACAGTACTAAAACAGAACCTCATCCATCTAATCCACTTCTTCCCAAAACCCATACTATGCAAGATTCCAAGCAAATATTCCCAGTTGACATGGTCATATGCCTTCTCTATGTCCAATTTACACATTATACCTGAAATCTTATCCTTCTTCGTTGAATCAAGACATTCATTTGCAATGAGGACAGTATCAGTGATTTGTCTTCCTCTCAAAAAGGCCATCTGTTGTGTACCAACCAACTTTGGCATCACCTTTTTAATCTTTCAGTAAGAATTTTAGAGATCAACTTATAAACACTCCCAATTAGACTGACTGGTCTGAAAATTTTCAATTCTTTAGCTCCATTCTTCTTTGGGATAAGTGCAATGTAAGTTGCATTGAAACTTTTTTCAAAAACTTCATGCGAATGGAAGTTTTGGATAGTAGCCATCACATCCCCCTTTAGAATCTCCCAACACTTCACAAAAAAACCCATAGTATACCCATATGGCCTGGTGCCTTGTCTATAGCACAGGCCTTAAGTCCCTTTAGGACCTCCTCTTCTTCAAAGGGCTTCTGTAGCTCTTGTTGCTCCTCCCTGGAAATCGTAGGACATGGATTCATGATGTAAGAAGGTCTCCAATTTTCACTCTCACAATACAACTTCTTATAGAATAAGACCATCTCCTTCTTCTTGATAGTTGATGCTTTTGTTAGTTCATTACTTTCCACCACCAATTTGTCAATATGATTGGCTCTCTTATGAAAGTTTGCAATCCTTGGAAGAACTTAGTGTTCTTGTCCCCTTGTTTAATCCACAGTGTCCTAGATCTTTGCCTCCAAGCTATCTCTTCCTTTTTGGCATAATCTTCAAACTCCTTGTTTAGGCTTGCCTTTTGAATTACTTCCTCCTCAGATAGGGGTCTGTCCTGCTGAATATTGTCAAACTCAGTGATTCTATTGAGCTAATCCTTTTTCTTCTTTTCCAGATTCCCATATGTAGTTGAGCTCCACCCTTTTAATTTGGTCTTCAACGCTCTTAACTTAGAAGCTAGGATATTGTCTGGCCTTCTTTCAAACTCAAATGATGTCCACCATTCTTTAATTTTATCATTAAAACCATCAGTCTCCAGCCACCACCCTTCAAATTTAAAGTAAGGTTTGGTATATACCCAACTGCCACTTGTGAGTGCAATTGGTGAGTGGTCTGAACATACTCTTGGCAATAAATCCTGCTTTACATTGCGGAACTCTTCCCCCCATTCAGTGGAGTACATTATCCTATCAATTCTGGATCCATACTCTGAGTTGTTCCCCTTTGTCCAAGTGTAGTTACCTCCCTCTAGTTGAGGGTCAATCAACTCCATATCCTCAATCATATAAGAGAATTCAGTCATGTAAATGGAGTTTCTTGAACAATTCTTCTTTTCTGAGGCATACCTTACAATATTAAAGTCACCACCTAGAATCCAGGGTCCAGAAAATAAACTTCTAACTACACCAATTTCCCACCATACTTCTTGTCTTCAATATTACAAGTGGGTGCATATACCCCTGTCATATGCCATTCAAAATCGCAATTTTTAGATTTGAAACTACATGTCAGAGTATAAGAGCCAATTTCCACAACTTTCCCCTCTCAAAGTTTACTGTCCCAAAGAATTAGGATCCCCCCTCTAGTGCCACTAGCCTCCAATTGACAAAATTTCACTCCCCTGCTTCCCCACACCTGTCTAATTGCCTCCCCATTTTCACCTTCTAACTATGTTTCTTGTAAACATATGACATCTGCCCTCCACTCTTGAATTGCACTGTTGATAATTCTCCTCTTATCCCTGCAATTCAATCCCCTTAGATTCCATGAAATTATCTTCACATTCATCATGTGCCAGTAATTTTTCCTTTCCCCTGGTTCTCGGCCCATTGCTTTCAAAATTCATATCAATGGCCAGCCCCTTAAGTTCCTGCATACCCTTGATTTTGATAGGTTCCCCCACTTGTCTTGGTGACTTCTTGGCTGCGTTGTGCCTTTTGTTGTCTATTTTCATAAAGAGTACCAACGCTTCCTTTCTGCATCCATTAAAGACCACTCCAAACTCCTTGATCATCTTGATTAAATTTTGGTGTACCCAGATTGGTACATCCATCTCCCCATCACTTTCCTCTACTGCATCAAGAAAATTTAGTGGTTCTGCCTCCTCAATATTCCAGGGTTCTGTTTCCGCTCCTTCCACAATTTGCCTATCCAATTGAGAGACGTTGGGAGAGGCATTAATTCTTCCATCATCTCTATTTGTTGCTGCATCAACAAATTCCTCTCCCTCACTTGGTTTTATGAATTCCAGGATAGAGATCTCTTGCTCATCTGTGTTTGTCTCTCCGTCGACACTGTCATAGTATTCCCCCTCAAGTAAATTTGCTTCAAGTTCTATCTCTGTCACGACCCAAGCCTAGGGCCTAGATGTGACCGGCGAATGGGGAACCCGAAGGAACCCCAAACAAGCCTCATAGCGTATCATTACACATCCTTGGTCGCGGAAGCAATTAAATGACCATAAGTGATAAGCATAGTCAAGGGGAAATCGGGACTAAGGGAGCAAGAAGAAAAAAAAGAAATGATACATAAATACCATAGATGAGTCAAGCTCAAGCATAATACACAACTTGTCCAACACCACCTCTAAACATGAGTACTTAGCGGGGGCCAAGACAAACTACCGGGCTCACCCTCATAGTCAAAACATAACTAGAAAGGAAAAGTTTAATACATAGCAAAAGATCATGAGCAACGTCCCCGAAATGGAGGACTCACCAATAACCACTATAGAAAATCGTACTAGCCACGCGGAGGAGGATGGTCAAGCGGTGCTCCGGTCCCTACATGGTGACATCATGTAGGCATAGAGTATGCGTTAGTACATTTGAATGTACTAAGTATATGGGATGCAATGCAATGCTACATTAGATGGACATCATAGGAAAAATGCGTAATCATACCCGATAAATAGCATATTAATGAAATGATATGTATAATGATGCTTACATAAAAATCATATTTAGTGGGACGTAGTACATGTGTGGCGAGTGACCATCAATATAGTATTTCCAAGGCCTACCACCCCCTTGGAGAGGCGAAAGAGGTACAAACCCCTCAATATGGTTACACGGGCCTACCACCCCCCGAGCTAGGGACCAAGGTACAAACCCCTCGATATGGTTATACGGGCCTACTACCCCCCGTACTAGGCAACCAAGGTACCAACCCCTCGATACGGTTATACGGGCCTACTACCCCCCGTACTAGGGCAACCACTAGGTACCAACCCCTCGATACGGTTATACGGGCCTACTACCCCCCGTACTAGGCTTGGTCGACTCACAACACTTATATAGAGAAAATCATATACATGTGTCCATTTCATCATCATTTCAGTAATTACATAACCATCCGACTCATAGGACGTACCTTGGACCTTCCCTTTCCTAAGAATTCTATAAATGGGCATTTTATCAAACACAAGGTGGGCAATTGTTCATGTAAATGAAATCATGTATTTCAAGAATACTAAGTCCAACCAATTCCAAAATCCATATAAATCAGCCCACCAACAACATACATATATATATCAACCTTCATAATTTGATCATGGAAGCATGTAAACCATAAACATCACATAATAACTCCATTTCATGATAATATGCAAAATGGACCATAATAGGGTGTGTAGTAGTAATTCCATAATTCAAGAGTTCATAAATGATCATAAGGACCCATAAACTTGAAGTAGAAATGGAGGATAAATGGTTGGACTTGTGGAAAGGAAGGTTTCCACAATCAAACCCACATACCTCAACTTTGGAGAATCCTTGATGAAGATTGGAATGGAGAATCGAAGCTTGAGATTGAGTCTTGAATCCGGAATTAGAGCTTGAGATGTTTGAATTTGGTTGAAGATCTTGGTGGAATTTTTGGAGAGGGCTTAGAGAGTGTTTTTGGAGTTTAGAAAATGACTAAGTATGGGACATATCCCCTTTTTATAAAAAATGACTCCAACCCGCCTCAAAAAAACTGCTCACTGGAAATTGCAAATCTGCACAGACAGGTTTTACGAAAATGGTCATAACTCCCTCATCCTAACTTGGAATGAGGTGAAACCAAGTGCGTTGGAAAGCTAACTCAAAGAGCTTTAATTTGATAGGTTGCAGCCCTTCCAGTTCCTTGTGTGCTAAGAGATATGCCCCTTTAAAGTTGACCCTCCAAATCGCAATTTTTGCGATTTTCGAATTTTGATACGGTTGTTCTAAAATTCGGGTTAGACCCATTTCCCACTCAATTTGACCCCACGAATAAGAATATGAAGTCGAATTTCCGAAATCATGCACGGATTTTGAGATATATGAAAATTACAATTATAGGTGTTTCCGAAGCACATTTTCGAGCATTTTTGGGATCGTTTCAATCTCCATAGGGTCAATTGTAGTATTTACCGATTCTTTTGTCTGCAAGGGTTCCAAAAATTGGGCTTCATCAAAAAGAATCTGGACTTCATTAAGTAAGGTTGGGCCTCCTTTAAAAGAAGGTCCATGTCTTTTATGAATTTTCTTTCCCATAGTCATTTAAATTAGAGCCCTCCTCAAATGCATGTGATACAGGGCCCCCAACAGCTGTACTGTTGATTGCAGAGCCCATGTGCCTGTCACTGTCTTTGCCAGCTTTTAGGTCTCTATTCCTTTTCCTGTTGTCCTCTATTACCCAGAGGTCACTACCCATTGTCTTCTTCCTCTCTCCAGTCATCACCAAGGTCTGTATTTCCGGCCATATTGGAATTAAAAAGGTGAGTCCTTTCTCCGATAGCATGACCTCTCTTGGAATGTTTGCCCCATCGCCTTTAACTCGCAGCCTCGCCCATTTTAGGTGATTCTTTAGGGACGTTTCTTCCTCCGTTTCTAGCCAACCACCACATTGGTCCCCAATGGCTTTGAAGACGTTTTTCGTCCATAGGTGCAGAGGAAGACCCACAACTCTTATCCAGGTAGAGGTCCTGCGTTGATTGCAACAGCCTATCGTTGGTGTCCACCATTGAAGGTGGAGTTTCAGATGCTTCCAAGTCCAGTCACCATGAAGGACCTGTTCTGCCATGTTCTTATTGGGGAATTCAAATAGGAAAGATCTTACACCCATCTCATATATGTTTATCCCAAACGCCTTCTTCCATGTGTTGATGGCCCATCTTTTGATATCTGAAAGAGTGGGTGTCTCTTTCCCCTCTGCACGAAAACTTCCAACAATGCACCTTCCAAGTACACCTTGTTGTAGTTCTGTGTCAACCTCTAGAGTGGCCGTGTCTCCCCTGTCATGATTGACTTCTGTTCCAGATGCTATCTTTGATTGCCATTTGCTGGTCCTGACTGCGTCTGCAAAGCAGATTTTTGGATCTGTCAATCTCGGTTTACTTGTTCCGGGGGCTTCCTTTTGATTTTTTATGAAGTTGTCTATCTTTAATGCAATATCCCCCCAACCCCTATTTAATGCAAGTTCTGGAATTATAATAACTGATATGTTTCCTCCTTGTACGGTTACAATACTGATAAATCTCCCAAATTTGTTTTGCTTTCTGGAACAATAAAAGTCTGCAAACTTGTCGTTAAACTTCCACCTTCTTGTATGTATTCCGGAGTCCTTTGAAGCTTCTCGCATAACAAATATTAGCCATTCCATGGTTTTCTTGTTGTAAGTAGTTGTGCGCATCAAGTTTCGGCTTCTTTCCACCCATTCAAACCAAGTTTCTGTTCTGCTATACAGTCTCATTATATCATATGACTTGAAACCAGCTGTAAAATAAAATTTGTTCTCCCCTATTTTTTGATCTAATTGACGGTTGTTTCAGTGGTCAGAGTGGGTGACGATTGTTGGCTAAAGAAAGAAAGGTTTGTCTGATAACTTTTCAATTGTCGCATACTTGTATTGCACTTATTAAGTGTCTGGTATTGGTTGAAGTGATGTATTGGACTCGGAGTGGCACGCATTCCTATTCTTGATTTACCCAATGTTACGCCCCCATGTCATATTGTCCATATTCCAGGTGCCGAACTCTCCACTATTGGTTGAGCTTCTGTTGTTGTCTCATTATATGATCTTAGGAGTCCTCACTTCATGAATTATCTTGCAGGATTGAGTCAGACCAAAGATCCATTTTCATAGAAGTTTGTCATATTGTTGTTGTTGTCTCTTTAAATTGATCTATCATCTGTTTTACTATCCTGCAGGAAAATCGACTAGGGACAGAATTTCAATTCACCCCCTCCCCCCCTCTCTTCTTAACTACTAATCTTGGAGTTTCTAGAGAAATCTTAATTTCCTACAATGTCATTTTGGAGAACAACTTCCTTCCACATTCATTCATTTTAAGCCAGAAGAGAAATTTATTTACATATTGACTTAAGAAGAAGTAGTAACTTTTAAACAAGAAGATGCTCCATGAATTATAGTAAAGAAAAGAAGAAAGGTGATGAATCTCACCAAGGACCAGATAAAGGTTGCCATTTCAAAAGCATTCTGTGCACACAAAAATATCGATGTTAGGACATTTAACCATGCAAATCCTTTTAATTTTTTCACTTGTTTTGCTTGAAATGAACATTGAACAGTTAATCGAGCATCAGAGCTTTTCAAATTTGACCTGAAATGATATGAACTGTATCAATCGTAATAGTATCTTCGGTTTCCCAAACCAAAACAATTCATCGCGTGGCTTTACTTGTAATCCAATAAGTGGACCCTTTGGCTCTGCAATTTCAAGTGCCAACGAGGAGACTACATGCTGTAGTTTTGTTCCCACCACCATGACAAGCTTTGGCACAAGTTATTGTTGGGCATCAGATACACAGATCATTTCACTCAGGTAATGGACCAAAGAAGGTAAGCTGACTTACGATGGCAGGAATAAAAGAGAGCCAGAAGTAGATATTAAGACCTGCAATATAAGAAACATCATTTAGAAACTTCAACAAGCCAAAAATGATATTTTCATGTTACAAAAATTTCACTACCATGAATGTTGATGAAGATGCATATGATGGCATAACCCCAAAGTAGCCAGCTGCAAAGTCCCAGAATAAGTTACCACAAATATTCAACTATCAAGACACGTATTTCTAGAAGAAACTAAGAACAAAATTGGACAAATTTCCAAATTGTAATAGAACTACGGCTCATTAGCTATACAAATAAGGGTTTTCCTCTACTCTTTATTTGATGCTGAAAAAAAAGATCCCAACATATTCCCAACTTTGCACGTATTTTCGCCAAAGTTTATGCAAAAGCACCTAGAAACATTCATAATAAACACCAATAAACACTCAAAGAGGACCTCAAGTCTTTGGTTGATGGCTATATCACAAATACTAAGTATAATTATTACTGAGCCAAAATATTCTCCCACCTACTGTGGATTAAAATGATCTAAACCAATAACAACATACCTGATTCCTACAATTTCATAAAATTCATCTTCCATGCTACGAACCATGTACTTGTGGAAATTGTAAGTAAGTGGAAGCTTGTGATTCTGCACGTTATAGAAATAAGGGTCAGGCAATGAAAATAAATAAGTGAATTTTGAGAACAGTTACTGCTTCTTGATTTGGGTTAAGTAATAAATCTGCTACAAATGTGTCCTCTTATCCCTGGCATTACTTGAAATGGAGTACTAAGTATGACCAACAAAATAAAACACCCTATTCCATAAATACATCGGAGCAACAAAATCATACAAGGATACTGAACTTTGGAAACAAACGGAACTAGAACATTCAACTTAAGTGCTTCAGCGATTACGTTCAGATATATATTATAACTTAACATCAACATCATCTTTAAAATATCCTTCCCTCCTGCATAATGTTTTCCATAATAGGACACCTTTCAATTCGAAAATGCAGCTGCTTAAGCATGTCGAGAATGATGCATACGAATTTTAACTGTGGAAAAAAATACTGAGCATTTCCACCTCTTCCCTTACTTTCCCACACTAACAGAGGAGTTGAGACATCATTCCTAAGTGGAATAATATAAAGGAAGTACCAAAAGTAACTGAATACCTACAGTGATAAACCCCAATCTCAGTGCCAAGTAATCTGACTTGTGAATTGAAGTCCTGAACTGCCTAAGAAAGCAAAGCTGCAAGATTACAAAACAAATCGATGTCATGGATTTTATACATGCATGGCTAATCCAGAAACACATTGCTGAGATAAAATTCAAGACAAAAATGTATAGGAACTTTGTCATATTTGCAAGGAAATCTGATAAGTGTTAGTCAAAGGTGCTACGATTTGCTAGGCATGTTATTGGCTGTTACACGAAATAGTACATGCACTTAGAACTTGGCAACTCAGATTAAATTAAAGAAACAACTAATTTCTATACAAATATTTAATTTCTATTTAGATTTTTAATTCTAGAGTATTTACATTACTCCTTTGAATTTATCATTTTGAAAAAGAACAGAAGATATAGAACATTTGAGTCCATTCAGAAAAAAATGCATAGATAACCTATTCATAATCATACATTTCTCCTCTAGTTAAGAACTGTGAGAAATAAATGAGAAAAATATTATTGAATTGTGTATCTATATTATCACTGAGTCAATTAGGGTTGTTGCACAGCACAAGGTGTCCTAACTATATAAGGCAAATTATTGGGCTCATAGAAGACAGCTATTGCACAAGCAGAAAAGGTATTCCAGCAAAGTCTATTACGTTGCAGTCGAGCAGAGGAACGAGGAAGAAAGAAGAATAATGTTTAGGGTGTTCTTGCTTTCTTAGTTGAAGTTGTTTTAGGGATATTATTGAGTTGTAATAACTCCTAGTTTGGTTTATGCCTGATAGTTGTGAGGTTTGTAACAAGAAGAGACTAGAGCAGTAATAGTTAACTGTTGAATAAAGATACTAGATTTAGTCCCTTAGATTATAGAGTCGTAATCTGAAACTGTTCTTTGAAGTTCGTGAAGATTGGTTGTTGAAATCCTACTCACTGTAGGTCTTGTTTTTTACTCCCTTGAGCAAGGAGGTTTTCCACGGTAAAACTAGTATTCCTTACTTTACTACTTTCTTGTTCAGACTAAAGGAAGCTGGTTCCTTGTATGAGTAGTTGATTCTAGTTCTTTCACAAAGGTCTACTGTCTACAGTCCAAAATTTTAAAGAAGTGTTTGGTTTTTAACATCAACTTGGATGGAAAAAGTTGATTCCAACCTTTTCCTATTACATGATCTCAGGAGACAGCTATGGAATAAGAATCCATGATATATAAAAATTACTTGATTTATAGAGAAGTGTATGATGTGGTTAGATTAAGGCAATAACTATTACCATCCATATAAGAATCCGACTCCTACTCCACGGATGGGAAGCATGATGCAGAGCAAAGGTGGATTGTCGCCTCATCTCCTTATTCTTTGGCACTAAATAAAACAAGAAAAAGGTAAATTTAGAAGCTCAGCTCTATGATAAAAGATCAGAACACATATTTAATATTTAAGAAAAAATTACATACTTTTTGAACAATCTAGGATAAGTTTCCTTAAATTTGTATTTTGTGCAAGTATTACTTATATGGAAGAAGGTGAATTTATATTGAGAGGACATAGTTTATTATCTTTAATTCCACGCACCTTGTAAGTTGTTCTCCTCCCCAGAGCTCACTTGGTTTTCCCATTTCCTCCAACTGTATATCTACAATCAAATTAAGTCAAAACTACAAGCAAGGAAGAGCATGAACCCCGCTGTTTTTGCATCAAATGATATAGGGGTATCATCCCACACCGTTTCATTGAAAAACTTCACTTCACTTCACAAATATTTGTATACATATAGACCAGCATTGGTTGAAAATAATGCAAGGTAAACAACAATTTGATACAGTAAGTAAAGCCTTAGAACAAGCACTAGCATAAGGACTCTGTGTGTCGAATATTAGTTGTAGCATAAGGACTCTGTGTGTCGAATATTTCCACCCTGATTTAAAAAATCTAGATATAGAATGTTTACCTTGGTCATGGCCAAGCCGACAACAATACAACTGTAGAGAACATGGGTGATACCAAGAACAAAGAGGAAGCGGTGAAGCTGCTCAAGACCTTCATAGGAGACAAAAGGTTCACGTCCCTGTTAAAGATTTGTCGTTAATTAGTAGAGTAGCAAGAAAGCATGCATGATTTAATTTAGTGGAATATGAATAAAGAAAACAATTAATTACCTCACCACATTGATGTGATGGTTGATAAATTCCGTTGGGAGGAATATGAGTATGATTAGAGAGAGTTGACAAATGGATTGTCTCACTGGTACTGTCATAATCTTCTTGAGAACAAAGATAGAATTTACTACTGAAAAGGGATGAATTGACACAAATTTGAGAAATCTGCCTTGCACATTGCCCCAACAACAAAGAAATTAGGCCAAGCAGCATCAACTCTGTCTCAATAAGACATACAAGAGAAAAAGATGATCACATTTTGCATTTTTAGGCAGAGGCGGAGCCAGGATTAGAAGTTTGAAGGTTATAATTCGAACCCACAACACTAAATTGAAAAACATTTTCACTGTCCTTCCTTACTACTTAGCTGTCAATCAATTTTATTGTTAGCAGTTCACAAGTTAATATACATATATATATTTATGTAATTTTCTAATACACCACGAATCCCCATCTAGCTCCGCCTCTGAGTTGAGATGGAAAATGCAAGAATGGGAAGCAATGAACTGGTCACCTTCCTTTATCTTCTCTACAGAAGCAAAAAGAGCTTTTCTTCTAGTCTTTTTCAACCACTGCATATATATAAACAGCTTACTAAGAAAAGAAAAGACTAGTGTTGACATGAGATGAAAGACAAGTTGAATATTGACTACTCACCCTTCCAAATCGGTAAATGGAGCGTTCGAAAAACAAGCAAGCAAATACCATAACCGTGATGACTGTTGCAACTGACCATGTTGGTGTTTCCTTCAATGACCTTCCTTCCCTCAAAACGCCTTCCATATCAAAATCAAGATCCAGCTTTAGAGTGGACGGAATCTTCCTCTCGATTTAGACTAATAATAAAAAAAGAAATATGTCTAGCTTCTTTGTAACAATAAACAAATGGGAAAGAGCATTGGGAGCTGCTAACATCTTTTTCCTTTTGCTTCCCCCTAGTCCGACCCTCTCACATGCATGCTCTACCTAACACCCCCCTAACTCCCTGTTTTTCTGCATGCCCCTTCCTCTTCTTCAACTTTTCCTTTCATTTTTTTTTTCTTGCATATTCCCACGGTTCATTTTTACTTGTCCACAATAGTAAAAATAGTTATCTAATAATATTTGTTCAGTTTGAAAAATCACAAGTTCTTTTGTGTCAATTTTATCTTTGCTATTAAATACTACTCCCCCTATTCCTATATAGTTATTACCATTTTAGATTTCACGTTCCTTAAGAAACTACATAAGTTTATCATTGTGCACTTACTTAGAGCCCGTTTGGATTGGATTAAAATAAGTAACTTTTAAAAAGTTACTTTAAAGTCATTTTAAAAATAAGTAGTTATGTGTTTAGATAAAAGTACTGGAGTTGAAAAAAAAAGTTATTGATGTGTTTGGCAAAAAAGTGTTGAAAGTCACTTTTTTTTATCAAAATGTCTGAAATACTCTTAAAGTTGTTAACATTATAAAAAAATTAAGAGTAAAAAAGTAATATACTTGGTCAAAGTAGAATGACTTATAAGTTAAATAAAAAAGTAGATGGCACCCTACTTTTAACTTTTAACTTATTTTAAGTTACTTTTGACTTATTTTAAGTTATACTTATAATTGTCAAACACTTTAATAAGTCAAAAACTGATTTAAAAGTTAGTTTGACAAACTTAAAATCCCATCCAAACACCACTTAGTATTCTTTTGAAGTGAGATTTTCAATAAATATACATGAATTAGTTTATTTTGATTAATTACTTTGTTTTCATATGTTGGCCAAATGTATAATTTCAATGCTAATAACTCTTAAGGGTAAAATAGGAAAAATAATGTCATTTATGCATTGATTTTGTGAAATGACAAGTATTAAGAAACATCTATTTTTAGTAAAGACGATGTATAAATAGGAACGGAGTAAGAACGACATATAAATAAGAACAGATAGAGTATTCAATATCTAATATATTTCCCAAAACATTAAATTTAATATATTCAAATCTTAATATAGTAATATTATCCCCAGAGGCGGATCTATATAGGAGTAGTAGTTAGGTGGTTCAACCAAACTCCCTTAGCGAAAAAATTGTACTGTATATATAAGATTAAATAATGAACCCCTTCACTATAGACTTGAAGCTTGGTTCAGCGATCAAGGGTTTCAAATGGTGCAAGAAGTCTTGATTTCCATTGCTGACCATAGCATTTTTAAAAAACTTTTATTCCTTTTTTTTTTAACGTATGATCATTACCCAGTCGTGCCACAACCATCTTATAATGGATACAAATTCTCGTGAATCGTGAAGCATTAATAAAAGTACGGAAAATGGTCAATAATACTCCTGAACTATAGGAAAAGGTCTAAAAATGTCTTTTATCCATCTTTTAGTTTTAAAATATCATTTCATTCACCTTTTAGGCTCACTTATACCCTTAAAACTAATACCCCTCTCTTTATTTTGTTTTTTTTTTTTTTAAATATTTATTATGTGTCATTCTCTTATTGAATGAAATAAAATCCCCATCTCAATTAGATTTTTTTTCCATAATTTATTCAAGCCAAAAGTATATATTTATTCAAGACCTCAATTATAATTTTTTTAAAAAAAAATCTAAAAGTTTTTTATATTTGTTGCAGCTTTTTATTTTTATTTTTATTTTTCTTGAATCCGGCTCCTCTCCATTTCTTTTTTCTATTTTCCTCAAGTTCTTACTTGGATTGAAGACACGTGGGACAAGAAAAAATTAACGACTAAGATTTAATTATTTAGATCAAAATTTTAAATATGATGTAAATAATTAATATTTCATAAACAAATTAATAATGTCATGATCATAATAATATTATCTTTTCTGGCGCCACTACAAGCCAAAATTTTCTTTTAATTTTTTAATTTACAAGATTAGCTTTCCCCTTTTCTCCATAAATGTTACATTCAGTCGTATCCCTTCCTATACAACGTAACTCTTCACAACCGTCACCACCATCTTACGAATTAAGCCTCCAACAAATCTTCCTCCTTTAATTGCTGCAACTCCCACTTCCTGCACACGCCCTCCCATTCCCTTCTTTACTTCGAACAGTTGGTACTGTTCTCCTCTGCTACCTCTGACACATTGATTAACGCCCCCACCATCCAACAAATTTCCAGTCTTCTCATACAGACGCTAACAAGAACACCATTCCTCCTTCGCATGACTCCTGCTATGGATGCAAAAGAAGTGACTCCTGCTTTGGACGCAACGGAACTTAATCATCTCCCAACTCACTCCAGTTATTCTACTCTTAACATACGCTTATCAATTTCATGCTTTCACCATCTATTCTCTGTCACAACCTGCCACCCCTCGCTTTAATTTTCATTCACCCTTCATGTCTTCGTTAGCGTCAATCTGGAGAATGTTGCCTCCTCGTGCGGTTCATATTTTCATCCGTCAAGTTTGATTTCGGGCCATCTTGAGAGATACTAAAGTTTGTAAATTTTCATTCTTTAAAATAGGCATAATTCTTCTTTACAATAAGTTGTTACCAGAGAGATATCGGATGGTATTGCCTTACTGCCAAATTTGTTGGGGTTGCTATGAATCCTCTGTTATTAATTCATCTACATACAAGGTTGAAAATGTATATTACCAACAACTTGCTGTAAAATAAGCCCTCATTTTGGCGTCTTATACATTCATTGACAAGTTTAATGACCTGAACGGGTGAGTTATGAAGAGTAGCACATATTTGTGTGTTCAAGTGTTTGTTCTTAAGCAGATCTGAGTTCTCGACGACATGTTACTATATGTCATTGTTCAAGTTTGAAATTCTTTAGTTCTCATCGATAATAGAAATGTGTTCCATATGCAAATGGAAGTGGAGATATCAGAAATTGCAAGTGTTTTCTCTGGCATATTTATCATATACTTATGTACAGTCTGATATATTTCTACAAACATGTTTTCAAGGCTATTAAAACACCAATAGGTTACATGTAGTGAACTTTACTGTGAAATTTGTAGGAATTGCTTAAATCTAGACAGGAATTCACCATTAGTCTTTGCAGTGACATTACCTTAGTTGAATCCCACATCATAATGGGAGAAGAATATGAAAAGGTTTATAACGTAACTCTTCAAAACCGTCACCACCATCTTACAAATTAAGCCTCTAGCAAATCTTCCTCCTTTAATTGCCCCTCGCTATAATTTTCATTCACCCATCACCTCTTCGTTAGCGTCAATCTGGACAATGTTGCCTCCTTGTGTGGTTCATATTTTCATCCCCTATTTTTTTTCCCCAATTCTTTACAAGAGTACTACTCCTCTTTGTTGCCTACCATGACTCCTGCTATAGACGCAAATGATCTGCCTACTGCTTTAGAACCAAAGGAACATAAACAAATCCCCGCTCAATACAGGTATACATTCATATCATTTTCATCCACCCGTTACGTCCACGTTAACATTAATCTGGACAATGCTTCCTCTTTGTGAGGTTCATATTTTCATCCCCCGTTTTTTCCCAATTCTTACAAGAGTTCTATTCCTCATTGTAGCCTACCGGGACTCCTGCTATGGACACAAATGAATTGCCTGCTGCTATGGACGCAAAGGAACTCAAACAAATCCCTACGCAATCCAGGTATACATTCATAAATTTAAGTCTTTCCCTATTTATTGGTTGTCTCACCCTCACACCCTTCACTTGAATTTTCATTCACCCGTTAAGTCCTACTTTAACTGCTACAATCTATAAATACGCAGGAATATACCGAATGAGGAAAGAACCGCATCCACTCCTTCAAACCTAACCCCTCCTACTGATTTTCCAGGTAAACCCCACATTATAACTTCTACTTCATTATTGATGCTCACAATTAATGTTCCCTTCTTCTCTTGCTTCAGTAACAGAACTACCTCCGGACCTTCTCGAATGGGCATACGCTCACCTATCGAAACTGCGAATCAAGTACTTGCGGAGACAACACGCCCACCTGAGGGCCTTCATTCATTCCAGAATCCTGCAAGAACCCCTAGGAGGCAATTAAGAATGGTTGCGGAACCAAAGTCTTATGAATTAATACATTATTGTTTCTTGTTTACCTTTTAACTTTGCTACCATTGTACTTTGAATTCCCCGCCCGAACCCCCCTAGGTTGCTTAACATTGACAGTGTTGTGGCAATGTCATTTTATTCCAAACAGCTCACCTCCTATTCTATGTGTATTATGTTTCAACTCAACTTATAATGGTATATATCCTTCCGTCGATCGTCTGTTCCTGCATTAACATTATTTTACCAGAACACGCTGACCCAAAGGTCATTACCCATGCTATATACACTCAAACCTTCTATTGAGGAAGAAGAACTACCGTGTTCGATTTGATGGTCCTCATGAAACTTGCGGAACTCCTATGGTTGTTATAATATGTATATTTGTATTATGTAACGGGCTTGTGTCCCTTCATTAATAGGATTTTATCAGAATACGTTGGGCCAATTATTGAATAAAGTATTATTCTATCAAAATTTCAACGATAACCGGCTATACAATATGTTGATGATGCATCATTCGAGATATCTTGAATTCTCGGAAGTCATCAAAACTGTGGCGACGTTACCATTCTACTTTTACTTGGCTTGGGCCTTTGAAGGTCCATTAATTCATAAAACATTGTCACTTTATTGCTCTAGATTTTGCACTTTTACTCACTGTCTATACCAGTAAGTTCTTTCCATTACATTTTTTCTTATTTTTTTGATGTGTGATTTTATTCTTCTCAAACTAATAGCTTTTCTCTTAGATTACTAGAAAGATGATTATGATGATGCTAACGAACTCAGAGATGGTAGTGGCTGCTCGGAGAAGACCAGTTGTGGAAGAAGAGTATAAAAGCTATGCTAAAGCTAGCAATGAAGCCAACCCCAAGGGTCAGTCATGCAACTGTTAAGAAGAGAAAAAATATACTATTTGTCATCTCAAAATTGTTAGAAAATGAGATTTTTCTCTGTAGTAAATAATTCTCTTTTGAATTTTTGTTTATTTTGTAAAAGAATGGTAGTCCTTGTTTTATGGAATATGTTTTGTAAGAAAGTCAATAGTGGTTGGATAGGATGGTCCTCTACTAACTTTGGAAAAGCTTATGTAGATATATGTGTGTATGTCTTTTGAAATCTGATTATGAATCAAAAAAACACTTACTGCTGAACCTTATCTTTTTCTTTCAAGTTTCTAACACTAACAGTTGTATCAAAAGACCTTCTGCTTGAGGGATCTGTGAAGGCAAAGAGATAAGTTTTTTCTTTAGCTCTTCTAAGGTGAGTGAGCTGAGCAGCAGTAACATGGCATCCACCAGTTTCTTGGGTGCAGGCCCTCCTATGTTTACAGGAGAAACTTATCACATATGGGTGATAAAGATGAAGGCTTATCTCAAAGCTCTTAGTCTATGGGAAAAAATTAAAAGTGAAGATGAACCTCCTCCACTTGGACCAAATCCAACACTTGCACAAATGAAGATTTATGAAGATGCGAAGTCAAGGAAACCAAAGGCTCTCACATGTCTTCATTCAGCACTTTCAGATGTGATTTTCACAAGAATAATGGCTTGTGAAACACCTAAAGAAGCATGGGAGAAGCTAAAAGAGGAATTCGATCGAAGTGACAGAGTGAAGACTGTCAAACTCTTAACTCTCAAAATAGAATTTGAGATGTTAAGGATGAAAGAAGGAGATACTGTGAAAGAGTATTTTGCCAAACTTGTCAAGATTTTTAATAAAATAAGGTTGTTTGGTGAAACCTTTCCAGATTCAAAGGTGGTGGAGAAGATGATGATAATTTTACTAGCAAGGTTCGAGTCCAAGATTTCAGCAATAGAAGAATCTTGTGATTTGAAGACTTTATCTGTGGCAGAACTTATCAGCAAGTTGCAAGTCCAATAACAAAGATCAAGTATAAGAGATGAAGAAGTAGCAGAAGTGGCATTTCAGGCACAACATAAAGACAAGCAACTTGTGAAGGACAATAGAAGGATGGAAGGAGATAAAGTAGCAAAGGGAAAACCATGGAAGGGATCTTTAAAGAAAGGGAAGTTTCCACCTTGTAGCCATTGTCAAAGAACCAATCATCAAGAAAAAGACCGTTGGTTCAAAGGAAAGCCATCGCTTCAGTGTAGATTCCGTAGAAAGATGGCTCATATTGAGAAAAATTGCAGGGTCAGGTAGAATCAACCACAACAAAACCATGTGTGCAGTGGGCAGATTTTGTTGAAAAGTTTGAAAATGAAGAAGAAAGCTTGTTCATGGCTTCTCATGTAGAAAACACAGCCAACAAATCCTCATGGTTCATAGATAGTAGATGTACGAGTCATATGTAACACAATGAGCTCTTGTTTCACACAATTGACAAGTTATTCAAAGCTAAAGTTAGGATGGGAAATGGTGAAATAGTCGATGCACATGGAAAGGGTTCAGTTGCCTTTCAGACTACACAAGGTACAAATTTTATACATGATGTGTTGTATGTTCCTTGTTTAGCATGTAACTTGTTGAGTGTGGCTCAAACGATGTCTAAAGGCTATTCTTTATTTTTTAAGGGCAAACATTGTTTGATCTTTGACTAAGAAGATAGTTTGATTGTTAAAGTAAAAATGGTGGATAAAACTTTTCCTTTAGATGGGAAGTTTGATAGTGCAAATTTTGCAAGTATGGATGAGTCATGGTTGTGGCACAAAAGATATGGTCATTTCAATTATGCTACTTTAAAGTCTATGTATGAAAAAAGGCTTGACTAAGGATTTACCTGAGATTTCACTGTCTAAAGAAGTTTGTGAGTCTTGTCAAATGGGTAAGGTACACAGGAAAGCATTTCCTGAAAATGCTACCTAGAGGGCAACGGAAAAACTTGAACTAGTTCACACTGATGGGCGTGGACCTATGCAGACATCATCTTTGGGACACAATAAATATTTTGTGCTCTTTATTGATGACTTAACAAGGATGACTTGGGTGTATTTTTTGAGTAGCAAGTCTCAAGTATTTTAAGGTTTTAAGAAATTTAGAGTTTTTGCGGAAAGATAGAGTGGCTGTAAGCTAAAGGCTTTGAGGTCGAACAACGGTGGTGAATATACTTCAAATGAGTTCAATAAGTATTGGAAGATATGGGGATTGATCACTAGTTGACAGTAAGCTATTCACCCGAACAAAATGGAGTCTCGGAGAGCAAGAACAGGACTGCTATTGAAATGGCTAGATGTTTGTTGCTGGATAAGAAACAGCCACAAAGCTTTTGGGAAGAAGCTATTCATACTCCATTGTATTTGTTAAATAGGCTTCCAACAAAAGCTTTGGATGAAAAGACTCCTATTGAGGCATGGAGTGGAATATAGCCATCTGCCAAGGGTCTAAAAGTTTTTGGTTCGATATGCTATTCTCATGTTCCTTTAGTCAAAAGAAGCAAACTTGAACCGAAAGGTGAACGAAAGGTGAATTGGGGATCTTTATTGGTTATTCATCACAAGAAAAGGGTTTTAGAGTTTTCAACTTGCAAACAAAAAGTATTTCAATCAGAAAAGATGTAATCGTGGATGAGTATGCTTATTGGAACTGGGATAAGGAGAAAATTGAGAAAGATAATGTAGGTTTTCAGAACTTGAGTCCGCTGCCTAAAATCCAATCATTTGGCTCTGAAAATCTGGAAGATGATGAAGAATCAGCTGGGGAATCCTCACTTGATTCACAAATTTTGAAGACTAGGTCCCTTTTAGAGATATATGAAAGATGTAATGTTGCAATCTCGAAACCAAATAACTATCAGGAAGCATCAAGACATGAAGTTTGGATTGAAGCTATGAAGGAGGAGATTGGTGTGATAAAGAAGAATGATACTTGGAAGCTAGTTGATAAACCCAAAAACAGAAATGTAATCGGGGTGAAGTGGGTTTATAGAACCAAACTTAATCCAGATAGCTCAATTTATAAATACATATCAAGGCTTGTTGTGAAAGGTTATGCGCAAGTTGCAGGTCTGGATTATGGAGACACGTTTGCACTTGTTGCACGACATGATACAATGAGGTTGCTATTTGCTTTGGCAGCTCAGTCAAATTAAAAGTTGTATCATCTGGATGTGAAATCGACATTCTTTAATGGACAGTTGCAGGAGGAGATTTATGTCGACCAGCCAGAAGTCTTTCAAGTTGCAGGAATGGAGGATAAAGTCTACAAACTTCATAAGGCATTGTATGGATTAAAGCAAGCTCCTCGAGCATGGTACAGTAAGATTGATGGTCATCTCATTCATTGTGGCTTCAAGAGAAGTGAAAATGAAGCCACTTTATAGGTGAAGAAGACTAAAGAAGGAGATGTGCTTGTGGTGTCACTCTATGTTGATGATCTTCTGGTAACGGGAAGCAATGAAGCTATGGTGAATCAGTTCATGCAAGAAATGGAGACCAAGTTTGAAATGTCAGATTTGGGTGAAATGAGTTACTTTCTGGGAATGGAAATACATCAAGCTACTGATGGAATCTTCATTTCTCAGAGGAAATATGCATGGGATAGTCTTAAAATGTTCAAGATGGAGAGGAGCAAGCCTGTACCGACCCCACTAGTTCACAATGAAAAGATTTCAAAGTTTGAAGGAGGTGACAGGACTGATCCAATAGTTTATAGAAGTCTAATTGGTAGTTTGTTGTATTTGACAGCAACAAGACCTGATCTCATGTTCGCGGCAAGTCATTTATCGAGGTTTATGCTAGCTCCAAGTCAAGTTCATCTTGGTGTTGCTAAGTGAATGTTGAGATATATCAAATGAACTGATGATTATGGTATTTTGTTTAAAAGGGAAGAGCAAAGGAAACTGATAGGTTATTCAGATAGTGATTGGGCAGGAAGCGTTGATGATATGAAAAGCATTTCTGGATATGCTTTTACACTTGGTTCAGGCATGTTCTCATGGAATTCAAAGATGCAAAAGGTGGTAGCTCAATCTTCTGCAGAATTAGAATACATCACCGCTGCTGGTGCAACTAATCAGGCTCTATGGTTAAGAAAGATTCTATGTGATCTGGAGCAAAATGACATTGATGCTACTGTCATTAAGGTTGACAACAAGTCAGCAATATCTATGGCCAAAAATCCAGTGCAACATGGTCGTAGCAAGCATATAAATGTGAAGTTTCATGCTATCAGGCAAGCAGAGAAGGATGGCGAAGTTCAACTTGTTCATTGCAGCTTAGATCAGCAGATTGCAGACATCATGACCAAGGCTCTTCCAAAGGGGAAATTTGAAGTTCTAAGGGCTAATCTGGGAGTATCCAAGAAAAATCTCAAGGAAGAGTGTTAGAAAATGAGATTTTTCTCTTTAGTTAATAATTCTCTCTTGAATTTTTTGTTTAGTTTGTAAAAGAATGGTAGTCCTTGTTTTATGGAATATGTTTTGTAAGAAATTCAATAATGGTTGGATAGGTATGGTCCTCTACTAACTTTGGAAAAGCTTATGTAGATATATGTGTGTATGTCTTTTGAAATCTGATATGAATGAAAAAAACGCTTACTGTTGAACCTTATCTTTTTCTTTCAAGTTTCTAATACTAACAAAAACAAGTTGTTTTTCAATCACCAAATTCATATACATATTTCATACTTAGTGAAGCAAATATTGACGACTTATGATCACAATTGCAGTCTCAAGGTTTAGAGCACTTTAAGGCTCCTAATCTGAGCAATGCTATATCGAAACTAGAGCCATCGACTTTGGCTCAAGATAATGAGGCTGAAGATATGACAGACATAAATATAGAGCTGGTGATGACTCATCTAGCAGTTTCTAGACATATACGCTCACCTATAGAAAATGTGAATCAACTACTTGTGGAGACAACACACCCACCTGAGGCCGTTCATTCATTCCTGAATTCTGCAAGAACCACCGGGAGCCAATTAACAATGGTTGCGGAACCAATGTCTTATGTATTAAAATATTATTATCTCCTCTTTACCTCTTCACTTTGCTACCCTTTTACTTCCAATTAACCGCCCAAACCCCCCTAGGTTGCTTAACATTGACAGTGTTGTGGCAATGTCATTTTATTCCGAACTACTCACCTCTTATTCTATTTGTATTATGTTTCAACTAGAGTTATAATGGTATATATCCTTCCGCCAATCTTCTGTTCCTTCATTAACATGATTTTATGGACTATTTGTAAAATACATTCATCTTATGAAAATCACATTATTAAACCAAATGTGTTTAAAGGTAGTGTAAAAGTTTGTACAAAATTTGAATACATTATTAGATTAAAGAAAACAAGTAAAAAGAGATATTTGTTGATTATTAGTGCACTAAATTAAGGTCTTTTAATGACAATATAAGCGTCATATTAGATATGAGAAATTATATACGGCCATAGTTAGCAGAATAAACTGAATCGGTATAATTGAATGTTGCTCACGAGTCCTTATAGATAGCAAATAAGTAAGAGTTAGTTTTGAATCACTCAATTAAGAAACTATACATAATTAATCCATCATAATACATCCAAATGGAAAAATATTTCCCCAACTTTCGACGGTGGCTATTGAGTGAACGTGAAAGACAATATGATGGACAATTTGGGGTTCTCAGAGTTTTTCCTCACTCTTCCTCTATTGGAATGTATTTTAGGAGGGAGCGAGACAATCAAACGTCAACAAATGGAGAGCTTCGTGTTAAAATTTAACTCTAATCTATGCAAAGGCCCATGGCTATTAAAGTCCAATAAGTAATGAAATACTAACACACATATTGTACGTAAAACTACTCTATTGTATATACACCTTACAGTTTCATTTTTAAATACAATAGCATAGCAAGTCTACAACAAGGCGGACTTTGTTTTAACTGTTTAATCTAATATATGAACATACCCATGGCTATTAAAGCCCAATATGCAATGAAATACCAACCCACAAATTAAACCTGCAACTACCCTATTTAATAATTCAAACGACGCCTCTACCGATTATGATTGAAACAAATAACATGGCTACTCTTCCCAAACACTGCGTCGCTTCCTAATGGCTCTTCCTAAACATAGCATCTCATCCCAACGGCTATTCCGAACTGCGTCTCTTCCTAACCGGTGTTCCAAAACATTGCGTCTCTTTCTAACGGGTGCCACCCTCTTTGCAATTGCCTCAACGTCTATATAATGGCTTGCAGCCTCCATACACCCATTAACAATCACTCCTCTCTGCCTTGCCTAAAAAACTCCCAATTCTTCTTTTACTATTCGATAATTGTTTATAGAATATGGCATATTCACTTCTTTCAGATTTTGATACTACAAGGGATAACTGATTAGTTAGGGTATGAGTTTGCAGGATGTGGGAATTTAAAAACTACAAGCGAAGCAATGAGATGATAAGTTTGGACATGATACTTATTGACGAACAGGTAATATCCCTTTCTTTTTAAATTTATTTGACATTGTTGGTTTGGTTATTGGGGACCACTTACCAAATGACATCTAACAGGGAACTTTGGTACACGCAGTAATCTGGAAGAATCAAGTGAACAAGCTTCGAGATAAGTTGCATGAAGGCTCTGTGATCATTATCAGGAACTTTAAGGTTGCTGAAGTTATGGGTGAATATAAACCCGTATAGTCCAATTTTAAAATCACTTTCTAGCGGATAAGTGTCATCCAAAAACTACAGGATGATACTGCTTATATCCCTGTAAATGGCTTCCAGTTTATTCAGGAAAACATGATTTGTTCAAGGGTCAATAACAACACCCTCCTATCAGGTAGACTTATTCACATCATTTATGTTTCGCACATTCATGAATGTATGTATTTAATATTCCCCCTCTTGAACTTGTAGATGTGGTCGGATGCTTATGCGGAATAGGTGATAAAAAGAGTGTTTGTTAGAAGTGGAAAAAGCGTGACATACACATTCTTATTGATCCGTAATCCAATAATCTCATCTAATTTTCAGTTATATTCATTCACCCCCAAAAACAAGCATACTAACTCATCCCTTTATCAACTATATACATACTGTCTTACTATTGTTTCAACGAATCATATAAATTTATACACTAATAGATTATATTGTTTGTTTAGCATGGATAGGTCTGCAAAGGGAAAAAAAACATTATGGGAGGAATACGGGGAAGGATTTTACCCCTACTTATCCCCCCTGAGTCCAGACCATACATTGTCATTGTTACGGCAACAACGGTAAAGGAATTCACTGGTAAATACTATTTATGACCATATCTGTTAAGTTTCCTGTAAACATTCTTAACTTATCCTGATGTTTAATGTACATTTATTTAATATTAGGTGAAATTACTTTTGCCACCACCGCAGCAAGCAAAACATACGTAAATCTTTCAATGGACAACATCACTTCATTGATTCATAAGTTCGCAACCAAACCCGTTCACATAAAAACAATTGAGAGTGCGAATGGAAGTAACATACCCATGGAGGAAGCAATGTTCCAAAACAGGATGACTGTTACAGAGTTACTGGATTCGGACTGGAGTTACGACATAGAGATTAGTGCATTACGAACCCTTCCTACCTTATGAACAACACAATAAATCAACAGGCTTCTACTGCATATTTATATTATTATTTTTACGTTTTCTAGGAATGTATGGTTACACTGCGGGCTCAGATCACTGAAATAGATAACTTCATTGATTGGTATTACATATCATGCAACTTATGCAACAAGAAAATAGAACCTACAGATTGTGTCTACACATGTCACAAGTGCAAAAAAAAATGTGACTTCCCGTTGGTTAGGTATGAAAACAGTTAACAATGTACCACATGCTTACTTTTAAAAAAAACTAATATTTTTGGCAAACACAGGTACAAGATACACATTAAGGTAAAAGACAACGGTGGGAAGACAACCTTGGTCCTCTTTAATGGGGTGGCAAAAAAGTTTCTTGATACTTCTGCTTTCAAGTTGGTTAATCAATTGTCCAAAAGTGATACGCATGTACCCTTGCAAATTGAGAGCCTGTGCGGCAAGGAGTTTGTATTTAAACTAAAATTGAGCAACTTCAATTTGAAAGAGGGGCAGGAAAATTATACAGTGACAAAGGTGTACGTGCCGGATGAAGAATTGGAATTGCAACACCGCATTAACAAACAAAAAAAAGGTGATGTGCCATATTATTCACAGTATAATACCTATTCATTTTTACATACATCATTGATCTCCGAAACAAACGGTTGAACATACACCCCCTTTAATGATTAGAATGCATTTCAAACAACAGGAAAAACACAAATTGGAAGATATGCTTGAATCACATGTGCAGAATGCAGGAGGTTCACACACAGACGAATTAAAATAACATCCTGACGAGGGGGAGGGCACTTCCAGTAACAACACAAAGGTTTATGCAAGAAAGCTGAAGAAGAAAAGGAAGCTCTTGATAGACGGCGACGGAGATAGTAATGTAGACACAAAAATAATGGAAAATTAGAGCCTTAGGACCCCTTTAATATGCTATGGACCTTAATATTATTATTGTAATCAAGTAGTGTCTAATTTGTTTGTGAGGATACTTTAGATTTATGAGTACAACCCTGGCTGATATAATAGCAAATGTTATAGATGTCTGTAATCGTAGGGTATTATGTTTCCTCAATTGCAATTAAAATCAGCACTACTAAATGCGGCTATATTAAAAATGTGTTTATATCCTCCTTTTTCCTATTTTCACAATAGTCTAACTTTTAATCAGCAATTGAATTTCAACAGAGAATGTTAGAACGTAATCCTCAACTCAGATTAAGACTGAAGTGAGCATATAAAAAACACAGTTCGAGGAGAAGTACACCAAACTCATCCTTTTTGGTTCCCCCATGGTGAAATAGTTTAGATTTGGCATGTTGGTTGGTCGTCGTCATACCACACCATTATTTCATTGATTTGAATCAACTCCTAGGCTACTAATGCTTAACATTTGTTGGCACCGTCACCCTAAATTCCTACGTACGTGCAAGTTTTCTTCTGTTGTCTTCGAAGGTCTCAGAAAGTGAATAGAAATGACTCAGAACGATTTACGTATGCTGCTTTATTAATCTCATTTGTATATAAACCGTTGCTTATAGTTACCTCACAACGATTTCTCCTAACCCACCACTACAACACACTAGCTTACATTAACCGAAATCGCAGGGATACGAACCACAAAAAATACAAAGTGTTCCACCGTCTCTGGGTGTGCTGCAGGCATTTAATTTTTTGAGATAAAGATTTGTTTAATACGTTGGATTGTTTACTGGTAAGTTATACAATTTCCATGCTTCTCCGGCAGAAATATAAAATAACGCCAATTGGAAAAGGCACAACTTCCCTGTCTTTAAAAAAAAGTTCCAATAAGTATTTACAATCCAATACCTTCAGTGGATTAAAATTGCAATAAAGTACTACAATTCACATCAACTGAAACAAACAGAGGAAATAAAACAAACCCACAATGTATTCAATTGCACTGGTATAATAGCAATAAATAACAACAATTATCACCACTCATAAAAAACACGGACACAAACACAAATGTATCCTGAATATAGACAATCCATTAATATGGTAGATCCATTTCATTAACAATATAAAATGAGATCACAGACGTCACTTTCACAGGCATAATGACATTCAATATGAATAAGGCCCCAAACGGTGTGTCCTTTGGGTTGCGTAGTACATGCCGCTTCAAATTTGAAAATAAACACAACTGTCAGTTACTCACTACAACGACTATTACAATTCAAATGCAACCTATTCTTACCGCTGAAATAACATACCACCCTTAATCCCCAGATCTCTTTCCAGTGCTCCAACAACGCGGACCCCTTCTAAGAATACAAGTGCGGCATGAAATAGAACCCAAACAGTGTGTCCTTTGGATTGCTTAGTACATGTCGATTCAAATTTGAAAAATAACACAACTGCCACTTATTCAGTAGACCGACTATTAGAATTCAGATGCAACCTATTCTTATCTCTAAAATACCATACCACCCTTATTCCCAACATCTCTTTCCATTACACCAACAACGCCGGCGCCTTTTAAGAATACTAGTGTGGCATGAATAACGACCCAAAAAGTATGTCCTTTGGCTTGCTTAGTACATGCCGCATTACAATTCCAAATTCACTCAACTGCCAGTTACTCGCTACAACGACTATTAAAATTCAAATGCAACCAATTCTTACTGAAATAACATAACACCTTTATTCCTCAACAACAACAGCGCAGGGGAGTCAAGGTAAAGTACCACAGCATCACTTGGGAATCTATACAACTATAGGAAAAATGGGTTTGCCCAATGGTGGCATTCATGCCAAATATACGTGTAGTTGTTCAAAATATATGCTTCATCTTCAAAGGAGACAAACTCACAGTTTTAAAATAATTTAAAAGGACATATTGCTTACAAGTACACAACTATAGCATAGTAAACTCCCTTCAGTTGGGCTGAATTTGGTAAGATTATGTACCTATCTTTTAAACGAATCCGTGCATACCACTCAAATGGGACTCCACAATTAAAAACAACATCTATTAGGATTACGGTGGACTTTCACGAATTCCACATTCCCACAATTTACATCACAATCTACACGAATAAACTTATGTTTAAGTGTACTGCTTTAACCGTCATGCCCCTCACCGATAAATGTAACAGTTGCTTATGTAGAATCAAAATAGCTTCATAGTAATACAATGTTATTAACTGTCATTCAACATTCCAGTAAACGTATTATCTAATATACCTTTTCAACATTGCAGTGCAGATTACCCATCATCTGTGGTTAGCACAAAACGACCTCTAAACAAATAATTGGGACAGGCATAATGGATTTGACAGAAGACATTATTAAGGCATTTAGAAGGCCGGCAAAAATACCCACCCATATTAGGAAACTGCAACAACTTCTAACTGTATTAGAAATCCAAGACAGGATGTTGAAACAGAGAATAAAGAGTTATACATCGTCATCAAACTGCAACCAAAGGACTGACGAAATACAAAGCATGAATAAATATCGGGGAAAGTATGTGTGATTGAAGCGGAAGCTCACATTACTTCAGGGGCAATACAAAGCTTACCCACTGAAGCAGGCAAATCGCATTCTATATTTCATCAAAATCTTTGAAAATGTGGTCAAGCTAACAAATATCCATACCCCAGAAATGCATCGTCAAATATAGGGTAAGTTGCTATTCACCCATATATCCACAGTACAGCCCCCAAGCAACTTTAACTAATTCTACTACTAACTACATATATCGATATCGCAACACTACATATTGCCACACTAAAATAGTGAAAAACATCTCCAAATTATTCAGTACTTTGACATAGTAGCTGCTACAGTGTTTCCCCATTGATTTACATTATGTGAAACCCTTGACGCCTCATTACACCGAGAACATAAACAACGTAATATTGTTAATGCATTATAAATTAAACGCACTCTATACTTACAAATGAAATCGCTCATGCATGATACTTACTAACAAAATTTTCAAAACCTCTTCCCAGGAGGCCAATGTAACCAATCCAATGATTCAGTTATGGAGGAATGTCCAGACGTCTCACATCCAGTGCATCCGCAGACAAGTAGTAGCAAACTACCCATTGGGAACAATACAGGTACATCTTTTACTCCTTTAAGAACATACATAATTACATATACACATAACCCTGTACTGGGTAAAGAACTTCATATTTCGTGCATACAATACTTATATTGTCTCCCACCGGACTTATGTTGCAGCTGAATACAAGACAAGGTGGAATTTGGGCCCTCCAACCTACACCTGTCAATATTGCGGGGCCTTTCTGTGGTATGAGGAACGGACAGACAAAAGTAAAAATACACGGCAACCCAAATTTGCAATTTGCTGTATGGAAGGACGTGTCCATCTACCATTACTACCGCAACCACCGCCTTACCTCAAATATCTCTTGGGCACAGAATCAGGAAAAGTGGGAATGCACTGTAGGAAAAATATCAGGGTATATAACTCCATGTTTGCGTTTACATCTATGGGAGGCCGAGTTGACAAATCAGTCAATCGTTCAAAGGGTCCTTATGTATTTAGAATAAGTGGTCAAAATTATTGTTAAAGATCACGTGTTTTAGATTGCTGTTACTTAGTATTTTTTTTCTGTTAAAGTTATTGAATAAGTCTCCTTATAGTTAGGAGTTTATTTAGCTTTGCTTGTTTACTGGTTTGTTACCAGATTTAGCTGCTGATTTTTAGAACAATCTTTTTCTATTCTATGTATATATATAGAGCTTTCTTGCTCTTAATAAATATCTCTTTTTGATTAACCATTCAATCACTCATTCCTCCACCAACAAATTGGTATCAGAGCAATCTTCTTTAGGGATCTGTGAGGTTAAAATGGAAGGAGAATCAAGTTTTTCAGTTGCTGCACCACCAATCTTCGATGGAGACAATTATCAAATGTGGGCAGTTCGTATGGAGACTTACCTGGAGGCTTTGGATATTTGGGAAGCAGTAGAAGAGGATTACGATGTCCCTCCACTACCAACAAATCCTACTATGGCACAAATCAAAGCACAGAAGGAAAAGAAGACAAGAAAATCAAAGGCAAAAGCTTGCCTATTTGCAGCTGTATCTCAAATGATCTTCACACGAATAATGTCCCTCAAAACAGCAAAGGAAATCTGGGATTACCTCAAGGCTGAATATGTAGGAGATGAGAGGATTCGTGGAATGAAAGTCCTAAATTTGATTAGGGATTTCGAGTTGCAGAAGATGAAGGAGTCTGAGTCAGTGAAAGAGTACTCTGACAGACTTCTCAGCATTGCCAACAAGGTGAGATTGCTTGGCTCTGAGTTAAATGACTCCAGGATTGTTGAAAAGCTGCTGGTCACTGTTCCAGAGAAGTTTGAAGCCACCACTACTACTCTGGAGAACACCAAAGACCTGTCAAAGATCTCTCTTGCAGAGCTCTTGAATGCTTTACAGGCACAAGAGCAAAGAAGGTCTATGAGGCAAGAAGGAGTGATTGAAGGTGCCTTACCTGTCAAGCATCAAGACAACAACAGGTATAAAAAGAAGAAAATTTTCAAAAACCAATCGACGAGTGGAGATTCATCTGGCAATTATCAAAAGATAAAAGGAGGAGGTGCCAAAAAATCCTACCCACCTTGCTGCCATTGTGAGAAGAAAGGTCATCCACCATACAAGTGTTGGAGAAGACCTGACGCCAAATGCTCCAAATGCAATCAACTTGGACATGAAGCTGTGATCTGCAAAGTCAAAGGTCAGATGCAAGAAGTAGATGCACAGGTAGCTGATCAAGAAGAAGAAGATCAATTGTTCGTGGTCACTTGTTTCTCAGGCAAAGAATCAAGTGAGAGCTGGTTGATTGACAGTGGGTGCAAAAATCATATGACATATGACAAGGAGCTCTTCGAGGAATTAAGAAACACTGAAGTCAAGAGAGGAGGATTGGAAATGGTGAACACTTGAAGGTTAAGGGAAAAGGCACAGTAGCTATAACAAGCTATGAAGGTACAAAATTTATTTCAGATGTTTTATTTGTACCTAAAATTGATCAAAATCTCTTAAGTGTTGGTCAGTTACTCGATAAAGGCTATAAAGTGTTGTTTGAGAATAAGCAGTGCTTGATCAGAGATGGTAGTGGCAAAGACTTGTTCAATGTCAAAATGAAAGGAAAAATCTTTGCTCTAAATCCAATGGAGATAGAGCAAATGGCCTTTAAATCCAGAGCTAGTGCCACTGAGATTTGGCAAAAAAGACTTGGGCACTTTCATCATCGAGGATTGCTTCAGATGCAGTCAAAGAAGCTGATTAAAGGACTCGCGGACATTGATGATGACATGCCTCTTTGTCGTGCTTGTAATTTTGGGAAGCAACATAGGCAACCCTTTCCTAAACAAGCATGGAGAGCCTCGAAAAAGCTGCAGCTGGTTCATACTGATCTTTGTGGTCCCCAGCGAACACCATCATTAAATGGTAATCTCTATTACATTGTTTTTATTGATGATCTAACAAGAATGTGTTGGATCTTCTTGTTGAAGCAAAAATAAGAAGTTGTTGGTGTATTCTGGAAATTCAAAGCCAGAGTTGAGAATGAAAGTGGATGCTTGATTCAAACTATAAGATTTGATAATGGCAAGGAGTACACTTCAGAAACTTTTAACAGGTTTTGTGAAGAGGCTGGAATTGAACATCAATTGACAGCACCATACACTCCTCAACAGAATGGAGTCAGTGAAAGGAGGAACAAATTCATAATGGAGATGACGAGATGCATGCCTCATGAGAAGAATCTTCCAAAATGCTTTTGGGGAGAAGCAACAAACACCGCTGTGTACTTACAAAATCGAATTTCAACAAAAGCTGTGAAGGACCTGACACCATTTGAAGCTTGGTATGGTTACAAACCTTCTTTAAAATTCCTTAAAGTATTTGTCTGCCTTTGTTTCACTTACATTCCACAGGTCAAGCGTGATAAGCTTGACAAAAAGGCAGAAGCCGGCATCTTTGTTGGGTATAGCACTATATCCAAAGCTTACATAGTTTTTCAACCACACACTGGTCGTGTTATTGTGAGCCGAGATGTTCATTTTATTGAAAATGAGCAATGGAATTGGGAAGACTTGACCAAGGTGAACCAGATTCCTAATGCACCAAACAATTCAATCATTGGTACCATGTTAGAAGAGTCTGAAGATGAAGGGCAAGATGCTTTGGTTGATGATGCACCTGTCAGAGGTACAAGGTTGCTATCTGATATTTATCAAAGGTGTAATGTAGCTGTTTGTGAGCCTGCAGGGTTCCATGATGCAAAAAGCAGTCAACATTGGATGGCTGCAATGCAGAAGGAGATTTCGATGATCGAGAAAAACAAAACCTGGGAGTTGGTTGATCGACCTCTAAACAGAAAGATAATTGGAGTAAGATGGGTGTTCAGAACAAAACTAAATCCCGATGGTTCAGTTAACTCAAAGCAAGACTTGTTGTGAAGGGATATGCACAAGTTTTTGGAGTTGACTATTCGGAAACATTTGCACCTGTTGCCAGGATTGACACAGTGAGACTATTGCTTGCTCTTGCTGCTCAAAAGAGTTGGAAAGTGTTCCAATTAGATGTTAAATCTGCATTCTTAAATGCAGTATTGCAAGAAGAAATTTTTGTCGAGCAACCTGAAGGTTTTGTAAGCAGAGGCAATGAAGATAAAGTTTACTTGCTAAGAAGGGCTCTATACGGTCTGAAACAGGCTCCGCGAGCATGGTACAGTAAAATTGAAGATCATTTGGTAGGTCTTGGCTTTCAGAAAAGTCAATCTGAACTCACACTGTATGTCAAGCATGAAGGTACAAATACCTTAGTCATTTCTCTTTATGTAGATGACTTATTAATTACAGGAAGCAATCTTGAGCAAATTAACCAGTTCAAACTGGAAATGAAAAAGGTCTTCGAAATGACAGACCTTGGTCTGATGTCATATTTCCTTGGCATTGAGATCAAGCAAAGCCAAGATGAAGTGTTCATATGTCAAAGAAAGTATGCAAAGGAGATACTTAAAAATTTCAGATGGAAGATTGCAAAGCAATGAATACTCCTATGAATCAAAAAGAGAAGCTGATCAAAGATGATGGTTCTGCCAAAGTTATTGAAGCTGAGTTCAGGAGTTTGGTAGGTTGTCTGATATATTTAACAGCAACCAGACCTGATATCTTAAATTCTGTAAGCATTCTTTCCAGATTCATGCATTGTCCCAATGAGACTCACATGAAAGCTGCAAAGAGAGTTATCAGATACATCAAGGGGACCTGGAATTATGGAGTGAAGTTCTTAAAGCACAAAGAAATGAAGCTAATTGGTTTCTCTGACAGTGATTGGGGTGGCTCAATTGATGACATGAAGAGTACATCTGGTTACTATTTTTGCCTTGGATCAGGCATGTTCTCTTGGAGCTCAAGAAAGCAAGAAATTGTAGCTCAATCCACTGCTGAGGCAGAATTTATAGCTGCAACAGCTGCAGTTAATCAAGCTCTTTGGTTAAGGAAAATTCTCGTTGATCTAAACTTGGAGCAAAAACAAAGCACTGAGATACTAGTTGATAACCAAGCTGCTATTGCGATCTCTAATAATACAGTCTTTCATGGAAAAACTAAGCATTTCAACATCAAGTTATTCTTTGTTCGAGAAGTTCAAAATAGTGGTGATGTGACTCTTTGTTACTGCAAATCTGAAGATCAAATTGCAGATGTCCTTACCAAAAATCTGCCACTTAGCAAGTTTGAAGATTTCAGGAAGAAGCTTGGAGTTTGCAGCATCTAAACAAGGAGGAGTGTTAAAGATCACGTGTTTTAGATTGCTGTTACTTAGTATTTTTTTTCTGTTAAAGTTATTGAATAAGTCTCCTTATAGTTAGGAGTTTATTTAGCTTTGCTTGTTTACTGGTTTGTTACCAGATTTAGCTGCTGATTTTTAGAACAATCTTTTTCTATTCTATGTATATATATAGAGCTTTCTTGCTCTTAATAAATATCTCTTTTTGATTAACCATTCAATCACTCATTCCTTCACCAACAATTATCATCACATTGGCTTGCTATTACCAGAAAATGGAAAAAGGCCACAATTTGCACGGCTCTATATATATGATATGGATAATGAGATAGAGAAAAGAATCAAAAGTCTCATGCATGAAGAAGTTGAAACAAAAATTGTCGAGGGAATATCAGAAATGCTAGACGAGCATAATGTTTTGGTGAAATCATTTTGTATGGCAAGGGATAGATATAGAGAACAACCACAAGCAGTGTTTCGTATGCACCTCCTATCTGAAAGGAGCCAAGATGGCCAACAATACAACATACCAACGGCTTCTGAAGTAGCTGGATTAATCATTAATGATCTGTCACGATCCAAGCCTTCACCCTGGACGTGGCCGACACTCGAGAACCATTGTTGGTCCCCAAGCGAACCCTCATCTTGGCTGACTACAAGCGGAAGACTAACTCAAGCATACACGTCACTACAAGAAAAATGGCATATCCCAACAACATTTTTTGTTGCTATATATTGGATGTTGTTGTGAAAAGCAATTTTGGCAACAATACAAAAATTGTTGCGTGTTGTTGCAATAAACGCCGATGCGAAAGTTTTTGCAACAACAAAATATATTGATGCCAAAAACTGACTTTATGCAACAAAAAAATTGTTGCTTTACATTCGTATAATTGTTGCTTATAAAAGTTTTCGCAACAAAATCTAATGTAGCCACAAATTAACTTTTTTACCAACAATATTAGTTGTTGCAAAAACTTGGCACAAAATTAGTTAGTAATTTATTGGGAAGGCTTTTTAGCAACAACAATTTTTGTTGCAAAAGATCACATATTTTCTATACACCTTTAGCAACAATTTTTGAATAGATGCTACATACACAACACATATTTCTTTTAGAGAATTTACACATATTTAAATTAAGAATTATATAAATTTGTAAAGGTCAATACATAAGTTTGATGCACTAGATATATTTACTAATTCTAAGAAATTAAATACTACTACATGTTTGTACTGGTAAGAAAAAATAATAAGTAAGGTCATTAATTATATATATTCTAATCTAGTAATTTTTGAATAATTCTCTTCCCGTAGTACTTGTCTTGAAGCAGTAGTGTTGAATTATGCATGTTCATCGTGCAAATAAAAGATAAATATAATTATATCTTGACAAAGTTATAAAATACACAAATATAGACTTAAAAATAAGAGAGAATCACATGATAATACACTCTACTAAGTACCAACTCACTATAATGTTATTTGTTTTACATCTGAAATAAAATTGAAAAAATAAATGCTTGATATGTAACGTGCAACAGCAAACACTAAGTTACGCAGCACTTTGGGTCACAAGTGCAGTACTTCATATGACATTGTCTTTCCCAGTTATAATAAGTACATTGTCCCAAAAATTGTAAGTCCTTGGCCATTTAACCAGAAAGCCCTAACCATTCTTACATCACTAATTTCAAGATAAAAGTTATAATTAAACGATGTTAATCTTGTTGGGTCTGACTATTTCAAAGTTGTTAGTGATCTGTTTAGTTTAGCTAATAAGTTCCTGATTATTAGGAGTCACTAGTTAGAGTTTGTTTTTAAATTGAACTGTAACTAATACCACGAGTTGTACGTGGTTGTTGTTGCTTTCAGTTTTCTTATCATGTAAAGTCTATAAAAGCCTGAAGTTATTTAATAAAACTAGAGTGCAGTATTCTCCAAAACTCTGTGTGTGATTAAGAATCCATCAAATTCTGGTATCAAAGCCACGAAAAGGGCTTGATTGTGAGCGGGGGAGTGAAACACTACGAGTGTAGGAGAGTGTGTGATGATGGCTGAAACCAACAGCTTCGCACAAGTATGCATCCCTAAGTTTGATGGGGATTATGATCATTGGAGTTTGATCATGGAAAATCTTCTTAGATCAAAGGAGTATTGGAGTGTTGTCTAGGGAGGTTATACAGAACCAGCCAGTGAAGAAGCATTGACACCAGCTCAAAGGAAGACCTTAGAAGAAATGAGGCTGAAGGATTTAAAGGCGAAGAATTATCTCTTCAGTTCCATTGACAAGACCATTCTGAAGACAATTACTCAGAAAGAGACGGCCAAACAGTTGTGGGACTCAATGAAGGTTAAGTACCAAGGGAATGCTCGGGTACAGAGTGCTCAGCTTTAAACTCTTCGCAGAGAGTTTGAGCTACTAGAGATGAGACTGGGAGAGACAGTCAATGATTATTTCGGGAGAGTGTTGGTGGTAGCCAATAACATGAGAAACTGTGGTGAAGACATGCCGGATATCAAGATCGTTGAGAAGATCTTACGTACTCTAACTGAGAAGTTCAATTACATTGTGTGCTAGATTGAGGAGTCAAAAGACATTGATAGACTTTCGGTTGATGCGTTACAAAGCTCGTTGCTGGTCCATGAGCAAAAGTTCAGAAAGAGTGGTGGAGAGGAGCAAGCATTGAAGGTCTGTTATGAAGGAAGAGGAAGCAGAGGCAGAGAAGCTGCAACTAGAGGACGGGGGAGAGGTAGAGTGAGGCAATTTAACAAGGACACCGTGGAATGTTATAAATGTCATCAACTGGGGCATTTTCAATATGAATGTCCTAGTAGAGACAACAAAGCCAACTATGCTGAGATTGATGAGGAGGAAGAGATGCTTATGATGACTCTTGTTGAAACTAACAATGCAAAAAGGGAAGAGGCGTGGTTCTTAGATTCTGGTTGCAGTAACCACATGTGTGGGAAGAGACAGTGTTTTTCAAATTTTGATGGTACATACAGACATTCGGTGAAGCTGGGCAATAATACTAGCATGGAAGTGATGGGGAAAGGAAATATACGGTTGAAAATCGAGGGTACAACTGAAGTGATTACATATGTCTTTTATGTGCCAGATTTGAAAAATAATTTGCTCAGTATAGGCCAACTTCAAGAAAGAGGAATAGCTATTCTTATAAAGCATGGAGTATGCAAACTCTATCATCCAAGAAAGGGTTTGATTATACAGACACAGATGACGACAAATAGGATGTTTGTGTTGTTGGCTAATGTAGTACCAGAAAGCTCTGCTTGCTTACAAACAATGACAGAAGATGAATCACAGCTGTGGCATCGTAGATATGGACATCTGAGCTATAAAGGGCTGCAAACATTAAGATACAGAGACATGGTAAAATTCATTCCACCTTTGACAGCTACAACTGAGTCATGTACTGATTGCTTGGTAGGCAAACAACACAGAGAAGCAATTCCAAAAAGGAGTCAGTGGCGTGCTTCCAAGAAATTACAACTTGTACATGCTGATATTTGCGGCCCAATTGCACCATCTTCTAACAGTAATAGAAGGTACATTTTAACGTTCATTGACGATTATAGTAGAAAGGTGTGGATATATTTTTTGATTGAAAAGTCTGATGCATTCACAATTTTCAAACATTATAAGAGTCTTGTTGAAAGGGAGTCTGGAGTACCTATATGTTGTTTACGCACTGACAGAGGAGGAGAATTCACCTCTAATGAGTTCAATACTTTCTGTGAAAATAATGGTATAAGCAGGCAACTTACAGCAGCTTACACCCCACAACAAAATGGAGTAGCCGAACGCAAGAACCGAACTATAATGAATATGGTTCGGTGCATGTTGTCTGATAAACAGGTACCGAAGAGATTCTGGCTAGAAGCTGCGAAATGGACAGCACATGTTCTCAATAGAAGCCCGACGTCGGTGGTGAAAGAAAAAACACCAGAGGAGATGTGGAGCGGAGTTAAACCTAAAGTGGATTAATTCAGGGTTTTTGGATGCTTAGCCCATGTTCATGTACCAGACCAGAAAAGAAGGAAGTTAGATGATAAAAGCTTTCCTTGTGTGTTACTGGGAGTCAGCGATGAGTCGAAAGCATATCGATTGTTTGACCCAATAACCAAAAAAAATAGTAACAAGCCGAGATGTGAGCTTTGAAGAAGATAAAGGCTGGAATTGGGGAAGAACAGCAGAAGAAGTAAGACAAGATGTATTGGTTTGGGAAGGTTATGATGGAGACAAAGCTGAAGAGTCCGAGCAAGAAGAAGAAGCTGCAATTGAAACCAATGATGAAGACCAAGAAGCTATTGTACCAGAAAACAATCAAGAAGCACCAAGTGAAGTTTTTCAGGCAACAAATAGATCTCGGAGAGCTCCTTCATACCTGCAAGATTACGTTTCAGGAGAAGGTTTTTCAGAAGAAGAAGACGAGTCAAACAATCTTGCAATGTTTGCTTCCTACGAAGATCCTTGTTCGTTTGCAGAAGCAGCAGTAGAAGAAAAATGGAGAAAAGCTATGGACTATGAAATGGAATCCATTGAGAGGAATGAGACCTGGCAGCTTACATCACTACTAGCAGGGGCAAAGAAAATCGGTGTAAAGTGGGTATTCAAGACCAAACTGAACGAGAATGGTAAGGTGGACAAGTATAAAGCCCGATTAGTAGCTAAAGGTTATGCTCAACAACATGGGATCGATTACAATGAGGTGTTTGCACCAGTAGCAAGATGGGATACTATTCGGATGATTCTAGCATTAGCAGCACAAAAAGGATGGAGTGTGTACCAACTTGATGTTAAAAGTGTGTTCCTTCATGGTGAGCTAGATGAGGATGTGTATGTGGAGCAGCCATTGGGATATGTTCGTAAAGGTGAATAGCAGAAGGTTTACAAGCTTCGGAAAGCACTTTATGGATTAAAGCAGGCACCGCGTGCTTGGTATAGTAGAATTGAGGCTTATTTTCTCAAAGCAGGCTTTACACGGTGCAATTATGAGCATACTCTCTTTGTCAAATCAGAAGGAGGTAAGACGTTTCTAATTGTAAGCCTGTATGTTGATGACTTAATTTTTACTGGTAGTGATACTTACATGATTGAGAAGTTTAAGAGCTCCATGAAAGATGAGTTTGAGATGACGGATTTAGGGAAGATGAAATACTTTCTTAGTGTTGAAATTATGCAAAAACCAGAAGGCATCTATCTTAGTCAGAAGAAATATGCTGGTGAATTGTTGGAAAGGTTTCACTTGCTTAATGGAAATCCAGTTAAGAATCCAATTGTACCAGGTTCTAAATTCTCGAAGGAAGGAGGAGGAGGCAAGGTGGATGTAACCTTGTATAAGCAATTAATCGGGAGTCTCATGTATATTACTGCTACAAGGCCAGATTTAATGTATGTGGTGTGTTTATTAAGTAGATATATGGCCAGTCCCACAGAGGTGCATACGCAAGCAGCAAAGAGGGTTCTACGTTATTTAAAGGGTACTGTGTCTTTGGGTTTGCTTTACAAGAAAGGTGATGCAACAGAGCTAGCTGCCTATACAGATAGTGATTATGCCGGGGACATCGATGACAGGAAGAGTACGAGTGGTTATGTGTTTTTGTTGAATGAAGGGGCAGTTTCTTGGGCTTCGAAGAAGCAGCCTGTGGTGACATTGTCAACCACGGAGGCTGAATTTGTTGTAGCAGCGTCGTGTGCCTGTCAATGTGTTTGGATGCAAAGGATTATGGAGCAACTTGGTTGTCTACAGCAGCAGCCCACAACTATATTATGTGATAATTATTCAACAATTAAATTGTCCAAGAACCCAGTTCTACATGGCAGAAGAAAATATATTGATGTTAGATTCCATTTTCTAAGGGATCTCACAAAGGAGGAAATTGTGAAGCTTGTTCATTGTGGCACAAAGGAGCAAGTAGCTGATATAATGACTAAACCTCTGAAGCTTGATATGTTTATAAAGCTGCAAGAAAAACTTGGAGTGTGTGAGGTACCGCTGAGCTTAAACTGAATGCTACTGCGTTCAGTTTAGGGGAGGCATTGTTGGGTCTAACTATTTCAAAGTTGTTAGTGATCTGTTTAGTTTAGCTAATAAGTTCCTGATTATTAGGAGTCACTAGTGAGAGTTTGTTTTTAAATTGAACTGTAACTAATACCATGAGTTGTACGTGTTGGTTGTTGCTTTCAGTTTTCTTATCATGTAAAGGCTATAAAAGCCTGAAGTTATTTAATAAAACTAGAGTGCAGTATTCTCCAAAACTCTGTGTGTGATTAAGAATCCATCAAATCTACAGTATCTACACATATGCTAATTATGTGTCGAACCACATCTAAGACGAAGTCTAGGATTAAGATGCTTATCTAAGCTTTGTACATGAAAATTTAGGTCCTATGAGTAAATGAAAGGTTTGTGACACCTTAGACAATTGGTATAGTCTAACTTTCAGATTCTCACACTAGAATATCAACTGTTAATGTGATCTAAGTTAACCATAAATTGCAATCCATTCAAAAAACAATGCCACCAACCCACGACACAAATTTTCTAATCTTCCCCACCACCACCTCTACTAAGCCTAATCACGTCAGCTTCGACTATGAAAACCATTAATAACATTTTGTATACGAAATTGCATTAAGAAACATGAAAAAATAAAACAAATGCATCTTAGAAGACTACAAAATACTAATTCTATGATTGCTTGAATCAATTACCTAGAAAAGCAACTTAAATATTAAAGGAATTAGCAGGAAAGGGAAAGGGCTCAAGCAATATTAAGCATGTATTGAAAAACACCAATTCCTCAAAACTAAAAACTTCATTCGACAGAACATATTGAAACTTTGAAGTATTATCATCCAGTTCCAAATTATTCCACATCTTAGTTACTATATAATTTTTTTTTAAAAAAATTCGAGAACGAAAGAGAAGCATCAATTGCCACAAAAGTTAGCAGATAAGCTAACAACTTTATGAAATTAGAGCAGTTAGCCTCTTTTGATTAACATCTAATTGCATTACTACATAGACTCTATCTTGCTCAATACTACAATAGTACTCCACTTTATACTAAATATATAATTCACGCTAAATAAGAGATATTTAGATAACATAACTCACTTGATTTTCTCTTCTCCAGCTCTATGATTTTTTTCTCAAGTGATGATTTTTCACTCAAAAGCTTCCCCTTTGTTTCTTCTGCATTATGCAACATAGCACGGGCTTTCACCTCTTTTTGGATCTTTTCTAAGACCTACAAGTGAAAGTCACATGTTTGTGTTTTGTTAATGGTCACTAATCTTGATAAAGAATAAATGTCAAATACAAATTTATAGCTTTACCTGATTATTTGTTTCAACCAATTCTTTCGGAATATTTTTCTTCAAACCTTGAGAACTCAACTTCGAAAGCTACATTTCTAAGTTTTTCTTCTCCATTTGGGCAGCCTGTAACAAATGGAGAAATAAAATGAGATGATTGTCACCTTAATAAATTAAATTTAATCGCATTTAACAAATACCTTAAGCTCTGCATCTTTTTCATCGCACAAAGATCTGAATTTATCACAATCATATGCAGCCATTTCTAAATTTTGCTTCTCAAAACTCAAGATATCTTTCAAGTTGTCCAATTCTTTTTGCATCTCTGATTCTTGTGTTTGCTTTCCATGTAAATCTTCCAGCAACTACTCATCAATATAAAGATCATAAGCTCGAAGAAAATATGTATCTAAAACACATTTCTTACGTATTGTGTTTTTCTATTGTAATTAAAATGATAGATGGATGCATAATGGGTAGAGCTAGGTGTCATATACATTTCACCAGAATCACTAGGAACTGATGGCTAACAACTATCGGAAAAAGGGAAGTTAGCTAGTAACTAACTTCCAGAAAGCTAACAGACTGATTGTCCAAAAAACTAACAACATTTCTTTGATAATCAATTAGAAACAATCAACAATATCTCTAGTTCAGTATGTAATAATAATACTAATGACTATTAAATGTACTCAATAGAAGACATCATGGACTCCCTTGTATATGCAGATTATGCAAAATACTCATCCAAACAAAAGTTGCACCAATACCTACTAAATACTCCTAGCAATGAACTTTACTAAAAAGAAAATCAATTTAGGAAGTTTACTTACCCAGTTGTCATTCATTAGACTTGCAGAACTTGTCTCATTTGAACTAGTTGAATTTGTAATGATATTGAGAATTGTAGCAGGGAGGCCATTCTGTTACATATTGTACAAATAAATAACTTAATATGTCTATAAAGGAAGGATAGAACGAGCAAGAGGCGAAGATGTACACTGAGAGTGAAAAGATGTATAGTAATGTAGCAATTACTAGCCTAGCAACGTATAATATAAATAAATACCTTGGAATTCTGCAAATGAGATGTGAGTGCCATTACGCTCTCTTTTAAAAATTTTTGGTCACGCACTTCCATTACTTCTCGATTTTCTCGCTCCTCTTCAAGATGGCTTTTGACTTCCGTTAGCTTGTTTTCTACACTCTCTCGTTTACGACGTTCTACTTCTGCTTTCTTTTGTTGTGCTTGAAGTTGCTCTTGAATTTCATTTCTAGATATCTTACTTCCTGGCTTAATTCCAGATCCTTGACCAAGAATGTACTTTGATTTTTCTCTCATAATTTGCACAAATGCAAAATTGATAATAGGATCCACATCGGTCTCCTCTTCAATTTCTTGAATTTTTTCAGCAACATCTTTCACTTTATCCTACAAAAAAGTTATAATAGCTTTAGCTTTCAATATTTATTTAAACAAACTCATTCTATGAACAAAGATAAGATTTTTCTATCTACATTCACTTCAGCAGAAGCACTAGTAACCCAATCTCCGTTTGGCTTCATGTGAGTTATTTCCCAAAGTTTTGCTCTTTTCCAGTGTTTGTGTCCCTCTAGCAAAACAAATAAAATTATGTTATTGAAGAAAATGTAATCATAATCTATCTAAAGAAAGACATATCTCACCGCTTCATAAGACACTGCTTGAAAAGATTTTCTACCGCAAATATGATTCACTTCTTGTTTTGCCTTGTTACTTTTATTTCTTTCACTCATTTTCTGCATTGATTTTGAGTTTAGAGATTTATTTTGATCTAAACATAGTAAGAAGTCAAATGAGAAAATAAATAATATAAAAGGCCTAATTTTTGTACTTTTAACTACCTTAAAATCATTAGAGCTAAAGTAATCCACCAAGAATTTCCATTCAGCTTCATTGACATCTGTTGGAACATTTTGCAAACTTTCCTCTTTTGTAGAAAATTTCTTGAAATGATCATGATGTCTGCTACGATGATATCGATACAAATTTTTTGCTGTTTGAAGAATAGTATCCCGATTGTGTTGTATGTCCGGAAGCTGAAAGGTGTCCTGCACTCAAAATAGCATTTAACTCTAAGACAAATTCTGATCCTTTTTTCAACTTCACTCATCAATTCTATGATCCAAACAAGGCACATTACAATTAACCAAAAATAACAATTTACTTGACTTTGACAGTAAAGCAAAATAAACAAAAAGACACTTTACATGAAACTTCGTCAACAGATACATCCATTATCGTGATTTAAGAACGGTTCCTTCCACAATTTTCCAACCAGAGTTTGCCCAGGACATATCGTACCTAGTTGATAGGTAGTACTGTATGAGTCATTGTGCTCTAGATGGGCTACATCAGTTAAACTAGTTGATTCCTTGAGAGTATCTTCAACAATATCATGTTGGCCATCAGCTGAGACAGTCACACTGTCAATGGCACGGTTTAAATGCTGACAAGCGGATGAAGTGATCTTAACTGAACTCCTGTTGAGGATCCTAAGTACCTGTATATGCATCATAAAAGATGTAGGTCAAATGACATCTGTACATTGAATATACGAGTATGTAATATAGCTGAATAACAAAATAACTGAAATGAAACTCTGGCAGTAACTCGACTGAAATATAATATAAATCACGATGGAAAACTCATTTAAACTCTTACCGAAAGAATGCAATAATAGCATATACTGAACTGACCAGACTGAAAGAAATACTCAACTCAACTCAATTCAATGTAAAGCATGATTAGAGACAACATCATTTAAATCTTCACAAAGTACAATATAATAACTCAAAGAAAACTATATGCGAAAATACAATGAAAGTACTCTTTATTCTATTAGGGAGTTTCTCTAATCGACAACCATCACTATGAGCTATGTGATGATACAACGTCTTGCCCACGCTGGTAGAACTGTCATGTACCTTGCCAGGGTATAGAACACCTCAACTAAGTGGTTCCACTAAGCTCTACCCGAAGGCATAAGGAAATTATCTAAAAAGTATGAATCCTTTACCCATGTTGGCATACATGGTTTATGAGGAATTTGAGTTGTCTGAACTCATCCCCATATCGGTGCTCAATACTACTCCTAATAATATATACTCATGCTCAAATGTGTAAACATATACTCTATCTCTGTTTTGGGGTAATTGCTCAAAATAACCTCTTAAAGAGGTAACAACTTTGAATTAACTCTGAACTCATTACTCGTTTAGAAATTAAAGTTTTTCTTTTCTCAATGTAAAAATGATAAATTTGGAAATCAATAGTTCCCGTAAACTTTACTCAGAAATGTCTGTTTAAACTTTCCTCAAAACTCCTCTTTTCTTTCTCAGAAAAATTAATTTAAGATGATTGTTCAATTAAATAGATTCTCATCAATAACTCAATGAATATTCAAATAACAGGGTTCATGCTGAAATAAATAGACATGAACAATCAACTCAAGAACCTCAATGCATAATATATAGCAACTCAAAATTTAGGAATAGCAACTCAGAATTCAACAATAAACTCATCTCAAGAATTATCAAAAGTAAGGATGTAACCCTAGATTATTCTTTACTGATAGAAAATAGATGTAGGGCGTGAGGACGAACTCAATCCATCACAATGATAGCCTCACATACCTGGGAAGAATGAAGTTCTTTGTGAAATCAGAAAAAAAATTTTAAACCCTAGCTTTCCTCCTCTTGAATCCTTGCTCTAAGTCGTTGAAGTGTTAAAGAATGTAAAATAAGGTTTTAGCACTGCTTAGACCCTTAATTAGGTGAAAAAGGGTCGTGGGTTAGGCTTAGAAGATGTGGAAAAAGACTAAACTACCCCTCTTTGAAAGCTGATAAAAATTGTCCATGGCACCATCTACGGTTCGTGGTTTGATCTACAGACCTTAGATCCCATCCGTGGAATTGATATTAAATTTTTAAGGCTCAAAGTTCACTTACGGGTCCAAACAACAGCCTGTAGTAGTGCTTATGGCCCGTTCGTTGGATCCGTAGGTTTTGTGTCCCAAAGGTTGACTCTTAGTACTCTACCGATGACTTGACAGGACGGGTCGTCGTTCAACCTACGGCCCATCGGTTGGAGTCGTCGTTCACAGACTTAGAAAACTTTGATATGGCAGTCTCTGGTAAAATGGTCATAACGTTTTACTCCGAGCTCGAAAAAAGGCAAACTTGGTGGCGCTGGAAAGAGGACTAAAAGAACTTCAATTTGATAGGATATGGGCTACCTAATTCTTTATGAGCTGAGAGATCTGGTCGTTTGAAGTTGACCTAAGTAGAATCTTATGTCAAAACTTAATCGATAATGAAGTTTTCAACTCAACTCTATGCTAGGGGGTTCTTGTGACCTTAAGTCATATCCAAAATCATTCCCACACTAAAGAATTAACCTTAACACCTAAGAACAATTAAGAATCACTCGGTATGACCTTATATGCAAATTCAAGAATGGTTTGGTTCTTAACTTAGAAATTTCTGGGGTGTTACAATATCTCCCCCTTGGGAACATTCATCCCTGAATGATGGTTAAGCTTAGAATGGAGGGGAAAGAGTTACTATCACTACCTCTCTTGGCTTCTGAGCTTGCCTACTAAGATAGGCAGAACTGATTAATACTAATAGTTTTGAAACTGGACTAGAGCACATAGGCCATAAACGATATGAGTTTGAACATAGTCACAATCTATCTGAAATTATTTGACATGAAACAAGGATATCTGGGTACGAAGTAAGAATATGACTACTATGCCTCGAGTGATATAACTAGTAGCTTTTAAGCTTAGCAACACTTCTCAACTATGTTCTCCTTTCTGATTACTACACTTTATTAGCTGCAATTCATAGCTCCCACAAGAGTCTATCATGACTCTTATAAACATCTAAGTCAAATCACTTGATCTTATTGTGTTCAAGCCTAATCTTTAATTCACAAGGTGCTAAACATGAGATGTTTATACTTTTCTAAACCACAACATTCCCATGAATACTACTCCTTACCACTACATTCAATCAAACTTCTAGTCCTAGCCAAGAAGCATCTAATGCATCATGTATTCATCCACATATAACAACACCACATTCAAGCCTAGTACTACACCACATCCATGGACTCCAACTAACCAATCCTTCTAAGAATTCCTCCTCCTCTCGTCATCTCTATCAATTGAAATTTCATGCATACTATCAGGAACTATCTAACTACTCTCGCCTAACTATTACTCATAGTAACACTTCAATCATCCTTCCTCCACTTTTATAACCTTAGATGGAATAAGCACAATACTGCTACCAACATAAGAAACATCAACCTTCTCCTTTTATCATCACTCCATTACTATAATTAACATCTCTCTCTTAACTAAAAAGGATCACTAAAAGAGCTTTAGGGCGGAAGATCATAAGCACGATTCTTTTGAGAATTCTGATATAAGAATATGCATGACATAACATTATGTTGCTGGCCATTAAGAGTAAATCATGAATTTCCGAGACTGAGCATACTATGAGACAAGAGTGCTTATATGAATAGGTTCATATCATGAGGCTAATATCCATAACTTTATGGAGTAAGATTGAGATCAATGGTCTAAAGTCTTTGCCCCTCATTCTAGGAACTGAGCATAGATGTGAATCTGTCTGAAGTGTATGAGCATAGGTCATGAACACAATTATGATATTAAAGACATCAACAGGATGTTGTTACGACTGAACTTTGAGGAATACGCTTGAGTATGAATGGATCGATATATCACTTTAACTCTTTCTGAACACATTACTATCTGGCTCTCAACACTTGACTTGGTTTCTCATCTTATCATCTCCGCCTTAGGTCTGAAGATGACACTTTAAAGCTATGGATCTATTCCATCATCTCTAAACTGGTCTACATTCGCTTTACTCTAATACTCGGGAAAGACTTATCTTATGTCTTTTAGACTCTCCATGTGCAGGTACTAAGATTCCTTCTAAGACCTCTTTCTGGGATACTTCTCTTAACCTCTCCTTATTGGCTTATAGAGTTGCTTATGCCAACTCTTAATAGTCTGACTTCTCCTTCTTAGTCTATTAATACCTCCTCTCTAAGTTCATATCTACCTAACTAGAGAAAACTTGAACTATATTTAAGAGGCTCATCATTAACTATATATGATCTCTCCGACCAAACTCTTAAGGGTTATAAATAATGCTAACATCAGCCTACTCCATATTGACAGCTCAAATATACTATCTAGGTACACATGAAAAAAAAATCATAAACTTAATTAGAACCTTGTTTGACTACATACGATCTCGGGTACACCTCCTAATGCTCTTGATAATCTAATGACTTAGCTACACTTCATTGCTCTCATCTAAGGGTCATAATACCACACTTTTACCGCTCACATTTATTGCAAAGTAACATCTTAATTCCTCACCTACTTTATGTGCAACCTACAGGATCAGATCTCGAACTAATATCATCACCCCCATGTTGCCATCCTTGTAATCACGACACTCATCTCAAATCCAAGGTTAGTGTCTATTACTAAACACAAATATCAATATAATTGCTCACTTACTATTCTAACTTACAACTACTAGATAAAATTAAGAAAAACTCACCCACTAAGATCTCATGACATGTAGTCAATCTTTATCTCTTAGTCTACATACTTACAGGTTACTATCACATTCTATTTCACAACATAAGTACTATTTACCCATTCACTATACATCATTGCCTAATTAGTTCTATATCCCTCTAAATATCATGGGCTCTCCCTAAAAAAAATCATAGCTTATATCTATCACCTCATGAATACTCTGCTCTTCTATTCAACACATATACTTGGTCTTTGCTAACACAATGGCACATCGACATAACCTCTTTCTGGTTAAAGTATACTCTAACTCATCCTGACTTGTACTCTTACTCTACCTTCTATCATGAAATCTACACCAACTCATCACTTCTTTGTCTATCCATAAGGAAAAACTCCTCATTAATAACCTACTGGTTCATGACTGCAACTATATAATTTGCCTCATCACTATCTCCCTTTCTTAGATTACTATACCTCCGCATGCATTCTTCTAACTCTGGGCACTTCTACTACTACTAGCTCATAACATCGTAACTCATACTAGCTTTCGGGTGGAAATACTACCCAATCATTCTAAAACACACTCCCCTCTTAAAGGGTATCCTCTGAAATAAGACTTAGAAAAGGGAGTCTAGGAGTACATCTCGCTTTTAGCTTGAACGCACAATTCATATGAATTAAAAGTGCATTTTTTTGAATCTCAACACTTATGCTCACTCACGGGCTTCTCTCAAGCCCCTCTGAAGTATCATGACTTTTTAAGGACTTTTGCGGGGAGTAACCCATTGATAAGGATCTGGGTTTTGCTTTTCGACTACCTTGAGTATGAGGGGTAGTCTAATGAATTTGAGAAACGCACGAATTTGAATAAGTTTCTTATGACACAGTTCTATTGCACGATTTAGAGTATAAAAGAAAGGAAACTTTTCTTAAATGTCTGGAGTCTCTCATTTATAGAAGTGGGGCCCTCAAAATCATAAATAAGATCCTACTGACACGGCTTCATAGACACCCTAGGACACTTGACCTCTGCCCTTTGATACCAAGTTTGTCACGACCCGAGCCTACACCTTTGACGTGGCCGGCACTCGAATAACTCAATTGAAATACAATATAAATCATGATGGAAAACTCGTTTAAACTCTTACCGAAAGAATGCAATAATAGCATATACTGAACTGACCATACTAAAAGAAATACTAAACTCAACTCAACTCAATGTAAAGCATGATTAGAGACAAGATCATTTAAAGCTTCACAAAATACAATATAATATCTCAAAGAAAACTGTATGCGAAAATACAATGAAAGTACTCTTTACTCTATTATGGAGTTTCTCTAACCGACAATCATCACTATGAGCTACGTGATGATACAATGTCTCACCCACGCTGTTAGAAATGTCCTATACCTTGCCGGGGTATAGAACACCTCAACTAAGTGGATCCACTAAGCGCTACCCGAAGGCATAAGGAAATTATATAAAAAGTATGAATCCTTTACCCATATTGGCATACATGGTATATGAGGAATTTGAGTTGTCTGAACTCATCTCCATATCGGTGCTAAATACTACTCCCAATAATATATACTCATGCTCAAATGTGTAAACACATACTCTGTCTCTGTTTTGAGGTAATTACTCGAAATAACCTCTTAAAGAGGTAACTGCTCTGAATTAACTCTGAACTCATTATTCATTCAGAAATCAAAGCTTTTCTTTTTCTCAATGTAAAAATGATAAATTTGGAAATCAATAGTTCCTGTAAACTTTACTAAAAAATGTCCCTTTAAACTTTCCTCAAAACTACTCTTTACTTTCTCAGAAAAATCAATTTAAGATAATTTTTCAGTTAAAAAGATTCTCATCAATAACTCAATGAATATTCAAATTATAGAGTTCATGCTGAAAAAAATAGATATGAACAATCAACTCAAGAACCGCAATGCATAATATATAGCAACTCAAAATTTAGGAATAACAACTCAGAATTCAACAATAAACTCATCTCAAGAATTATCAAAACTAAGGATGTAACCATAGATTATTCTTTACTGATAGAAAATAGATGTAGGGCGTGAGGACGAACTCAGTCCATCATTATGATAGCCTTACATACCTGGGAAGAACAAAGTTCTTGTTGAAATTGGAAGAACGATTGAAAACCCTAGCTTTTCTCCTCTCGAATCCTTGCTCTAAGTCGTTGAAAAACGTAAAATAATGTTTTAACACCGGTTAGACCCTTAATTAGGTGAAAAAGGGTCGTGGGTTAGGCTTAGAAGGGGTGAGAAAAGACTGAACTACCCCTCTTTAAAAGCTGATAGAAACTATCCACGGGACCATCTACGGTTCGTGGTTTGATCTACGGACCATAGATTCCATCCGTGGAATTGATATTAAATTTTTAAGGCTCAAAGTCCACTTACGGGTCCAAACAACAGCCCGTAGTAGTGCTTATGGCCCGTTCGTTGGATCCGTAGGTTTTGTGTCCCAAAGGTTGACTCTTAGCACTCTACCGATGACTTGACAGGACGGGTCGTCGTTAAACCACGGCCCATCAGTTGGAGTCATCGTTCACAGACTCAAAAAAACTCTGATATGGAAGTCTCTAGTAAAATGGTCATAACGTTTACTCCGAGCTCAAAAAAAGGCAAACTTGGTGGCGCTGGAAAGAGGACTCAAAGACCTTCAATTTGATAGGTCATGAGTGACCTAATTCTTTATGAGATGAGAGATATGGTCGTTTGAAGTTGACCTAAGTAGAATCTTATGTCAAAACTTAATTGATAATGAAGTTTTCAACTCAACTTTGTGCTAGGGGGTTCTTGTGACCTTAAGTCATATCCAAAATCACTCCCACACTAAAGAATTGACTTTAACACCTAAGAACAATTAAGAATCACTAGGTATGACCTTATACGCAAATTCAAGAATGGTTTGGGTCTTAACTTAGAAATTTCCGGGGCGTTACATGATCTTACAAATGCTAACTTCCAGCGAGATGTCATTGTGGAACACCGTAAGAATGGCCTGAAAAGGATCACAGATTTACACCCAAGTTTCATGTCGATGACTTACCCCTTAATACATCCATATGGGGAAGATGGATATAGGCTTGGAATACCTTTGGTTTCTGAAAGCAACAAAATATTCACTCGCAAAAACTTGACAATGAGACAATTTTACGGATACCGCATACAACAACATGTTAATGAGGCCCACACTCTACTACAAGCTGGCAGGCTATTGCAGCAGTACATTGTGGATGGGTACATGGAAAATGAAGAAGAAAGATTTAGGTACATCCGGAACAATCAAAATAAACTTAGGTCTGATCTTTTTGGTGGCTTAATGGATGCTATTGTACGGGGAGATTCAGATTGCTCAATGCTGGGAAAAACTATTATACTACCTTCGTCGCACACTGGGGGACCTCGCTACAGGGAACAAAATTATCAAGATGCAATGGCTATATGCAGGTGGGCTGGATACCCAGATTTGTTCCAGACTTTTACTTGCAACCCAAAGTGGCCAGAAATAAATGCAATGTTGCGCCTAATAAACCAAGATACTGATGGTAGCCGCATGGACATTATATGCAGAGTTTTCCAGATCAAGCTGTTCCAGCTAATGCAGCACCTTAAAAAGGATAAGCCTTTCGGGAAAATAATTGCGTGTAAGATATGACAATCAAATACTCTTCAATATCATGCTACTAAATCACACTATATGAAATCTCAATGATTTTATACAACAATATAGCTACATATATATGTGCCAACAAAGATATGGAAGATTGTCACAAAATCATAACCATGAGCGCAACCGACCTAACCAGAACTCCTACGCTGCTTACTTACTAAGAATTGCATCACTACTTTTGGAATACGTTATATCTAGCAACAAAATAGCCCCAAAACAGACAAACAACTGGTGAAAAAACATGACTTGGGTACTAAACAATAGTGTACTGTTGTGATTTTAATAAATAGCTGAAGACTAGAAAAGAAATAAATGCACAACAATTAGAAACCAACAATAATCAGGCCAAACAAATTAAACCTAGTTAGCAAACATACTAAACAATGAATCATGTAATTCATCGGGTCATTAACTACTAGAAGATGAGTATGGTGTATATCATGATTTTATGTACTATGTGTTTTCCATGTATGGGTAAATAAGAATACTGTTCGGACTAATTTCATACGGAACAATGAATATGCAACAGGGAATAAGGCACTTCCAATCTGGAATAAAGTTTAATACGAATAAGGTCACCCACAAACGTGAACAAGTAAACAACAAAAATTATTAATGCCATACACTAGAAGATCCTCTTACATTTATAACCTACAATAAACTTATAATAAGAGGGCTGGGGGGAATACATCAGTCTGGGAAAAACTATTAAGTCCTGCCTCTAAAAGAAGTACATACCTACTGTCTAGATACCACAATTCATGCTTATTTGGAGAAATTAAGCAACCAGTTCACGTCATCCAACATGCTAATCACGTCCACATACAAATCTTTTTGCAGGTATATACACAATTGAGTTCCAGAAAAGAGGCTTGCCACAAGCCCATATACTGTTTTTCCTTCATGAAACATTAAAAAACCCCACACCAGATCATATTGACAGAGTAATATCAGCTGAAATCACAAATATCCAAGAAGATCCAGATAAGTATAATGCAGTCAAGAACTTTATGATGCACGAATCTTGCGGAGAACTAAATCCCAGTTGCCCATGTATGAAACAAGGGAAGTGCACAAAGCAAAAGAAATACAATGCCCGAACAAATTTTGATTCTGATGGGTTCCCTATTTATATGAGACGGAACACTGGTATTGAAGTCAATAAACATGGTGTCAGCTTAGACAACAGATATGTTGTTCCATACAACAGGGACTTGCTTATCCAGTTTGATGCACATATAAATGTTGAAGTGTGCAATTATTCAAGGTCGGTGAAATACCTATTCAAGTATGTTCATAAAGGGTCTGATAGAGCCACGGAAATAATAGAATCGACCGGGACAACAACAAAAATTGATGAGATCAAAAAGTATCTAGATTGTAGATATATATCGGCAATAGAAGCTTGCTGGAGGATCTATAAATTTGATATACATCACAAATAACCGGCAGTTGAGCGGTTACCTTTCCATTTACAAGGACAAAACACTATAATATTTGAAGAATTGAGGAGAGCTGAAAGCGTACTGAGTAGACCCGATATAGAAAAACTAAATTTACAGAATGGTTTGAGACAAACAAACAATACCCTAAAGCCAGAGAACTGACATATTCGAACTTTCCAACGCGCTGGGTCTGGAATGGAAGAGACAAAAAGTGTACCAGGAGGCAGAAGGGACACGCAGTTGGCAGAATCTACTTTTCACACTTGCCAAGTGGAGAGCGTTTTTATATGGGTATGCTGCTCAATTTTGTCAAAGCGTGCACTTTCTTCGAAAGCATTACAAGAATCAATGGAGTAGATCATAAAACTTATAGAGAGGCTTGTTACGCATGTCACGACCCAAAGTACCCCCTAGACGTGACATGGTGTATAAGACCTCAAAAGGCCCTATACAAGCCCCTTAGCATACATCATACTGTAGACACGTAATTTTGACCGGACCTAAAATTTTAAACCATTTGTAGAACTTAAATATTTCATAAACCTAAATTAAATATTTTGACTTTTATCTTATTTTATTAAGTTAATTTTAAAATATTTGAAAACTAAAAAAAAAATAGAGTTGCATTATTAGTGTAAGTTTTGTTTTAAAGAAAAGAAAATTTATAAAGAATATATATGTTTCTTTTAAATTTAGTTTAATAAATAAGCTAGTATTTCTTAATTATATTTTTAGATTAGATATTTAACTTTTCTTATTTTTTATTAGTTCAAAATGATTAGATAATATTTTTAATATTGTAGTTTTATATATTTAATTTACAAAATATAATTAACTTAAAACTACCCACTACACCTATACTACTCCACCCTCTCACCCATTTTCCTCCCCATGTTCCACTCCCTCACACCACTACACGTACTAATACACTACCATACACAGTACGCTATATATGACCAACCATCAGCAACTCTATACATATACACTACACACACGTAGAAAAAAAAAGAAAAATCATATACTCACACCCGCAACTACAAACTCATACGTACAGAAACACCAAAAAACATCAAAACATTTCTATTTCCTTTCAACAACATCCACAAAAAACACACATTCATATTTGATTCTTCTTTCAAACAATAACCAGACATTCACATCTTTTCTTCCTTTCAGATTACTATTTTCACGTAAACACAATACATATACCACCACATACAACCTACAAAAGATTTGTGGGTGTTTTAATCGAGCTTCAGTCAAAGTTTTGCGGTACTTATTTTTCTTCATTTGAGGTATAACTTTGCCTTAAATCTTTAATTTATTTATGGAATTTGATGTAATTATATGATTAGTTTTTTTTTTATAGTTTTGTTTTATTTATAATTTGATTGAAATGAATACTGACATCTTGAGTTATATTTATAATATTTGTTGGTGCAAATTCCTAAAAGATGAATAAAATCCTATTATTAGGTAAGAAATTTATTTTTTGTCGTTATTCAATTAAGTTGTGCCTAAGTCATTATTTTTATGACATTATCGTAGCTTAATGTTGACATCAATTGCCTATGTTAATTTACGTATTTTTGAATAAATGAGTCACTACCCAATAAACAAACAAATGAGTTATGTTGGTAAACTTGAATTTACTCCATTTTGGATTAGTTGAATCATTTGATGTGAGAATTAATTTAATTAAAAATATCATCAATTAATATAATAATGGAATGAAAATATTAGGTGTCGAATATTCACCAAAAAAAGAGTAAGTACTTTTAATACTAGGTGAGTTTTAGGCACGTTAAAAAAAATGGTTTCAATTAACAATGTGGTAACACATTTTTTTTTGAAACACTTAAAAGAAATTCAAGGATGTGGTAGCGCACCTTGACAAAATTATTTTAATAATTAATTTTCATTAATTTTAATCAAGACGCATAGATAGAAATTATTAGGTGCGATGCGAAGAAGACAATTATGCCTCTAAATGTCAAGACCAAGAATGTAGTTACACATCTAGGTTGAGACCAAATAAAAGTTCAACAAAAAGCAAATGCAAACAAGTCATGGTCTGTAATAATATATCCAAAAAATAATTTAAGATAAGCATAAGTCAATAAAAGCGACTGGGCTAGAACCACGGGACTCGAGGGATGCCTAATACCTTCCCCTCGGTCAATAGAATTCCTTACCCGAATTTCTAGTTCGCACACCAAATAAAGAGTCATTTCCTTTTGGTTAGGGATTAAAAAGAAAAGGTGACTTGGAACACCATAACTCAATTCCAAGTGGCGACTCTGAAAAAATAAAAATAATCCTTAATCAATACCGTTACTTAAATTTGAAAAATCCTTACCCCCGTTGAAAAAGGGGTGTGACATCTCTGGCAACTCCGTTGGGGATATAATCAGAATTCAAGCTTTGTAATATTGACTCTTACTTGATTTTACTATTCTTTTAGATATATTGTGTATGTTGGCCTAATATGCTACTTGTTGCTTATTTATTACTTTGATATTGTTGAACTATATCATAAATTGTTTTCTCTCACGCACCCTCTATGAGTTTCTAAAAAAACACTTCACACACATTCACATGAATGCAGTTATATATACATCCTACCTTTTATTGAGATAAAGCTGGAGTGTCTTGACACCCAGTGAAGGATTTTTAGTCACACATGTTAGGCGGGGTTGGACAAGCAATGAAGTCGAAATAGTGCTGCTACCGATAAGTTGCCCCTCCCTGACTCGAGTTGTTCACTCGGGTAAGCCAGTCTAGACACCTATCTCCTTCATGTTTAAGCCTAGTAGAATGGAAACATAGACATGCGTATCCCTAGTAGGCTCTGCTTATTTGCATCATTTGCATTTGACTTAGTGGGACTCGAAAAAAGAGTTGGGTCCGTCTAGGATATAAGTCCCTCTTTTGACCAACATGTGCATTCTATGTGCTATTTATAATATTATTTGGAAGGTCTTTGAATATTGGCCAATTTTATAGTGATTAGTGAAATGGAAAAAAGTTGACCTTCAATTTTATACATAAAAAAAGAGACAAAGAAAACACAAAAATATTTTCTTGTTTTAGCTTCTTATGCATTTCTTCAATGATTTTTTCTAAATATTTTCTTAAGAAAACAAAAACAAAAACAAAAATCACAAAAAAATCTTTTGAATAGTTCATAAAATAAAATTTAAAAGATTTTTCTTTTACATTTTTTTTTACAAAAAAAAAATAAAAAAATATAGAGTTACATTTTAAACAAAATTTTTATCTTTCAAATATTTCTTAACTGTCCAATCTGGACGAACTACGCACACCTGATTCTCAACTCGATGAGATACATAGGTAGCCCTCCACGGGTTCGATGATCTTTTAAAAATAAATTTTTAAAAAAATTATTCCTTATTAAAAATAAAAAAAAGGTTTTATTCCTTGTTTAGAATAATAAAAGAAAGTGTTTATTTCCTATAACAAAAAATATTCATGATCTTCCTGAACTACGTTTGATCTGATTCTTGCTTTGACAAGATCCGTAGGCAGCCTTATTTTGAGGTTCGGTTCAACCAAGGAAAAATCTAGAAAGTCCTCATCACAAAAACTGGGGCAAAAAATAATATTTAAAAAAAATTATTATTCAAGTTCAAATGAAAATGTTTCTCTTCCTTATTTTAAAATTTTAAAAAAAGACAGAGAAAAAAAAATTGTTTCTTTAAAAGGATTTTCACTTATTTTTATTTTTATTTACTTTTTTAAGAAAAAAAATCTTGACTTTGTTGGTACCAACATACTTAGGATTGTGAATAAGAAAAAAGCAAGTGTTAAACTATTTGGCAAGACAGCTCAACTTTGTTATGACCTATAGACTTCTTTTGGTATCTCGTGATATATTTATGCAACATTTAGAGAAATCATCTTGCTTAAAGTTAAGGCTTAAAATAAATTCGACCTCATTCTTTCATGTTCATTGTGTGCTGAGCTTTAGATATAAAATTCAATGGCATGACTTTGTTGATCTATAACTTGGCCCGAATGTTAAAAAGGATTATATGCTTTCTTTGATCAGATTGTGCCTTTAAAGCCTACCAAATTACATGTTATCCATATAATTCTCATTTCGAGCCTGAAGCCCTTTTATTTGAATAACCACATCTTAACATATATCATTTTGAGTGCATAAATGCACTACCCTTGGTCTCACCTCCTCAAGTGCACTATCAATTATTTACACAGTGCCAAATATTTTTAAGTTGGTTGACAAAGTGAAAATATCAAACATGTGAAAGTCTGAAAAAATACACAGAAAAAGAAAAGAAAGAAAGAAGAAAAAAAGAAAAAAAAACCTCCAACGAAAAGGGGGGAAAATGAAAGAAAAAGAAAAAAAATGAGGAGAAACTTCCAAGAAAACAAAGGTCAAATGCAAACATGAAAAACATCTGAGAGCATAGTGCAGCTTTAAAGGAGGAAATAGTCACTTTATCACAAATAAATATCCTATCTTTCCCTAAGCCTACACTACAAGCCAATGACAAGTTCTATTTGATCCCACTTTTGATGTTCTCACATTAGTGGATTCTTACCTGAGGGTCAAACATATGGTATCTCAATCGCATGCATTGAAGATCTTTTTGAGTGTGAGTGACTTCTAAAACGTCCTAAGATCAGAACACTTCTATAGTGTGTGAAGAAGGACTTCATTTGTTGCGAGGGCACTTGAAACATGAGGATATGAATAATTTAACCTCTTAATTTATGCAAGATGAACCGATCTTGTACATACTTAAGTATGTTTGAGGTACCATTTGAAACTATGGAGTTTACTCAAAGTTGATCTCAAATTTGTCTGAAAGTAGTTGAAGATAATTCATATGCATAATACTAATTGTCGGTACCAACTAAAGTTAAGACATTATCAAACATGAACCGATTCATTTTCCAAAAGATGTCTTTTGTAAAAAAAAAGTGAAAAAAAGGAAAATAACTTGTGATCTATATGAACTACGTTTGACCTGATTCTTGCTATGCAAGATACGTAGGCAGTCCTACAATGGGGCTTGGTCACACAGAATAAAATTTTATATACTTGAAAGATCAAAATTGGATCATTTTTTTTAAAAAGAGCTTCAAAGTTTCCCAGTTTCAAAAAAACTGGGGCATATTTTTATTTGTTATAAAAAAAAACTAAAAAAAAATCACTCTCATTTCTAGGGAACAAACACCCTAGTTGCATTTTAACCTTAGGCAACAAACACCCTACCATCTTTCATTTCTAGGGAACAAACACCCTAGTTGCATTTTAACCTTACGGAACAAACACCCTACCATCTTTCATTTCTAGGGAATAAACACCCTAGTTGCATCTTGACCTTAGGGAACGAACATCCTAGATACATTCTAGGGAACAAACACCCTATCATCTTTCATTTCTAGGGAACAAACACCCTAATTGCATATTGTCTTGCATTTTTCTTTTGGTACAAGCATTTCTCATTCATGCTAATAACTCATAAAAAATATTTTCTGGTGCAAACTGGGCTAAAAATAAAAATATGTTGTGGCGATTCTAAATGATGATTCTGTTTAGCAAGTTATTCTTGAGTAATGAGATTTAGTGTAGCAGGACTCTCCTGGACAATGGGAATTAGTGTAGCAGGACCCTCCTGGACAATGGGAAGTAGTGTAGCAGAACCTTCCTGGACAATGTGAAGTAGTGTAGCAGGACCCTCCTAGACAATGGGAAATAGTGTAGCAGGACCCTCCTGGACAATGGGAAGTAGTCTAGCAGGACCCTCCTGGACAATGGGAAGTAGTGTAGCAGGACCCTCCTGGACAATGGGAAGTAGCGTAGCAGGACCCTCCTAGACAATGGGAATTAGTGTAGCAGGACCCTCCTGGACAATGGGAATTAGTATAGCAGGACCCTCCTGGACATTGAGAAGTAGTGTAGCAGGACCCTCCGGGACAATGGGAAGTAGTGTAGCAGGACCCTCCTGAATAATGGGGCGTAGTATAGCAGGGCCCTCCCGGATAATGGGACACTAGCAGGACCCTCCTGGATAATGGGACTAGCAGGACCCTCTTGAATAATGGGAAGTAGTATAGCAGGGCCCTCCTGGATAATGGGACACTAGCAGGACCCTCCTGGATAATGGGACTAGCAGGACCCTCCTGAATAATGGGACGTAGTATAGCAAGGGCTCTCCTGGATAATGGGACACTAGCAGGACCCTCCTGGATAATGGGACTAGCAAGACCCTCCTGAATAATGGGACGTAGTATATCAAGGGCCCTCCTGGATAATGGGACACTAGCAGGACCCTCCTGGATAATGGGATTTAGTATAGCAGGACCCTCCTGGACAATGGGAATTAGTATAGCAGGACCCTTCTGAACAATGGGACTTAGACTAGCGTAATATAATTTAATTGGATCATCATGTGAAAGGGAGTTGATTTAAACATTCAGAAGCCATCTAAAGAATGCATCAGAACAAAACTCGAGTCATTCAGAGTTTTGATTCAAAGCTAAGCACCATATTTTATTTTTCTCATAAAATTTTCTTTACTATAAACTAGTGCAAAATTTTTTGTGTTAGTTGTATTTGTTTTAATTTCAGGGATCCGCTTGTAGAACAAGGTCAATTCACATTTCAAGCTTCGGATCATATATGGAAAGGAGTAAACTCTCAAACCCATTTTCAATTGAAGTGGCACGAGTTCGCCTAAGAACAAGGTTAATATCCAAATCCGAGTAGAAGGAACCTACCTGGAGAAAGGCGTTTACCTTCAAATTCACTCGAGATGAAGATCAATATCTCACAACTTGAGAAACATGAAGACCCAAGTCAAGATTCAAGAGAAGTTGCATAAATAGGATCCTGTACTTATTTTTTCTTTTAATCTTTTGTCTTTTATTTTCGTGTAACAATAGGAGCCGCGAACTAAAGCCTCAACGGGACCTTACTTGACTTCAACACATTATGCCATCTCCTTGAACTACACATGACATGATTCCCTTAAAACCTGAGATATGTAGGCTGTCCAAAAAGAAGGAATCGGTCGCAGATTTTTTCCTTTCAAATAAGCGTCCGGTCAAAACTTGTCACGTTGTCTACTTCTTTGTCTGCAAACTCTTCGTGTTTCAAGTCAAAGAGGGGCAAACTGTAGACACGTAATTTTGACCGAACCTAAAATTTTAAACCATTTGTAGAACTTAAATATTTCATAAACCTAAATTAAATATTTTGACTTTTCTCTTATTTTAATAAGTTAATTTTAAAATATTTGAAAACTAAAAAAAAATAGAGTTGCATTATTAGTGTAAGTTTTGTTTTAAAGAAAAGAAAATTTATAAAGAATATATATGTTTCTTTTAAATTTAGTTTAATAAATAAGCTATTATTTCTTAATTATATTTTTAGATTAGATATTTAAATTTTTTTATTTTTTATTAGTTCAAAATGATTAGATAATATTTTTAATATTATAATTTTATATATTTAATTTACAAAATATAATTAACTTAAAACTACCAGCTACACCTATACTACTCCACCCTCTCACCCATTTTCCTCCCCATGTTCCACTCCCTCACACCACTACACGTACTAATACACTACCATACACACTACACTATATATGACCAACCATCAGCAACTCTATACATATACACTACACACACGTAGAAAAAAAAAGAAAAAGCATATACTCACACCCCCAACTACAAAATCATACGTACAGAAACACTAAACAACATCAAAACATTTCTATTTCCTTTCAACACCATCCACAAAAAACACACATTCATATTTGATTCTTCTTTCAAACAATAACCAGACGTTCACATCTTTTCTTCCTTTTTGATTATTATTTTCACGTAAACACAATACATATACCACCACATACAACTTACAAAAGATTTGTGGGTGTTGTAATCGAGCTTCAGTCAAGGTTTTGCGGTACTTATTTTTCTTCATTTGAGGTGTAACTTTGCCTTAAATCTTTAATTTATTTATGGAATTTGATGTAATTATATGATTAGTTTTTTTTATAGTTTTGTTTTATTTATAATTTGATTGAAATGGATATTGACATTTTGAGTTATATTTATGTTATTTGTTGGTGCAAATTCCTAAAAGATGAATAAAATCCGATTATTAGGTAAAATTTTATTTTTTGTCGTTATTCAATTAAGATGTGCCTAAGTCATTATTTTTATGACATTATCGTAGCTTAATGTTGACGTCAATTGCCTATTTTACATATTTTTGAATAAATGAGTCACTACCCAATAAACAAACAAATGAGTTATGTTGTTAAACTTGAATTTACTCCATTTTGGATTAGTTGAATCCTTTGATGTGAGAATTAATTTAATTAAAAATATCATCAATTAATATAACAATGGAATGAAGATATTAGTTGTCTAATATTCACCAAAATAAGAGTAAGTACTTTTAATACTAGGTGAGTTTTAGGCACGTTAAAAAAATGGTTTCAATTAAGAATGTGGTTACACTTCTTTTTTGAAACACTTAAAAGAAATTCAAGGATGTGGTGGCTCACCTTGACAAAATTATTTTAATAATTAATTTTCATTAATTTAAATCAAGACGCATAGATAGAAATTATTAGGTGCGATGCGAAGAAGACAGTTATGCCTCTAAATGTCAAGACCAAGAATGCAGTTACGCATCTAGGTTGAGACCAAATAAAAGTTCAACAAAAAGCAAATGCAAACAAGTCATGGTCTGTAATAATATATCCAAAAAATAATTTAAGATAAGCATATGTCAATAAAAGTGACCGTGCTAGAACCACGGGACTCGAGGGATGCCTAATACCTTCTCCTCGGTCAACAGATTTCCTTACCCGAATTTCTAGTTCGAAGACCAAATAAAGAGTCATTTCGTTTTGGTTAGGGATTAAAAAGAAAAGGTGAATTGGAACACCATAACTCAATTCCAAGTGGCCGAAAAAATAAAAATAATCCTTAATCAATACTGTCACTTAAATTGGAAAAACCCTTTCCCCCATTGAAAAAGGGGTGTGACATATCATACAAGAAGAGTCATCAAAGTAGCGGAAGTCTAAACATTGTCTCAAAGCCATCTAATGCATGAATGAAACAAAAGTGGGACATAACCCTTATAAGTCTTAAAAGTAAAATGACATAAAAGGTAAGTGTGGCTAAGTCCTCGAACATATGAGGGCTCAAAAAATCTTCAAAGTGTGCTAATACAAGCACTAGCCACGAGTGGATGGAGAGGAGTCGTCACGCTCTGCATTAGTGAAACAATGTAGGTAAGAGTATGCGTTGGTACAAGAATGTAGCAAGTATGATAACTATGCATAAGGTTTCAAAATCATGATAAAGAGGCTATACATACGATGCAATGAAACGACCCCAAAAAATGCCCGAAAATGTGCTTCGGAAACACCTATAATTGTAATTTCCATATATCTCAAAATCCGTGCATGATTTCGGAAATTCGACTTCATATTCTTATTTGTGGGGTCAAATTGAGTGGGAAATGGGTCTAACCCGAATTTTAGAGCAACCGTATCAAAATTCAAAAATCGCAAAAATTGCGATTTGGAGTGTCAACTTTAAAGGGGCATATCTCTTAGCACACAAGGAACTGGAAGGGCTGCAAGCTATTAAATTAAAGCTCTTTGAGTTAGCTTTCCAACGCACTTGGTTTCACCTTAGTCCGAGTTAGGATGAGGGAGTTATGACCATTTTCGTAAAACCTGTCTGTGCAGATTTGCAATTTCCAGTGAGCTATTTTTTTAGGCGGGTTGGAGACGTTTTTTTATAAAAAGGGGATATGTCCCATACTTAGTCATTTTTCTTAACTCCAAAAACACTCTCTAAGCCCTCTCCAAAAATTCCACCAAGATCTTCAACCAAATTCAAACATCTCAAGCTCTAATTCCGGATTCAAGACTCAATCTCAAGCTTCGATTCTCCATTCCAATCTTCATCAAGGATTCTCCAAAGTTGAGGTATGTGGGTTTGATTGTGGAAACCTTCCTTTCCACAAGTCCAACCATTTATCCTCTATTTCTACTTCAAGTTTATGGGTCCTTATGATTATTTATGAACTCTTGAATTATGGAATTACTACTACACACCCTATTATGGTCCATTTTGCATATTATCATGAAATGGAATTATTATGTGATGTTTATGGTTTACATGCTTCCATGATCAAATTATGAAGGTTGATATATATATGTATGTTGTTGGTGGGCTGATTTATATGGATTTTGGAATTGGTTGGACTTAGTATTCTTGAAATACATGATTTCATTTACATGAACAATTGCCCACCTTGTGTTTGATAAAATGCCCATTTATAGAATTCTTAGGAAAGGGAAGGTCCAAGGTACGTCCTATGAGTCGGATGGTTATGTAATTACTGAAATGATGATGAAATGGACACATGTATATGATTTTCTCTATATAAGTGTTGTGAGTCGACCAAGCCTAGTACGGGGGGTAGTAGGCCCGTATAACCGTATCGAGGGGTTGGTACCTTGGTTGCCTAGTACGGGGGGTAGTAGGCCCGTATAACCATATCGAGGGGTTTGTACCTTGGTCCCTAGCTCGGGGGGTGGTAGGCCCGTGTAACCATATTGAGGGGTTTGTACCTCTTTCGCCTCTCCAAGGGGGTGGTAGGCCTTGGAAATACTATATTGATGGTCACTCGCCACACATGTACTACGTCCCACTAAATATGATTTTTATGTAAGCATCATTATACATATCATTTCATTAATATGCTATTTATCGGGTATGATTACGCATTTTTCCTATGATGTCCATCTAATGTAGCATTGCATTGCATCCCATATACTTAGTACATTCAAATGTACTAACGCATACTCTATGCCTACATGATGTCACCATGTAGGGACCGGAGCACCGCTTGACCATCCTCCTCCGCGTGGCTAGTACGATTTCTATAGTGGTTATTGGTGAGTCCTCCATTCCGGGGACGTTGCTCATGATCTTTTGCTATGTATAAAACTTTTCCTTTCTAGTTATGTTTTGACTATGAGGGTGAGCCCGGTAGTTTGTCTTGGCCCCCGCTAAGTACGCATGTTTAGAGGTGGTGTTGGACAAGTTGTGTATTATGCTTGAGCTTGACTCATCTATGGTATTTATGTATCATTTCTTTTTTTTTTCTTGCTCCCTTAGTCCCGATTTCCCCCCTTGATTATGCTTATCGTTTATGGTCATTTAATTGCTTCCGCGACCAAGGATGTGTAATGATACGCTATGAGGCTTGTTTGGGGTTCCTTCGGGTTCCCCATTCGCCGGTCACATCTA